>JAJJWW010003216.1:0-370117 GCA_023531295.1 Papaver armeniacum
TTTTACCACTTATCTAATCGTAGAACCATAACAGAGATTCCCTTACAAGCAATTGTAATATGCTTGCTTTCTATTAAACAAAGTTATATGCTAAAGTATCGCAACATGTAAAGACCCGAAACTTGGAAAAGTTCGCAGTACCAATTTTTAATGTTATTAACCAAAAGATAAGTTGTTGAACATTACAAGTCACTCGATTTATTTTTCGTTGTTCTTGCAATTTGTTTTCGGAGATTAAAGACATGCCAAAGTTATATTGACCATGAGGGCCTTCCCAACAATCTCTGTCAATAGCCATCGTGAAGCATCACAAACGATACATCCCGCCAAGTAAAATATATTTATCCTGGTCTAGAAGCATCTATACTTCTTATTTGTTTTTGAGGTGTTTACCTAAGCTTTCGAATTTGTTGTCACTGGGAGACCATGCATGCTTCCAGGTAATATCATGTTATATTTTGATCATTTCTGCTCTTCTAGTACTTTCTTAAGTTGGTTCTAATGAGAAAGTGTTATTTACAGGGCAAAAAAGTCTGCAGGTATCTTTGTGTTCGATGTGACAATGAACCTGCTCCTTGGACAAGGTTCTTTATCTTTTCTTTTCATTATGTTTTGGTTTCTTTCTATGGCTCTCTAATAGCATTCCTTTTCTTGTAAGGATTACTATGTGCTATGTTGTGTAATAAGTAAGATGTCCGATGTCCAAACTTGATCTTATTTTAGGTGATATTGTTTTTTCCAGTGTTTGAACCATTCGGGCCGTGGAGCTGAGTACCTCTTGACCGAGAGAATGGACAAAAGTAAAGGGTTCGATTTTGTCATCTTGAAGATGTTGTTACACAAATCCATACACAACAGCTTCGAATCCTGTTACTCACTCTCATCCAATTATCCTCTCGATGGTTGTTGGAATAGAAGATAGAAGAAATCTCGATTGTTTTTAACCTACTTAACCTCAAAGAAGGATTAGGTTACATGTTAGGAGATCCAATCCTAAGAACCACGGCGCAAGTGTAAGATTGGATTTGGTTCCTAATCAGTTGTAACATTTGTTTTATTTTGAGCACCCAATCTTGTATTTTCTTACGAACAATTAGTTTTTTTTTTTTGGTTTTGTTTTTATAGGTACCATTTTTCAGTGATGATAACGAAGCTCCTAGCACACCAAAAGAAGATGCCATTTTTATTCCAAGGGAGAATCCAAGAGCTCTTGTTATACGTCCCCTTGAACATTGGACCTCCAGAACCTCTACAGAAAAATGTAAGGATACTAACAATATTCCTCTGCACGAGAGTGGTAAGCATTTCTTTCACATGTGCTTCCTAACTAGTTTAGTGGCTTACTTCTAACGTCATACTAGTTTATAAAGGTTGAAGGTGGATTTTGTTAATTGTCTGCCTAGTTCCGCTTAATCATCGGTCTAAAGTGTTTTTCTATCAAGTATAGGCCTCAAAGTATCCATAATTTTAGCGTTGATAATACAACTTTCTATAAAGTTTTTACTGAAACTCACTCAACATATGATCTGTTGAAACTTCTGGGTTATATGTTGCCATTAGGGATGTATTAAACTCTTCGTACATGCATTGTTTTTCCTTGTATTACCGTATCTTCTGGTTTTCAGTCATCTGAATAATTTCTTCATTTAACTTTTTTTATTTATGACTAGATTCACCTGGTAAAGCAAGGAGGGACGCGGAGGTGCTGAAGAAAACCTTACAAGTAAGCAACAAAGCTACGACCATGAAGTCAGAAATTGACATGGCAACGTTTGCCAGAGCCTGTTTAAATTAAGCAGCTAACTGGTCACTTTCTGCTCGCACATGCTTGTGCTTCTTTGAGGTCATTTGAGCATTATAATGAAGTTCTGAGAACCATGTTTCATTTGTCAATTTTATCACCCTTTTTTTTATTTCGCATATGTGAATCTAATAACTGTTTGTTGTGATTTTGTTACAGGTAAGGTTCATGGATCATGTACGAGGACTGGCAAATATGAGGACTGGTGCAACAAGTATGAATGGTTAGAAGATTGCTTTGTAGATTTCTGAATTGCCCAAGGTATCAGGCACAAGAGAATCGTTGTCATTCAGTCAAGGTGCAGACCATATTGTTGTTCCAAACGATGGAAAGTGATAACTTACCCTATTATCCCTCTAAAGTTTACAGAGAATTTGAGGCTACTTAGAATTGATCTGTATAATACTCTTTGTGTCCTTTTGTGTTAATCCTTACACATGAGATGGCCGAGTCTACTTAGAATTGCATCTCTATATATTTCGACTTATCTGCTCAAGTGTTCAATTTTATCAATGCAATATATCCAGAAGTCTATATAGATTTGGTGTAGTTTAATCTGATATTTTATTGTTTACTAGGCATTCAAGTTGATCGTGGTTGATCCTGATACCATTCTTGATTCCCTCACACGTGAAGTCAAAGAAGTTGGCCCTGATGGACAAGAGGTAAAGCTGGTTTCTCTTCCTGTAATTTGCTTAAATTCCATATTGTTGGTTTTGAAACTGATGGGGACATCTCAATATGTTTATAACAGGATACTAATGTGATACCTAATTTACATGTCTGCTTGTATTTGTGCCATTTGGAAGGCTTTGGTGGGACTACTTCTAATTATTTAACTAATCAGGTGAATCTACTTCTATTTTTACGCAAATTTTACTATTATTGGATGGAGTGTCTAAACATGGATAATTAGTACTATAACTAGCTAGCTGAATGATGTTTGAGTGCATTCCCTTATAGTATATAACCATTGTTTGTCATTTTTCGGTTTGCAGGTTAATTTAATGATGCTCTGTTATGAGATCAGAAAGGTTGGAGAATAAAGCAGTCATTAGTGGTACTCTCCCAAGTTCTATGTAGGTAGTTTCTATGAAATTTGTAAGTTTCTATGTAGGAAGTTTCAATGAACTTAGTAAATTTTGTAACTTAGAATTTGATACTTTGAAGAATTTTGGTACTCTCCCAAGTTCTAAACTGCTTGAATGAATGTAGAAAGACTAGAAGAAATTATTGGTATTGAATGGGTGATATTGTATGATTAAACTGAATGAAAGGTTCATGCATGTTAAAAACGATTGAATTACGGTATATTTCCGGCAGAAAAATTACTGACGGTCAGCCTTGAATTGACCAATTTTGACCAGGTCAAGGTTGACCGGCAGTAATTTTTTTGCTGTTACAAAAAAGTTTGTAACGGCTCTAAGCTGTTACAACAGCTCTGTTGCAAAAAAAAAATCGTAACGGCCCTGAGCTGTTACCACGTGGAAAATTGTGAACGGCTCATGCCATTGAGGGTCGTTAAAAAAAAATGTAACGACCACAAAGCCGTTACAAAATAAATGTAACACCCACTTTTGAAACAAGCAAGGGCCGTTACAACCCGTTTTAGTAACGGCCTGGTTCTGTTTCTAATCTCAGAATTTGGTGTAGTGTAAATAATAGATCCCAAACTTCTTGCGCATATCGACAAGTGAGAAGAATGTGCTCAGTTGTTTCTGGATATAGCTTACATTTAGGACATAAATTCGAGGGGGTGAGGTGAATTTTATGTAATAGGGTGATGGTAGGTAGGCCTTCATTTATAGCTTTCCATAAGAAAATCTGTATTTTTGGTGGGCACTTTAATGCCCAGATGTGGGCAGAGGGTGGAAGCTGATATGTAGCTGAGGTATTGGAGTGGTGAAGAGCTAACAAGCGGTATTCTGACTTGAAAGAATATTTACCATTTTTTGTGTATGGCCAAATAATCTTGTCAGGCGGCCCATCTTGTGGAAGGTGAATGTTAAGAATCCTAAGCATAGCCGATTGCGGAAGCTGAATCAATCGGTCATGAATCCAAGAATTTGAGATTGGATCAATAAGATAAGAAATAGTCGGAAACATCTGACATTGGTTGAAGGATAAGGTGGATGATTTGGAATCTAATTGGAAGTATTCGGGGTTGAAATGCCAGTGCCAATTTGATGGAAAAAGTGGGGTATGATAGAGGATAAAAGGGAGGTGAGTTGTTTCCAAAGAGGACTAGCCGAGAGTGGGGGAGGTTGGTTTGATTATAAAAAAGGTTCATTGTTGAAATATTTTTCTTTGCACATGGAAGTATAAATCGACTCTGGCTGATCATGAATTTGCCATACTCTTTTCATTAATAAAGCTTTGTTGTGTTCTAGGCTTTTCCTAATACCCATGCCTCCTTCGGGAATAGGGCGTGTTAGTTTATCCCATCCTATAGGGTGCAACTTTTTGATTGATGTATCATGGCCCCAGAAAAAATTCCTAGTGATCTTATCAACTTCCTTATGAACATGTTCCGGTATAAGATTTGTATGCATAATATGGTTTGCGTTAGGGAGAAGTGAGGTTTTAATGAGTACTAACCTTCCTTTTTGATTGGGGCATTTTGTTTTTTCCATCCTTTCACTTTGTGCGCCATTCTTTGTAGAAGTGGACGAAAAATATATGCCGATGATCTCCTACTTTTGAATTGGACTCCTAAGTAAACAGGTGGTGTTGACGTGGCTGGCATGTCGAAAGCATTTTGGATTTCTCCGATGTAACCGGGTCCAGTCGTGGATGATGAATTATAGTGGATTTCTTTGGGGTTGATGTGTTGTCCGGTCGAGTTGGCATAGGCATCCAAAGAATTGTTTTAGCTGAACGCAGTTTTGAGTTGATGCTTTAAACTCGATTAATAGGTCATCCGCATACATTAGGTGAAGAATTAGCGGTGCCTTCTTGGATATGCTCGATCTTGAATATTGTTCCGGTTCTTCGGCTTGTGCTATATTTGTTGATAGAATTTCTGCACATATAATAAAGATATATGATGGTAGCGGATATCCTTGTCTCGTTCCTCTAGAAGGGAAATATAGCCATGTAGGGTGTCGTTGACGTTGATGGAGTACGTTCATGTGGAGATGCACATCATGATATATTTTATGAACTTTCCTGGGAAACCAAGTTGCGTAAAGGCTCTTTTTCACAAAACCCAAATCCAAACATTCATAGGCTTTCAATGTCTAATTTGAGTCATATTTTGGGGGTGTTGGTTATGGGAGAGGTTCGGATGTAATGAAAAAGTTCACCAGCTATCGCTATGTTATCTTGTATCGATCTTGTAAGTAATAGTGCATAACCCAATAGGTCGGAAATGAGATGCAGATGTTGGGTGATCCCCCATTTGGAATTAGCGTGATGTTGGTGTGATTCATCAGAGGGTGCAAATTAAGATTATCGAAGAATTCTCTAACCATTTCAATGAGTTGCAGTTTGGTGGTGTCCCGGAAAACTTTGAAAAACTTACTCGTATATCCATCTGGTCCTGGAGCCTTTTCTGAGCCAATCGACCAAAGTTACCCTTTGATTTCTTGATCTGTTACCTCTCTCCGGTCAAGGAATTGCACGATTTGTCGTTAATCGTGGATTGATCGAAGAGAAATGGTGTTCATCCAACGTGATACTAGTCTGTCGTATATTGGTTTGTAAAATGTTGAAGGTTAGTTCAACGATCCGTCTTTGGTCAAAAATCCACATTTGTTGTTTTGATATCGAAATTGTTGAATGGTGTTGCAGCCGATGTATAGTTGTCGTGGTGTGGAAAAACGACGTGTTCCTATCTCCAGATTGCATCCATTGAATTCTTGATCTTTGTTTCCAGTATGTGGCATGACTTTGTAATAGAGATAAATGGGTTGCATGTAGTTCTTTTTCCTGTTGAATCCAATGATGCAGAGCCGTACCTGTTTGTGTTGAAATTTGATGTTGTGCATATTGTATCTGTGTTGTGGATGTTTTGATCATGGTGGGGAGGTGACCAAAAGTTGTTTTGTTCCATTGTGTAAGTATGTTGGACGTCGTGATGAGTTTGATTTGGAGATTTGTCATTACCTTATCATCAGACTCTCTTGCCCAGGCTCCATTGACAATGAGATGTATGTTGGGGTGAGATAACCAGAGGTGTTTGAATTTGTAACTCCTCTCATTTTTCCAGTTTAAGTGATTTGTCCTGAGGAGGATAGGTGCATGATCCGATGCTATGCGCGGAAGATGAATGACCGCTGCATGAGGATTTGTTGTTCTCCATCTTTGATTTGCCATAGCACTGTCTAGACGTTCTATGATAATATTCTCGTCTTGCTGGTGATTGGTCCATGTATATGGTTCGCCTTGAAAACCAAGATCTATCAATCCCATTGTGTCGATCATGTAGAGAAATGGTTGAGTCTGATCAAATGTCACTGATCTGCCTCCCTTTTCGTTCGGATTGCATCGTGATGTCATTGAAGTCTCCAATTAATACCCATGGTAATATTGGCGATTCAAAAATATCATTAAAGTTGTTCCACAAAACCCATATGGCATCTGGGTGAGGCGGACCGTTTATTCCAGTGCAAATCCAAGGTTGCGCCGGTGGTGGTGGTGTAACAAGCACAAGGATCGATGTAGCTTTGGGATTGAAGTAAAATACGAACCTGTAAGATATTCTTCCACAATAAGCATAGTGTGCCTCTATGTCCAATTTTCGTAACTGTAAAACTGTTGTCGAATCGTAGTGTCCGTTGAACAGAGTTCATGTGTTGTTCGGACGCTAAAGTTTCGGAGAGGAATACAATATCTGGTCTATGTACCGCCATTAAGCCTCGCAAATACTGGATTGTGGTATCCTGGTTGATACATCTACAATTCCAAGCTAGAAGAGAGATATTTGTGGCCATGTTGAACTCGTGGATATTGAAAAGATTGTGTGGAATCAACAAATGAAGTCGTCTGTAATGCTGGTGATCAGAGGGTTGATGTGGACGTGCACGCTGGTTGTCACAGATGTCTTCAAAATTGGTGTTGAATTTCCTAGCTACCTAGACTGATTTTATATCCGAAGTCGAGAAAGTGGGCTGGTAAACGTTATGGATACAGTCTTAGAGCCTCAACGAAGAACAAGTTAAGCCCAACAAAGAGAAAATGGACCAAAGAAAGACACCGGGTTAAGCCCACTAACAAGAAAGCAACTCTTGTAACTACCACACCTCTATTACACAACCACACAAACTATAACAACTCAAGCACAGATCTATTACAAATTTGTGTAACTACTCTAGTACAACACCAGAAAAGGAAAAACAACACTAAGGAAGAAACCGAAGGGAAACACACAACTAAAAATACTAGCTAGAACAAACTAAGTTAAGTTAAAGACAACACTTAAGACAGGGACTCTACTAAGCACAAACCTTGTAAGGAAAAGTGTAAAAAATAGCCAGAGACTTAAGCTGAAACTAATACTAGGTGTCTAAACAAACCAAATTAACTTGACTATTGCTACCACTAGAATTAAACAAAACGACACTAAACCAGAACTGAGAGTACACTGAACAAAATAAACGGTTGGCCATCCCAAATACAAAGTATTAACTAATCTTTAATCATTCATCATCAACGTTGAATTTGGTATTTTGTCCAAACTGATGTAGATATGTTTTCTTGAGGGTTGAGGATTGATTACTCCTTCATAATTCCTTTGCCTTTACGGTCTGCAACTGTTTGTTCTCGATCTTCTTATGTGCATGCTACCTGAGATGTGCTTGCAGTGTCTTGATATCCCAAAGAAATCCAAATATCCATATGTATTGAGTCAAGTCTGATTGGTGGTGAATCCGGTGGAGCTATAGCAGCAGCTTGGTAAATATCGACCAGAATTGCAGGATTCTTCACAGCCAGTTCTTTGTATTGTTTTCTACGTTTTGGGTCAGGTTCACTTGTGATACAGTTCCTATAATCCTCAAAGGTAGGCCACATATGTGCAGTGGAGGATGAAGTAGCTTCTGGATCCGAGGTAGCTGGTGGATATAAGTCTTGCGGATTGAGTGCTTCAATCTCTTCAGGACGGAAGTTATATAGATAACAACTAGGGTTTGGTCTTTTGGTTGGGATATTATATTTAGGTTCCCATGAGAGCTCATATGGGTTAGGGTTCACAAAAGGTTCAGGGGTATTGAAACCAAATTCATCCCATTGATGAGGATTTACAACAAATGGAGGTGAATTAGGCTTTTTAATCTTCACAAGTAATTCTTCAGAAGTAACAGGAGAGATGGCATCATCATGGTCATGTATGTTGATCTCCGTCCGGCTGGTGACAGACCGAATTGTTGCTGTTGTTGGTACTGGAATCATGATCATTAGTAAGGAATCTGAATTCATCATTTGCATCTCCCATGAAATCTTCCATGTAAGCATCTGGTGGATGTAACGGTGGATATAGAGATGGAGGTGCAGGCAGTGATATCCATGTTATACTAGATTTTGAGCTTACATATATTGTCCACAATCTTCTTATCTGTGGCCTAGTCTCATGAGAACTCAAAAAAGTTGTGTGGTAAATCATGATACTCAAAGGTGAGAGTGTTGAGTCCTCCTCTTCCATCATCTGAGTTGTATTTTCTCTCAAAGTGTTGAAGACATTCATAGTGAGTCTAACTGTCATAGCATATGATCCATTCTCTATGAGTCTTGGTGGATCAGATGCTATAAGTTCTCCAATATTGAATACAAATCCTCTTATATCATCAAAGTCTTGAAGCTGCTCTAAATTTAGACCTCTTATGGTGATGTTCAATTCCACATGAGTGAAGATTATTTCCCTAATATCTTGATCTTCATGCCAAATACTCATCATAAAAATATCATTCATGATGGCTCTGGAACCTTGTCTAACTTCTCTAAAAAACTCATGATATATCTGAAATCTGATAAGATAGTATTCAACACCAGCTTGTCTCACAGAAAAGCCTCCTCTGATTATCCATATTTTTCTCAATGCACATCTAAGATGCCAAACATTTACACCATGTAAGTAAAAAAAACCCCATAATACAATATCTCCATAGGTTGTGAGGGACATTCTGATGGGCAGCAGGGTTTTGCAAGTTCAAATTCCTATTGGTGTCTAGTCTCATGGAGGTTTGAACCAGGTTTGTGAGCTCAGCAAGATCACCATTCCAAACAGTAGGCATGGTGGAAGCAAAGGTACAGATATATGAGGAAAAGAGTAGATATAACAAATAAATGAAATAGATTGAAAGGATAATGCTGGATAGTGAACCATCCTTTGAAAGGATGTCAAATTTATAGGCACGACTCATGGGATAAAATTAGATTGAGCAGGACTTGATGTAAGCAAGCAAAGACAATGTCAGAGGATAAATGAATACACAAAGAACAATTCAATGAAAAACACGGTGCAAAATTGAGGTGAAATGGGTTTTGAAAGTGCAGTGTCAAAATGAAGGCAAGTGGAAAGTTAATTGGGCATTTACCGCTAGAAATTCTAGCTTGACTAAAAACACCAACCAATGATAAAATTTGTGATGCAGGAAGACCCATTTATGAATACCCATCTTGTAAAAAATCATACGCAAAGTAATCATAATTACCTCTTGTGATAACCCAAAACACAGTTTGAAGTGATAGACCATACCTAACCAAAATCAGTTACTCCATCTTTCTTAGCATGAGAAGGAGGTAGATTAAGACGCGTATGTATTTGATTGAATCCATAGAACAACTCATAGAGAACAACATCCAGTAAATCAGGAAGAGCCTTATCAATAACAAGGATTGATAATCTCAAACAAGCTCAAAATTGATATTAAGTCGGCAAGGATAGACTCAGAAGGGGTTAAATCAATTCTTCTAAAAAAACATATTTCGATTGATGAGGATGAGAATAGATAGATTAGAATTTCGATTGTATTGGGCCGGAAAACTAAACAATTAGCCGAGAATCAAAGAAGACATAGGAAATTGATTTGAGATTTAGGGTTTGAAAAAAATTAGAAAAAATAACGGGTTTTCGTTTTTTTCAGGTGTGAGAGCGTTTTTCGGGTTTTTTTGGGGTTAATAATTTTCTGCCCAATTTTTTGTTGCACGATTAAATGTTTTTTTTTTTTTTTTAATTACCAAAGAAAAGATTACGATGTAAATGATAAATGTTTTGCCATTTGCAAATGTAAAAAGAGGGTAGACAAATGTATATTGCACGACGACCGCTTTAATACTAAATTGTTTGAGTATTATTTTCTTCAGTTTTTTTTTTTGAGAGAGAGGTAAAGCATTTACACGGATGAAAAAATATTTGGTTATGTTTGTCACGGTTAATTGGGTTTTTTATGAGAAGGTGAAGTCTATTTTGTATAATGGTATGGCAGTAAAAGTAAAAGCAGCGGGAAGAAAATTTGATCAATGCATCCCTTACCATCTGCTGAAGTTTATGGATGGAGAAAAAAAATTATAAATGTTTTTTTTTTTTTGCCCAAAGAAAAGATTACAATGTAAATGATAAATGTTTTGCCATTTGCAAATGTAAAAAGAGGGTAGACAAATGTATATCGTACGACGACCGCTTTAATACTAAACTGTTTGAGTATTATTTTCTTTCAACTCTAATTTGTAAATGGGATGTTGGAATATACGAGCTCCTATATTTTGATTTAATTAGTCATTGTTTGGATCCATAAAACTTTTGTTTTGTACTCTTTCTATCGCATTGTGTGACTATCTTTTTAGAGGTTTCATTTTTTTATGTTACAAGAGGTCAAAAAAGAAAAAGGTTTGGATACCTTATTTCCGCTGATTTATTTTATTTTATTTTATTATCTTTTTGATAAAAGGAACATATGTATAAAAATATGGAAACAAAGATATAATGTTGCGTAACTTATATAGCCGCAATGGTATCATAATAGGAAAGATCTAGCTACTTTCCTTATCACTCAATTCTCCACTAGAACCACCATTATATCCAAGATTCTCTTTTTACTCTCATCAAGTCAAGTATAACTCAGACAGACAATGAGATGCTAATTAAAATCCCAACACAGGATGGAAATCTAAGCCTTATTAAAAGTCTAGATAGGTATAATGCATCGGGACCAGATGGTTTCCCTGCAGGATTTTTTCAGTCTCAATGGGATACAGTTGGTGTTGATATTATAGTTAAGGCTGCACATGGTCGGTACGGCCCGGTTCTCTTATGGAACCGGTCCCTGTACTTGGTGTTGACCGGTACCTCATTTTGAGGACCGATACCTCTACTTGTACATGGTGTTGTACCTGTACCTCCGGTACTGGTCCGGTACAAGACCGGTACCGGGTTTTTACCTGTAACATCAACACAATTAGAAATTTATAACTATGACAGGATCCATCTAATTTGAGCAAAATACACCCATTCATTATCACAATTTAATTCATTTATATACTCATTTACAATATTCATATTACAATTATCAATTGCAAAAAAACAAATCATACACAAGTTTTTCTTCTTTCTGTGTTCATTAATTACTTTCCATTCAAACTCATTCCAACATCATATGTTGTTCATCCAGAGGCCAGTGAAGCAACATGATTACAAACCCGACAGCACCATTGATTCTTCATGACTGCGCGGCCACATCTTACAACACCAGATTCAATTTACATCAACCAATATCTTCTATTTCATAAACAACCTCAATTTCTTCTTTAAATCAGTCAAATCTTAATTTCATCAGTTAAATCTTATCAAACCCCATCGAATCAATCTTGTCAAACCCTAATTTCATTACCCCAAATTTGGATGAAATCAAAAATCGAGAAATCAGAACCCTAATCAAAACTCTATTTCAGCAATTTAAGATCAATAAACAAAAACCCCTAATCAAAAACCTAATTCAGTAACTCAACATTAAGAAACAGAAACCTTTACGAAAAAAAATAAATCCTTAAACACAGTTTCATCACGATCTTTCAATTTTTTGAATTAATTGAAGAAGGAGATGTTGATGATGGTGGTGGCGGTGGTGATGGTGAAGAAGAAGGTGGCAGTGATGGTGAATCTGATAAAGAGTCAGAGATGGAGAAGAAGAAGAAGAACAATGGTTTTTACGTTCTTCAGTTTTTAGAAAAAAAAAAAGAATAAGAAAGAATAGTCGATACTCTAACTCAGTAACTCGATAGATAAGATGAGTGTGAATACCTAAAATCGACGGACATGATAACTTCTAATTATTAGATCTACGACTAATATACACCGGTTCTTATGGTCTGGTACAAGACGGTCCCAAGCCAAGAACCATTCCATGTACCTGGTCCTATCTCGGTTCTCATTTTCTATCCCGGTCCATGTACCGGCTACACTGGTTCCGCTACGAAACCGGTACGGTTATTCCGGTTCAAGTCCGGTACAAGTCTTCTTGTCCGGTTCTTGTGAAGCCTTAATTATAGTCACGGTACAAAAAAAAAATCAACACTAATACATGTTTGATTCCTAAAACTCAACACGATGTCACTCCAAATGATTATAAACCAATTGGTCTTTGTAAGTGTTATTATAAAATAATCTCAATAATATTAGTCTCCGGAATGAAACCCTTAATGGAAAAGATCATTTCACCAACTCAAGCTGCATATGTCCCTCAGAGATATATAATCATAACATTGTCAGTTCTTAAGGAATTTGGGGACTTGTCTGGTCAGATGATTGATTTTGCTAAATCAGCGACCTTAATCACAGGAGATCACATGTCTCATGAGGAGAAAATGAACATAGTTAATACTTTGGGGGTAAAACATTTATGCTCATCAGATAAATAATTAGGTTTGCCAATCTTTCTTGGAAAATCTAAGACTAGTTCTTTTAACTCCATTCAAGACTCTTTTGGAAACTGGCTTCAGGGGAATGGAGTTTAAAAACACTTCATCAAGCTGCAAGAACAACTTTGATTAAATTTGTTTTGAACTCCATTCCTGCATATCATATCAAAGAAGATTCCGGTGGGGACACAAATACTCCATTCCTACATATTATATCTGTTTTGGAAACAGGCTTCAGGGATGGACACAAATATTATATCTGTTTTGATTAAATTTATTTTGAACAATTTAGATTGCCAAAAAATACATTGAGACAACTTGACACTATTCAAAGAAGATTCCGGTGAGGACACACATACAAGGATGGTATTAATCTAGTAGCTTGGGATTCTCTGTGTTTTTTTTTACAGAAGATGGGAGTCTTTCTTTTAGGAATTGATAACAATACAACAATACTCCAATTACTAAGCTAGCATGGAGATTGTGTACAAAATCAAAGAAACCTTGGGTGAAGAATGTGAAAGAAAAATACTCTCTTATTGTGAATTTATTCACTTATAGGATAAACATCAAAATTCTTCTTGGGTTTAAAAAAGAATAGAGCAAGTATTAGAAAATGTCAAAAGATTTCATAGATGAGATGTTAGATGTGGCAGTAAAATCATTGTTTGGTATGATAAATGGATTAGATGCCTTAATACTCCACCTACTCCTAGTGACACCTTTAAGGAACCAGCTAGAATAATTTAGTGTCAAATCTCATGCTTCAATTAAGTCAGCTTATAAAGCTTTGACTTACAATGCTCATGTTTGGAAAGAACTCTAGAATCAACTAAACCAACAGATTCCAAAAGTTTTTTGGAAACAACTCTGGAAAACTAGGACTCCTCGTATAGTTAAGCTTTTCATTTGGAATGCTTAAAAAGGATTGTTTCTACCAGAGAAAAGTTAAGTCATTATAAGAGGGATATAGATAAAAATTGTCCTCGCTATCATACACATGAGGAAACCTTATAGCATCTCCTAATTAACTGTGATTACTCAAGATTTATTTATTTATCTCTGAATGTTAATGTGTCTAGTATTAAGTCACAATATACAGATGTAGTTTCGTGGATTATCAGTTGGTTTACTCATATGCAGAGTATACTTAGAAGCAAGAACCATTTGGATTCTCACTTTAATGTGTACGGCCTGGCAACTCTGGAAGAACAGATGCATGAAAGCCTTCCAAAGTAAAAAATATGAATAAATGGCACATTATTAAAAGTATTCAGAGCTTGGTAATTAATGCCTCTTAGATCCTCAAAGTCAGGATATAATAAGAACACATCAGATAACGCAGAAACTTGGTCCCCTCCAGAAAATAATCAATTTAAAATGAACATTGATGCCTTTTTTGATCAGCTTACAAAATATATTGTTATTGGTCTGGTGATGTTATTGTAATACCCCGATATTCGACAGTGGTTGGCCGAATGGAATATAAGTAATGATTTGTCCTTTCCTAACACTGAGGCCTTTTCAAGACAATTGGTTCCAGAGTTGGCAGGAAACTCTGCAATTAAGCGTGTTCGGGCGAGAGTAATCCAGGGATGGGTGACCATTCGGGAAGTTTCTGCTGGATTACCGCAGTGATGCACATTGAAAACCCCACACTGCCGGATAACCGCAATGACTAAGTGGGGATAGTATCAGTGGAGGGACAGGTCATTATCAGAGATTCTAGTGGTACAAGCTGGGGCGTTAGAGGAAGATGCTTCCATGGAGGACTAGATGCAGAGCAGGCAGAATGCTTGGCCATGAAAGAAGCCATCATGTGGGCCAAAGACCTGAAATTGGATACAGACTGTCTGAATGTAGTTCACTCAACAATGCCAACCCTTCTGTACATTGGATGAGCTAAGGGATTATAGTAGAAATAAGGCATATTGTAGATACCAAAGCTACAACTAACAAATCCTTTTTGTTTTTTTGGTGTGACATCCGAGAGGAATATGATAAAATTATAAGGATGATAGGATTGTTAGCAAGAAGTTATGTAATTCTCACTTATCAATGAAGCTATCCTTTTGCATAAAAAAAAAAAAAATTACTTATCTAGCCACATGACCCCCTGGATATACCAACTTTCCAATGCACATACATATCATTAGAATTGCTTAAGTACGTACTTAGATAATATCTCCCCCCTTTAATGAGAGCAAGGATCTTAAAGCTCCACTCTTCCTAGTCGTCTGATTTCCCAAATTTAGAATTCATCCGTCGGATCTACAAATGCTCCGAAAATTATTCCCATGTGAACTTTTCACGGGATCCATCAGATATGATTTGCATTTATATCTCATCCGTTGGATCGAAAAGGACTTCACCTAGATATGTAGATTATTTGGGGATTTATCTGAAATAATAAACATGTTTAGGGACCTTACTTATAACTGCATTATTTACTTCACGTTTTTTTGGTTCGTGTCCTGTATATAGTTTTGGCTCCTTGGTTCGACGACGTGCATCGCACGTACACTCTGCTTGTATATGTTAATCCAGAAAAAGAATTACTCCCGTAGCGCGGGAGCATATTTGAACTAGCACAATTATGGGCGTCTGATCTACTAGGATATGACGTCATGTAACTATGCGGTATCCCCAGTTATACGTGCATATTGATCATTTACCGATTGTTATGGCTACCATATCGTGTCGTGGATATGTGATTGGTTATTATATGAAATTAGGTTTCTACCATTTTCTATTTAAATTGGATTAGAGATTAATAGTTTAAGGCTCATGATAAGCAATAACTAGATGACCGCTGTCACGGTGGGAAGGCCGACCGAAGAAAAATGGAAACACTCCTGCAATTGGACTGTAAAAGAAAATTTATGGCAAAATATCATTTTTCTTGAAACGGATAAAGTACATCGTTTTATTAGTTGCAAAAGAAAATTAGTTGATGCATAAAACCAAAATATGGTTACATAAAGTATTATGTATCCTTTTGTGGTAGTTTGCACAATTGATCTCCATTTTATTTTCAAAATTGTGCCTAAAATGATAAATATTTTTCCAAATTTTTCGTAAAAACTCTAAATTTAATATTGTTGTTTATACTCACTGCGTAGATTTTTTTAAAACCTTTCCAACGAGATAAAATTTGTAAAATTCCAAGGCACGGATTTTTAGATATGTTATATTAAAGTTTGGTTGTCAATTATACCCCTAAAGAAATATGATACATAAGGAATTATAATAAAATTTGGCTCTTATGTCTAGTTGCCCTTCTTTTTTGGTTTATTTACAAAAATGTCTAATATCTTACTGCCCTTCTTTTTTGCTTTATTTACGAAAATGTCTAATACCTTAGTGCCCTTCCTCTTGGGTTTATTTACGAAAATATCTAAATGAAAAAAGAAAATTTTGATTTAGAGGGGCAGTGTCGTCCTTTCATCGTTGAACCAAATCCAATCTTTTGTGTCTAATTGGAAAAAATTGTCACGCTTCACATTGACACAAAGTCACCATATATAGAGTCCTCCCTCGCTTCGCTCGGTCGGCCTAATTAATATTTTGAAGATTGCGAATGAGTAGATAGCCATCCAACATATGTTGCAATTAGGTGTGCACATATCCTATCCATGCCCGTATTCCTACCCTATCCGTCACTGTTTTATCCGTATCCTACTCTACCCGTCATTTGACGGATAGGGTGACGGTTAAACAATTTTTTATCCGCCGTCAAATGGGTAGGGTGACGGATAAAATTCGAAATTATCCTACCCTACCCGCTTATCCGCCTAAGATACGGGAAAGACCAAATAGTCCTTATTTTCTATAAATAACAGAATCGATACTCTTATACCAGTGTCACATTATCTATTATATATTAGCAGCCAGGGTCAAATAATCCTGTATATTTCAAAAATTAAAATAAAGACACAAATAAAACCAAATAACAAAATTCTTACCCTTGAGATAAATGAGTAACTGCAACAAGACCCCTTCTTGCGAGTCAGAAGCCTGGCACAATACAAAGATTTTACATTAGCTGGATAAAAACACCAGAAAAAGCCGCCAGTTATTAGGAAACAACAAAATAAATAAAGACCTGGAGTAGAAGGAAAGTTTGAACTTACCATGGCTCCAACCTTGAACTGCATCAAACATATTCCTTAAACCGGAATTAGTACCCAGAAGCAAATTCGAATAGAAATCACAAGATTCTATAAACTCTGGCATGTCTTACATTCAAAAACAAAAAATATGTGGAGGACTAGAGTAAGGTGAACTGCCAAACGTCACTAACAATACAAACATCTGGAAGACTCAAGTAAGTTTATTTGCTGGTTTCTTACTATGTTTGGATATGTTGTGGTAGTGGGTAACAATTTAACTTCACTGTGATTAAGTAAAATGGATTACAAAATGCAGCAAAAACAATGCTAGGTTCTGTAGAAGAGAAAATGCATTTAAGAAACGCACAAAAAATCTAGCAAGCCCTAACCCAAACCAAAAAGGTGAAATCCAATCAGAAAGGCTAGGAATACAACCTCCACCCTATTTATTGTCTTGTTAATAAATCCAATGTTTCGCCATCCACTGCCACTGCCACTGCCACTGCCACTGCCGAGGGTGTATACGTATGCCTAATGCCTTATAACCATTCTCATTGCCGATAAATCCGATAACCTTGTACTCGTTTCTAGAAGAAATATAACCGAACCCAAAATGACTATGTTCATACTGTTCATTATTCAAGGGTGGAAGTACCGAACATTCTCTAGTCATGGGATTACAAATATACAATTGATAAGTTTCATGATAATCGCAAGTAAGAACGTATAGTGCGATACAAATTAGACCATCGCAGGAGCCAACAATTCTGTAACAAGTAGACGAAGATGATGAATTGAAGGTGTGAGTTATGTCTATATCAGCAATTTACATGAGGTTTTCATATTTATCGTTGAATCTACCGTAGTAAAACTGTTTGTAACCAATATTGTCTGGTATCCCGAAAATAAAACTTGTCTCACCAGAAGAATTATGATCGTTACGACGATGTTGTATATGCATACGAGTGAAGGACGGATCGTAGGCCATGAGATTCCGCCATGTTTTGCAAACTAGCTTGCATTGCCGGAGTGACTCATTTTGCAACACACACAACCTGTTATTGCCCAGTGAATACATTATCCTTTTCCAGATTGAAGGGATGTCTGCAACACGAAACCTGACATAAAAAAAAAAAAAAAAAAAAAAAAAGGGTTATACCCGCCACCCTATCCTACCCGACCCGCCAATTAATGGGTCGGGTAGGATCTTACCCGTTTAATGGCGGGTAAAAAAATTCTTACCCGCCAGTCAGCGGGTAGGGTGGCGAAATAGGCCATATCCTACCCACCCTACCCGTTGTGCAGCCCTAGTTGCAATAGCATTCCTAGTCTGCAACGAAGAACATCATTCTTAATTCCATTTTTATCATCATAGTTATTCATGGTTATTATCATCACTACTAACACCACCCTACCATTAACAAAAAAAAAAAAAAGAAAAAAAGATTATCACCTTTAACAACTACGTCAAGCTTCACGTCTCCACTGAGGTTTCCTTCATTTGATGGAACAATTTCTAAAAATTGAACTTTTCTGGAGAAAATAAATATAATGGTATCACATTTTTAGAAATGTAGGGAACCAAATATTTGTTAGCATGGATAGTCAAATATACGACGGAGAATTGGGGTACGTAATTATCTCACAGTTAAATGACGTTATATCTCAGTAGATTGGACGTCCCATAATTGTGCCAGTTGAAATATGCTCTCGCGTTCCAAGAGTAAAAAAAAAGGAAAAAATATCGTTTGGTCCTTTTTAGGTGGGCCCATGTCTGTTTGGTCATTTAGGAAAACGCCTTTATAGTTTGGTCCATAAAATGAAATTTATTTTCTGGAATAAAAACCTAAAAACCTAAAAAAACAGAAAATGAAGTCCATATAAAAACCTACAAAAAAAAATTCATTCCAGAAAATGAGGTTCATATAAAAACCTAAAAAAACAGACTTCATTCTAGAAATGAAGTTCATATAAAAACCTAAAAAAAACAGACTCCAATCCAGAAATGAAGTTCATATAAAAACCTAAAAAAACAGACTTCAATCCAGAAATGAAGTCCATATAAAAACCTAAAAAAACATAAAATCTTCATCTTCTTCATCATCTTCATTGACTTCACCAGCATCAACAACATCAAATCTTCATTAACAACACCAAAAAAATCAAGATCCAAGATGAAGATTGAAGGTTATATTAGTTTTCTTCATCGTTTTCTTCATCTTTTTCTTCTTCTTCGTCATACACGGCAGTAGAAAAATCTTCAAAACCCCATCGTCTACATCATCTTCATCTTCTTCAACAACAACAGCAACAAAAAGTGACGAAGAAACACAAAATTCTCCGCCGTCTTCATCATCATATTCAACAACAGCAGTAACAAATAGTGACGAATAAACCTAAAAATTTCGTCGTTCTTCATCGTCTTCATGAACAACAACAGAAAAAAGAAAAAATGGGGAGGAGAGAAACTAGATCTGAAATAGAGAGGAGAGAGAAAGTAAACCTGAGAATGAGATATTTTCTATTAAATTTTGTATATATACGGGTCACCTTAGGACCAAACCATTATTTTCTAGGACCAAATAATAATATAAGGGTATTTCTGCCACTACAAGATGACATTTACATCATCCATGACATCACCCTAAGACCAAACTATAATTTTTAGGACCAAACTATAATTTTAACGACCAAACTATAATTTATATTACCAAATATGACCAAACAGACAATTGACTAGGTCAATTGGACTAGACTCTCTCTAATATATTATTTGTAGGACCAATTGGTATTTTCTACGTAAAAAAAAATTCCTATGCATTCCGCGAAAAATTACTGCAACTCATATGTAGCAAAACAGTTGTTCTTGACACTATTTATGAAAATAGGATGTACAAAGATTTTTCCACTAAAAAATAATTTACAAACAAACCTGCCTATTATTTTGAAACGGAGGTAGTAAGTTTTTAATCAAATGACATTAATGGTTAGATAACATTACAAATTATAATTTGTTTCTTGACCGAGTTATACATGTAATTGCGTATTAAATATACACACGACAAGTGGAATCGATAGAAGAACAAGCCTGTTCCGGTCCAAGTGGAATACATCATCTGATAATAGTCAATGGAATATACATATAGTCAGTATTAAAAAAGGATTCAGCAAAGTTCTCAAATGAACAGGTATTATTGGTTGACATCTTCGTACTCAAGTCAAATGTACCCATAATACGGATATTCCTACATTTCTTCTTATTACGCAAACCCATCCATTGTCATTGATCAGACAAATATTACAAATACTCCGTAACTATGCAAATATGAAAATACACAATACTGTGTAATACCTAACACAAATTAGAAATTTAAGAAAACAATGAATTGAGATATCAACGGGAATGTATATATATATAGTCACCGACCAGCCCGGCTAGTCAAGAAAGAGTGCTGATAAGGGTAATCTGGCCATGAGAAAATGAATATAAAAACTTCAACAATGAGGAGGTGTTTTAATTTATCTATTTGAGAAAGGACCTTGGTAAAGGGGCGGTAGGAATCGGTAGAGGGGCGGCATCCTAATAAGACAAAAAAGGTCATTAGAAGTAAATTCAAGTGCCCCTTATTAATAAAATCCTGGAAATGACTAATTAACCCTTATTGTTAATAATCAAGTTTAGTAATGATAATCAAGATTAGTGTAGATAATCAAGATTAATTTTGATAATTAATTTTCACTTATTATAGAATCAAAAATCAGATGTTTAGAGTTATAAGAAAAAAAAATTGAGGAGAAGAAAAAAACTTTTGTGATATTTGTGAAACCCTAGATTTTGATTCACTCAACCAAAATGAGTGATTCAAGTGGCAAATTAGAGGTGAGTGATCAAAATTAGTTCACATTAGCTTTTTGTTGATCAAAATTATCTAAAGTATGTAAAAAGATCAAATTTTTAAAATTTTCTGAAGAACATACGGTTGGAAATAAGCTAGTTACCAACCGTAACTGGTTCAATTTGGGGAAAAACCCAATCGTAATACCAGTTACGGTTGCTAGAAAATCTTGGATACGAACCGTAACTAATTATGGTTCATAAAAAAGGAATCGAAACCAACCGTAACTAAACTACGGTTGGTAAGTCATCTATAGTTTCGAACCGTACATCACTACTTCAAAAATTCTTAACATTCAGGATGATATACGGTTGGTAACTTTCATTAAGTTACCAACCGAACCCAGGTGCGGTTGGTAACTAAGGTTTCGTACCAACCGTAACTAAACCTAATTCTCAATTTTTTTAAGGTACGGTTGGTAATTGAACTATTACCAACCGTATGTTCTTCAAAATATCCAGTTACGGTTCATAATTGAGTTATTACCAACCGTAACTCGCATAAACCCAGAAATTTCAATTTCAATTTTCATACAAAACCCTAATTTTTGATACAAAATTAACTTAAATCCAACGCGATAAACTAAACCCTAACTGGGTTTTTCCAAACATTTTTCAAATCGCCGATCAATCGAAGACGATGAAATTTTCAGTTTTAATGGAGGTTAGGATTGATGGAGGAGAAGAGAAGATAAAGAAGAAGATGAAAAAAATCGATTTGATTTTTTTTTTTTAATTCTTAAAAAAAATTGATTTGATTTTGGTTGATTTAAGGTGAAAGGGTAATCTAGTCAATCTACATCCCTATAGGATACCCCCTAACCAATAAGAGGGACATTGCTATCACACTTGCCGCCCCTCTACCAAAACATGCCGCCCCTTTACCAAGGTCCTTGAGAAAGTAAATGGAAGCTTAAACAAGGAAGCTATTAAGCGGTTCCGTTATTCTTTGGAGAACTAGTAGCTTTATCATGGTCGGACATTGGAACTAGCATGTGAGCCAAAACTGAATGTAAAACCATCACGGTCATACATTGCGCTTAGCCAAAGTAGTAATGTGTAGCCATCATAGCCTTGTGACTTGGTGAAGTCATATAAGTTGTAAAAATGTCTTTTAAACATATAGAGGGAGGGGTAGTTGGTTGAAGGTGCATATGCGGACCATGCACCAAGTAAGCTTCATATCTTAGTCGAAAGAGTATATATAAATGATGTTTATGCCTCATTTATAGTTGTGTAGCCTTGCAAATGAGGCATAGGATGCTTAGGCATCACTATGCCATATCGCGGACTAAATATGCATCACTTGGATGTATTTTGACGGAACGGCCTACACGGACTAGGCCATTATCATTATTGCTTGGCCACGACCTTGCAAACGAGTTGGCTTAAGTTGCTTGTCCCTTCGAGGATGAACTACGACCTGTGCTAGATAGGAAATTCAGTGATACATTTCCTGCGTTGAGGCAAGGCTTTATACCCTTGTTCTATGGTAAATTGGAACGGTGTGGAAGCTAAGTAAGCGGCATCATGCTCCACAAGCATGCTTGCAAAGGAAAACTGACGTACATTTTCCTAGCTTTAAGACGCGGATTGTAGCATCATCATGGTGCATCGGGGAAGTTATGGCCTGCGCGCCCAGGCGCGCCAGGCGTAATTTTCCGGTCCCTCACGGTAGTAGTTACGACTTGAGTGAGAAAGAGTTTAACTTATTGACCTGGGGCATGGAGTTGAGATTACCAGTTGATACATGGCATTTCGCCCTTACAAAGAGTGGTGAATTCCTAATGTGGTACCAGTCTTCTACAGTCTGCTCTTATGATCCTAAGACTGCAACTATGGAAAAGCTCATGTTAAATGGTGATTTCTATTATCCAGTTCCTCACACGAATAACTTTGTTTCGCTCCAGGCTCTTGGAGAAAAGTGTCGGTGTAGAAAAAGATACATTGTTAATCCATCACCAACGGAATATTTCGTAGAACAACAGAAGAAGGGCAATGAAGAATTTGATGTCATTCAATTTTAGGTGCACAAGACACAACTTTATGTGATTCTGTCTATCTACTTTTATGATCAGATACTATTGCCGCATCTCTGTCTTAAGATAAGTTGAATCATCAAGTGATTACTATTTCTTCGTTGTTTTAAGTTCAGATAAATAATCCAATTCAATATATTTGCTAATGGTAGTTCCTTTTATTGGTTGAAGAGTTGGCCATTGTAATATGGTTCCTGTTCTGAGAATGCTATTGATTGAATACCATTTTGCATTTGATCCCTTATGCTGTTATATGAGTCCTACAGAGAGAACATGTTGGAATTTTTGAATAGAAATATGAATAGGTGTGTCAACTCACTTGAGTCTTTTCAACATTAGTGTCTTATCCCAAGGGTTGTGACTCTTCATGAAAGGACTTCTCCAAGAGTCACCTCTAGCCTATATAAACCCCACTCATTCTCCATTGCAAGTGTATGTTTTTTGAGTCATAAAAATAGTACTAGAAATTTAAGAGTTTGCATGTGTCTTCAAGAGTTAAAGAAGAGTTTGTGCTACATCCATTCGCGTTCGCTGTTCGGTGTTATCGAAGTGCTGCGAAAAACATCGAGGTATTGTTGAATGTTGGAGACATGTGCCGCTAAATCTGAATAAACATTATATACATGGCATCAAATGTCTTAAGCAAAGAGATTACTCGCCTCAATACACCCAAGTAAGTTTGTTTAAGTTTTGTGATTGATCATCTCTTTCTATCATTCTTTCCTTGTTTTGTTGTTGGTATTACGAAACGTAATACATGTTACAAAGAGTTGTAACGGATCGGTGGATAATACACGAGTTGTATTATTGGAGAATCGGTAACGAAGGTATTTATCCAACAATCTTAAGACATTTCAGTTTATTAATCTTTGTTATCGATTGTAACGTATTGGTTCGAGAAATATGTTTGATTGGAATCTGTCTTGATATTTCTCTGTCCAATGTATTAAAAATTCAAGAAGATTGGTCTACAGTGAAAGTTCTTGAACAAATACGTGTGTTGACTTATGTCAAAGTATCACGAGTACAAGTTTTGGTGGGTACATAGACACTTGTTTTACACAGGTGTCTGAATTGATCCCATTCACTCTGTAAGTGACAGTTGTATGTGGCTTTAAATTTCAAATGGGAAGATGAAATTTCACAAGCCACGACCCTCCGCATATGCATCTCTCGAAACTCTTTGTCTTGCAAATTCAGATCCATTTAAACATGGGGTCTCTGGAAAATGTGCAACGCCGTCATTACCTTTCTATTTCTCTGGAAATGGAAGCACTAATTGGTTTCTTAAGTATGGGAAATAATTCTAAGAGACGTCTGGTGTACGAAAGGGTGCATGTCGGTTAATTGCACATGGTTTTGATTGGCGGTTTCTAATAATTTTGAATTTGGGAAACATGCATTGGTGGATAACACTTCGAAGGTTTAACGTTCTGGCAAAAGGTGTTATGTATTCCCATGGATGTTTATGACCATTTTACACATTCAAAATGCCTGAATGAATTTAGGAAAAAATGAAACTCTCAATCAACAATCAGTTTTATATAGAACGACGAAGAGGAGTCATTGTGGATTCGTGATTTAAACCAAGTGTTTGATTTCTAACACATATAAAAGTTAAGTCCATAATGAACAGTCACCATTCTTCTTAATAGAACGGAACGTATATGTCAAGCATGTATACTGAAATTCCGAGAGATGTATCTTTCCATCAAAGGACTATTGGTGTGGGTGTAAAGTGGAAAAGTTCTATGGAAGTTTCCTAATGTAGTAATAAACTGTTGGAAGAATTTATAGTACAAACTGTTTTGAATCCATGGTCATACGTGAACAAGAAGTTAGAAGAATGCAACCTTGTGTCTAACTTGAAAGTTAGGAGAACGATACTTTTGATCTATGGACAGAGTATCGATCGGTGTGTATGGGGGGCGCTTCGAAACTTATATCCATTCATGGAAAACTTCAGTCCCTGGCAAGAGTGGTTGCTAACTCGGTGGTGAAATGATGTTTGATATTCTTCCTGCCAATTTTGCATAGAATATCAATCAATCAACATGTTTATTTTTCTAAAATAATTGATTAAGGAGATCCTAGAATTCTTTTATGGATTTCGGAATCTTCATGTATATATTAGTAACAGTCCGTGGTTGGTCTTGCTATGACCATTCGGTTACTAATTAATTGAAGTTTAAAATCCATGTCCGCTGGAAAGTGAATGGTGTCTCTTGATAAGCAAGTACCAACTCTTTGAGAACTTTAAAAGAAGACCCAAGGAAATGGTAGAGCGCCAAACGTCAAATCATTGTACTTCATTGGTCTTACCATGATGATCGTTTGAATCAGAGTGTTGACATTCCCTGATGGATGTTCAGATTACTTCTTTCTTCTCTCTTATTCTCCCCTTCACTTTGATTGTGTGTTGCACTAGTCAGTGGGTCAACGTGCACAAGAGTCACAGCCAAGTAAGAAGTGATACAAACCTGTAACAAATTGAATAGTTGTTACAACAGTGTATGACCTAAGCTAGGCATTCCCCTGTTTGTATACTGTTGGCATACCCTGTTGGATAATGATTGGGTTCTCAATTATCCAAAGTATGAAATGCTAGCAACCATGGGAAATGCGGCAATTTCGATAGAAATACATATCATTGAAAGAAATGATAAATAAATTTCTAAATTTTAGTGCACATCTTAACTGTGGGGGGTTAATCGGTGTATTAGAATCCCATAACTGTGTGGGTGTTTGATTGAGTTTGAACTCCCAGAACTCGTGCCACAAATTGGAGCACCTAAATAGTATACTGCCAAGGTTGCTATTTGAGACTATAAGTTACTATCAAAAGTTGAGTGATAAACTACTTGATCTATGATTAATGAAGGCTTAATCTATAACCGGTGATCAATTAGTGAAGCCTTTTTTGGGAATTAGTTCATTATGGCTTATAATGGCTCGTTTAAATTACAGTAAGTAATTTAATTTTGTTTTGAAAAAGTGCAATTGAAATCATTGGATGATTTGTTGATGGTCTTTCAAATCTTGAAATGACATGAATTTCTGTTGGCACCCGTATGGAAAAATACCATCCTACTGTGATGAGATGTAGTGACATATCAAAATGGTTCGTGACACCACCGGTAGGGAAGAAAGTTGTTAAAGAACTACCAGTGAACTCTTACAAAATGTGGGGGATGCTAGTTGGAAATTGAATGTACCAAACCGGACACGGTTGTTGTACGAGATAAATGAGTTGATATAATTTAAAATAATTTATATAACTCATGGACAAGGTATGGTTAGAAAATCTAAGATACATGTGAAGTAAACGGAATCGCCTAGCATGTCAGGTTGAATCCTTGTTGGAAAATGGTAGTTGTTGCTTAAAGTAACATAATTACTAGATGGCGGTTTTGTTAATAAAGAATGATCAGTCCTCTAGGAATGCGATCGGGCTTAAATTTTGGTTGGAATCAGATTAAGGCATCTGATCACCATTGCAGAAGTTTAATTTCTTTTTTGAAGTCTGAAGCGCGGTATCTAGCATTAAAGAGGAAGAGTTCCACAATTCAGTTTGTGAATCTTAGATAAAGTCATCTAGGAAAACTATGTGTCTGTAGTAGAAAAAAAAATGCGCTACTTTGGAAATCATCCAAATAAAGGTTGATAGCGAGATCAACTATGAATTAGGAGCTTTGGACGCAAAGTCGGATTAGAAGAAAGAGTAACTTTGGAATTTCCTTGAGTATATGCTAATGGCCAAAGTATATATATGCTAGAAATAGATTATTCTGATCAAACAATTATTTTGCAAGAAACACATAGTTCGAGATATTATGGTACGTCGCGAAAAACAAGTCGACGACATAACACCATAATGCAATTGCTCTCAAACGCGCGCATCTAAAATAAATAGTGTATGTGAATTGTATCAAGCCGTCAAATGATACGAATTCTAGAGAGCGTATAATTGCGTCATCGAGGGAAATGGGATAGCCTATATAGAGTAGTATTTATAGCGGACACCCAACCTAGCGATTGGAGATCCCATGGTTATCTAGGTTCAAAAGGGACAACCAAGTTATAAATTTATACTCACCGGAAACACCTGTGAGAGTTTACTCTCTTTCCCATTTCTATGATGAAACAAGTGTTGCTGTCAAGTGAGAGGTTGAGAATTTCTCTTAATGATTCCTATGGCTTAGTTTTCACTAAGAAAGTATGGAAGGATACTTTTCAAATAGGAGATCACCTATATGAGTGTGAAGTGGTGCCGCTTCTATGATAACTATAAGGCTAATTTAATCTAGAGCACTCAAGAAAAACCAACATCGTTCAGGGCCGAAATGAACACAACCGAGAACCGGATATGTAAGGAAATAAACTGTGTGATATCTATTGCATCGGTTTACATCATAAAGTTGGGCGGTTCAAGACATCGCATTCACCGAACAACTAGTAAACCCGGTAGGTATTCACTACGGAAGATTCAAAGCCAAAAGCTATCTCTCCCGATGCAGTGATGTTCCGCGCACAAACTCTTTCTAGTGTCTGCATTAAACTTGCATGAATTTCTATTCAATGTGGGGGATTGTTGGATTTTTTGAATAGAAATATGAATAGGTGTGTCAACTCACTTGAGTCTTTTCAACATTAGTGTCTTATCCCAAGGGTTGTGACTCTTCATGAAAGGACTTCTCCAAGAGTCACCTCTAGCCTATATAAACCCCACTCATTCTCCATTGCAAGTGTATGTTTTTTGAGTCATAAAAATAGTACTAGAAATTTAAGAGTTTGCATGTGTCTTCAAGAGTTAAAGAAGAGTTTGTGCTACATCCATTCACGTTCGCTGTTCGGTGTTATCGAAGTGCTACGAAAAACATCGAGGTATTGTTGAATGTTGGAGACATGTGCCGCTAAATCAGAATGACATTATATACATGGCATCAAATGTCTTAAGCAAAGAGATTACTCGCCTCAATACACCCAAGTAAGTTTGTTTAAGTTTTGTGATTGATCATCTCTTTCTATCCTTCTTTCCTTGTTTTGTTGTTGGTATTACGAAACGTAATACATGTTACAAAGAGTTGTAACGGATCGGTGGATAATACACGAGTTGTATTATTGGAGAATCGGTAACGAAGGTATTTATCCAACAGAACACCATCAACTTTAATGGAAGGCACAAGAGCTTAGGAAATTATCAACTTGACTTCTTCTTTTTTACGGGTCAGCAACAAGTATCATTTGTGATATTTTCCCTGCAAATGACTGTCTAGATGGAAATCGACCATTGAATCCACGGAAATAAATGTATAATTTAAAGTTATAAATTATACATTGGACATGAGTTTGTATATCAGTGTGCAAGTACTACTAATAATGACAATCATCACCTCCACATTTTGAGTTATGTTCTCCATCTCATTAACGTTTTTCTCCATGAAGATACAAAGAAGAGAAATCCATGACTTGTTTCTTGGTGTAGCCTAAAGAAGCAAAAAAAAAAAAATCCATTTGAGTCTGGATGATAGTAGGCGATACTATAATCGACACTTTGTTCACAGTAAAGTTACAGGGATTAAAATATTTATAGTTAGGCGATAAATTTAACGTCAAATTCCTAAAATTAGGCAAATAACTAAAGTACATCGGATGTGACTAAGTCATGTTAGCAAATTATTTTGAGTTCTTTATGTTTGCTTGAATCTTCAATGCATATAACATTCTTTAAATCTAAAGGACAAACTGTTAAAGCATTGCTCGGTCGAACTCGCATGTGTTGCTATCTCAAGCATGTTTGTCAATGCTAGTGATCAAAACTATAAGTCTTGATTTCTAGTCTACTATAGCTAAGTCTCGGACTAGGATATAAAGTGTAGTTTAGCTCAAGAACTCCATGGCGATCATCATACAAGACGAATGACTACTCAAGGAACTGGTGGATCTTCATCGACTAAAAGGTATGTGTAGACTTGAACTTATCTATCACTCAAAAGTCTATCTACTCTATCTCCTATTTTGAGACAAAAGTCATTTTGCTATATAGACTTTGATTATACACATTTGCTATTTCGAGCCGAGATTATCTCGCCTATTTATTTCTCGAAATATGTGTTGGTAAGCTTTTTCTTTGGCCAAGTTCATCTTTACCTAGTGAAGAAAATCATGACATGTTCCAATCACTTTGGAAATTGCATACTTTGACGGAATGTCCTCTAAGAATGTTTCAATGATAGAAATGAGAGTTTAGATCATATAACCAATGTTGGATATAAGAATTGTGTGACAACACATATATGTATAAGTCCTTGTTTCCTTGAACTGAAGTTTGCGAACTTTGTTGATCAAGAGAACCGAAATCAGAGCCGTGAGCTAAGTCCGCGAACTGGCGGAAGTTCTCTTCCCGAGAAATTCTGCTAGAGTTTGAGAACTCCTTCCGGGAACTTAAGTCCGCGAACTAAGTTTGCGAACTGGAGTTGGTTATATCTAAAAACGATTGTTTTTGAACTCATTTATAAAAACTAAGGAATGCAAAATGCAAACCGTGGCTATATAGTTCATGAACCGATTCGAGTAAATCAAATCGTTTTTGCTTCAATTGTGTCTTGTGTAGTTACATAAGATTTCCTTGCAATTGAACAACTCTCTAACTAGTTTATTTGAGTCATTTGAACTAGTTATGGTGAAGAAGAATATGGTTGATATGAAAGTGCTCATATGGCTAACCATTTGGTTAACTATTGTTGAACCAACAAATGTTCATGTTTGGGTACGGTTACATAAACCAAAAATAGTACGTTTCATTTGTGTGTAACAAGATAAGTTTTCGATCCAACGGTTGAAAGATATTAGCTTGAATCTAATCAGGTTTTCATCTAACAGTGAATATTGAATGCTTTGTTACCAAGCTAACATTGATTGCAAACCCAGATTTGAAAGACTATATAAGGGAGAACTCTAGCAACTGGGAAACCTAATCCCCACACCTTCCGTGTGATACTAGTTGTATTATCTAGAGTCGATTCTCCTTTAACCTTAGGTTTTCTTCTTAAACCAGGTTAACGACTTAAGGACTTCATTGGGATTGTGAAGCCAGACCGATATTAATTTATCGTAGTTGTGTGATCTAATCTTGCTGATTCTATCGTTTTGAGTACAATCGTAACGATTGGCTTGAGATCTTTATCTCCGATAGGCAAGATAGAAAAGTAATCACAAACATCTTCGTCTCATCGTTTGTGATTCCACAATATGTTTTTTCGATGCGTCGATTAGTATTATTGTGAGGTGATCGATAATACTAGGTTGTTCTTCGGGAACATAAGTCCGGGTTATCAATTGGTTCCTGTTCACCTTGATTTATCAAAAGATGGAACAATACTTGTAAGTTTATCTGTGGGAGACAGATTTATCTATTCTGTAAACTTTTCTGTGTAATATAGATTTGTTTATTAAAGTCTTCAACTTTGGGTCGTAGCAACTCTTAATTGTGGGTGAGATCAGCTAAGGGAATCAAGTACATAGTATCCCTACCGGGATCGAGAGACGTAAGGAGCGCAACCCATGCCTTGAATCGAGTGTGAGATTGATTGGGGTTCAACTACAGTCCGGACCGAAGTTAGTATGTAGTAGGCTAGTGTCTGTAGCGGCTTAATACAATGTGGTGTTCAATCTGGGCTAGGTCCCGGGGTTTTTCTGCATTTTTGGTTTCCTCGTTAACAAAATTTTGGTGTCTGTGTTATTTCTATTCCGCATTACATTTTGTTATATAATTGAAATATCACAGGTTGTGCGTTTGAATCAATCAATTGGAAATCCGACCTTTGGTTGTTGATTGAAATTGATTGATCCTTGAACATTGGTCTTTGGTACCGTTCAAGTGATTTCTCTTGTATTCAATTAGACTGCATGATTTCTATTTGCTTGAGAAAGAATTGAATCGAGAAAGAGAGATATAACTCTTTGATATAATTTTTATAGATTGAGTCTTGTTGATTCTCTTAAAAGTATATTGGAGTTTGTCCATACAGATTGCTAAGTGAAATATTGGGTGTGGTTGTTGTACGCCCACTTTTTCACAAACACCTATAAGCAAAAACATCGGTCAATTAATGATATATGGATCAATTTTCGGGATTTTTCTTATTGTCCTAATATCCAATGATTGTTGACTATTCATCAACCGGAAAAAATAGAAGAAAAAAATCTCTAATGATAGATAGTTTTAGTAGAAAATAGTTAATTTTCGAATTTATTAATTAGGGTAAATTTAGGATAGTCTAGAAGTTTATTTTAAGAATTTTAATAGGGTGTTCTTCTTTATACCCCGAGGAAAATACTAATGGTTCCCCTTTTGTTAGTTTTGTTAGTTATAATTTGATTAAAATGAAAATCATGAAATTGTTTCAAAATTTTGATAATGATACCCCCTTCAAAAATATTTCCCTATATACGCGTGTAGAAGAATAATCTTTCTTCCAAATATAGAACATAATTTTAATTGTGAGATTAATGGTGAGATTATATAATAAGAATAATGCTCTTATATGTTATGGAAGAACACGGAAAACCCTAGGTAAATCAACTATGGAATCGTTAGAATCCCATTTGGAAGGTACGGAGATTGAACCATATCATGATGAACTCAAGGTATATAATAATCTACAATAGGGGAACTACTATTCATTTTTTTCATTTTTAAAGGTTTTTGTTGAGAACTAATCTGTTATAGGATTTGATTTGAGTTGTATGACAATGATTTGATACATGATGTCTTTGGTACGAATCATCTCTTTGTATTATTATGGTTTAATGCATTTTGTGATTATTGTACAGAGTATGGTATTTCCCAGTGTCGAAAACCTTTCTATATCTACTAGTCCAGTGGAAACCGACCCCCAAGATCCTCAACCAAACTCTCCTCCAACACAAGAGTATTGTGATTTGACGGCTGAATTCTCAACTGATAAGGTATAATATTATGATCCATTGGTGGATTTCAAATTACCACATTAAAGGTAATTCTTTCTAATTAAACACTACACACTGGTGCAGGTATTTGCAAGCTGCGAAGAAGTTATTCAATGGTGTCACGATAGGGCAAGAGACACAAATACAGTGGTAATTATTAGGAAGTCCGAGAAAAAATCTAAAGTACAAGGTTCTTTTGTAGTGATGGCGTGTGAAAGATTTGGGGTGTATAAAAGCGTTAAAAAAATGTTAGGCAAAATGCAGTAGCACGACGTCAAAGGAAGAAACCGAAGAAGACAGGAACAAAGAAATGTAACTGTCCTTTTCATCTCAGGGCTACTTGCTTTGATGGAACAAATTGGCGATTACGGGTTTTTAATGGCCAACACAATCATTCGGCTTATGAAACTCTAATTGGCCATACTTTTTCAGGTAGGCTAAATCCTGCCGAGAAAGACCTGTGCATTTCTTTGTGCGTTAATGGAGTGAAGCCTGCTCTGATTTTATCTACTTTAAAGAGTCGAAACCATAGAAATGTCTCAACAGCACGGACAGTGTATAATGTCAAGTCCAAGTTTAGGACGAAAGTAATGGAAGGGCGAACTAAGATGCAAAAATTATTAGAATTGTTAGACATAAATCAGTATGTGACATCTAACAAGAGAGAAGCAGATACAAGAAGAGTGTTGGAATTGTTTTGGTCACATCCGGATGGTTCCAGACTTGCACAATGTTTCCCACGGTTCTGTTGTTGGATTGCACTTACAAAACGAATCGATGGGCCATGCCGTTGTTTCACGCAATGGGTATGACATCTACATCACGAGTTTTACAATTGCTTATTGCTTTATGTCTCGGAGAAGACGGAAAATTATATTTGGGCTCTACAACAGTTAAGACAGTTATACTCTCCTAAGTATCTTCCATCGGTAATCGTCACAGATGATGATTTACAACTACAAGATGTTGTAAGCTTAATCTTCCCTGAAGCTACACGGCTTTTATGCACATTCCATATCTCTTGTAATGTGTCAAAACATTTCGACAAGGATATACCCAGCCAGCAATCGGAAGATCTAGAAAATATTAAAAAAGATTGGGAGAATGTATGGAGGTCTGCAAACCATGCAATGTATGAGATAAATTTGCGGTACTTTCTCAAGACTTGGAGCACGCTATATCCCACCACAGTAAGTTATTTGAATACACAGTGGTTGGCTCGTAAAGAACAGTTTGTTTACGCATGGACAAATAATATTTTACACTTGGGTATTACCACAACGAATCGAGCTGAAAGCGAACACGCAACATTAAAGAATTTTCTTAAGTGCTCAACTGGTGATTTCCTAAAATGTTGGCAAGATATGGACAATCAATGGGTAACACGAGTTATCAACATTCGAGCTTCATTTGAGAAAAGTAAAACCGTTTCGATGCATGCATATAACCAAAGTCCGGTTACAAGGAAACTAGAGTATGAAGTATCTCATGCTGCCTTACAGTTGATTTCTGTGGAACTTACTTCTATGGGTAAAAGTCGTTTTGGGGGAAGATGTTTGTGCATAATCCGGAAGACTCATGGGTTACCCTGTGCTTGTGAAATCCTTAACAGCCACAAAAATGGGAATCGAATTTCTCTAGATTCTATACATGAACATTGGAAGCAGCTTTCTATGATTCCTGTACACGAAAAGGTGGCATCAGTTTTTGATTGGGAAGATTTGTTTGAGAAGATAAGAATAAAATATGAAGCTTGCACAGAGTTACAAAAGCATTTTATGTTAGAAACGTTGATAGAGATTGCAGATCCCAGTAAAACGAATATGCAAGAACCCAAAGGAAAATTTGCAACCAAGGGTCGCCCAACCATTGCACAAACGAAGCACGAAGAAGAAAGATAATTCTACACATAGGGATTTATCTTGGTGGGAAAGACCATCTGCAGGAACAGCTTCTACAACAACATCCAAGAAAGTGCCGGTCAAGCCAAAGAAAGTGCCGCTCAAGCCAAAGAAAGTGCCGGTCATGCCAAAGAAAGTGCCAGTAAAGCCAAAGAAAGTACCAGTAAAGCCACGAAAGAAGGCAGGAGAATCTAATGCAGTGGAGGAGGCCAAGGGTATCAACTTATTTGATCTGAATGAACTACCAGATTTGAATGAAATAGAAGAACAGGTTATTCTTCCTAGTAAGTTAGTGTCGAAAAGGAAGAAAGTACAATGTACAAAAGAATCTGTACAACGAAGGAAGTATACTAAAAAGATCAAAACAAACAATCTGGATGTTTCATACGATGAAGAGTACATGAAAATTTTGATTAAAGATTTTGATAATCCAAAGATTCTTACTGATGTGGTGGAAAAGTTGGAAAATGTTGCACCGGATGGGCATTGTGGATTTCGAGCTTGTGCAGAAATGTTAGGGCTTAGTGCTGAAGATGGGTGGATTATTGTCAAGATCGAGATGGAGCGAGAACTGATACTGAATTCTGAGATGTACATACCGATAATTGGTGGGATGAAAGAATATAGAGACACACTTACTGTTCTGCAATATAGAAGGCCATTCGCAACTCGTTCGTACTGGATGGTTTTGCCTAGCATGGGATACATTTTTGCCTCTGCATTTAGAAATATTTTTTCATCATTTTCGAATTTGGGAAACACAACATGGTTACCATTGAGAACCCCGCCTCCAGAAGATTTCAAAGTTGTGACAATTCTCAATATTGACAATCAACACTTTGTTAAGGCGATATTGAAACCGGGTGCTCCCCTTCCAGCAGTTCAGAGTGGATGGAGTTCTATATGCAATGAGGACGCCTTACTGTGGACTCCACATGGAAAGGCTGCATCGAGGATGGGAGAACATCGAACAAACTCAACAGGTGCAAGGTTTACAGGTTATAGAGAGTATCGACCTGGATGAGCCATGAATAAACACATAAGTTTTGTTAGTACTTAATAATAAGTTTTCAAAATCGCAGCAAAAACTACAGTGCTGGCTGCTGAGTATGTTTTTTAATTTTTCATAGGGTCTCAAATTATTTATTATTTTTATAGACTCAATTTTTCTGCAGACAGCAATAGGAGTCAAGCTCATGAATGAAATTTTGTTTCTTTATTATGAAAAGCAATTTGGTTTCAGCCTTGCACGAAAGTATCAATAGATAATTTACATGAAAAACAGGTTCACTTGTGGGCTAATAATCAAAATATGACATGCTGCAAATGACGCAGATTAGTCTGCAGGGCAATGGCATCCAACAAGAAAGCAGAGCAAACCAAATTCCACATGTGAGGCTGGCTATTTGTGGAAGACGCATCCGCTGCACGACTGCCAAGAGCATCATACTCTTATATGTTATCACGCTTCCCTGCAGAAAAGGTGGATTTATCCAGTTATCATTCAAAACATATTTTTGACCAACATTACCTTAACTATAATCAATTTCTTCAAGGCATTTTAACAAATAGAAAAGGTGCATAGTACAAAACTGAAAGTGTTTCACATTAGGGTAGCAAAACTTTAACATAGAATTAATATAAACAAAAATTCCTGTCAATCTCAAGTGGCCTGGACTTTCCCTTATTCCATCATCACCATACAGAAACAAGAAATCAACTAGATGAAACATTAAATTCCCAAACAAAAATATTTAATGACCGAAATTAGGATTTTTTATAATCTTACATTAGCCTTAGGAATTCCATTGCTTCGTGAACAGGAAGTGAACAATCCTCCTCCGCCGTAGCAAGACATAATGATTTTCAATCAGATTTTTCTACAGAAATTTTGTTTTTTCAGCACCCGATCTAATAGATCGGAATTGAGAGATTCAGCAATACCACCACCACTTTTCTGCCGCTCAAGTCAGCCCATTACAAACACCGATTCACACAACAAAAATAGCAGATCTGATGGTGAAATTTGCAAGAACAACGAGATGAAAAACTTGATTCTGGTAAACCTAATTTTTGAGATTTGGAGATGGAGATGAGAAATTTTGGGGGAGAAAATTGGGGGGTTTGTGATTGTGTTGGGAAAGTTTGAGGCTTCTACAGATGGAGGGAGGAAGAACAGGAACCCATTTGTTACGACAGTGAAGAGATACAAATGGGTTTTGTGTTTTTCTATTTCTGATTTGTTGTTCGGGGTATAATTTTTTTTTATGACTGATGGGGTAGGTAGATAAATGTTGAGGGTACGTAGATAAAGGGGTATCACTAGTATTTCTAGGGGTATATAGAAGAACACCCTTTTAATAAGTTATGAAATTTGTTGAAAGGAAGTAGATACCTTGGGAAATAAATTTTCTATTATTAAGTTTAGGGTTTGTTTAGAGAGAGTTATGTATATATATATAAGCAGCTCCAAAAACGAAAATTAGTAGACTCTTTTTGATTGATAAAATTATTTTGTTATTGTCAAACTTGGTTTAACATTATTTTGATTTTTATTTATAGTCGATCTCATCCCGTGGTCTAAATAATCATTATATCCATAGTTGTGATTCTTCGGAGTTGCGAGGTATGGATCATTAGTTCATAGTCATTATTCGTAAGAATAATTTGAGGTCCGAACAATCTATTGACTACTTTATTAATTTTATTATGCTGCTACAATTATCATCTTTTGTAACACTTTGATTTGCATCATTTGTTACGTACCAGAGAAATGTCGATTCTAGGGCCAATAAGATGCTTATAAGACAAATAGTTTGGGTTAATAAGTTGTTACCACGATGAGATGTGAATAAATATGAAGATCTGATTAAAGTAAAGAAGAAGATTCTGGAAGAAGTATAAAATTATTTGAAGCAGTCACCAAAAGTTCTATCCAAACCATGCTTGCTCATAGAAGAAAAATACGACGTTGAAGACTTGATTTGTTGTCATGAAGACGAACAAGATCAAGATATTGTTGATTGGAATACAACCCCATTCTTCAATGGATATCCCGATGACGAGGAGAATATTGAATCTACTTCTCCCCAATGATAAGCACGAAAGTGCTACGTTTTATACTCATATTTATATTAGCTAGGACTCGATATTTTGGCTAATAACACTATTTTAGTGCTTTTGTAGAAAGTACAAGTAAATTGGATCATTCGGATAATAAATGACTTAGCTGGGAGCTAATCTGGCGTTTGCAACTCAAAGGCACCAAAGAGACAGGGATCATTTAACCGTGGTTGCATTGGGTTGCCCATGTTGCTGCACCACTTCATCATTTCATGGACAGAAGCATCAAAGGGAAACAAATGAATTTATCTCACTCAAGCGTGTGAAACTCCCACTAGTGGTTTAGGCAAAGAAGATGAGTGAACGTGGCCTGGCTTCATTATCACCACGTGTTAGTTACTGGGACATCAGCTCTTAAAGGGACTGTTGGTTTATGCTCTCGGTTGTTCTTGAATGGAGATGGAATTGTAGAGATTGGGTATAACCCATTTGCTTACAGGGAAGAAAGCTGGAGTATATATGTGGCCATTTTGTGTTCGTTTTGAATGATGAGAAGGGTCGGAAAAGCAGCTGAACTGATGCTGCCGCTGCTGTTAACTGGTTGGACGAATGGAGAGGATTAGGAGCTTGTTTTGTGTCTGATGGGAACGAGGAAGTATGGATGATGATGCCAGCGCTGAGATTGATTGCTGCTGTAGGTGTTATAAGGCAAGAAAAGATGGAAATCAGTGCAGTACCATTGTGACCGGTGGAGGAGGGAGCTTAGACAGTCAGTGAGAAGAAAATGCGAAGAAGAGCAGTTCAACAAGGAAGTAACGGTTGTGTTGGCTGGATGGACTGTGTTAGCTAAGTTGAGTTTGCCATGGTGCTGATGCATCCAAGTCGTTGTATAGAAAAGAGCTCGGGCAAGAAATGAAGAGGATCGGCAGTAATCAAAGTTTGCCGTGAATTCACTAATTTTCCCTGGGGTTATTGTTTAATCAAGCTGAGATTGGTGGCAGTGAGAAGCCATGATCGCTGGCAGTTGCATTCGAAAATCAGGTAGATAAAGTCTTGGTAGGTGCTTTGGCTGAGATGAAGAAGCGCTAGCGATGCTGGTGGTGCTTGGAGGGTCAGGGAATGGCAGTTGTTTGTGGTAATTTTTCTGATGCCGTTCGAATTGTTGATGAAGATGGAGAACGATGGCGTAGTGATTCAGTGATGCTGGTTTTCGACTGCCATGGTCTTGGAATGTGTGCGAGAAGATGCGGTTAGGTGTTGTTCTTGAGATGCAGTTAATGGCTGAGCTTGGTGCAATCGGTGAATACTTGCTCGGTTCAATTTCAGAGATTGTGATGTTGTCGGCACTCGGCAGTGGAGGAAAATGAATTTGTAAAGGCCTGAACATGGAAGTTGGTCGAGCTAAGTCGAGCAATAGATATATATGGTGGCCGTTTATAGAACCACAGATGTGAATGACATTGTTGCACTGCTGTGAACTGTGAAAGCAGATAAGAAGAGTGGTTGCCGTTGGATGTCTTGTGTCGGTTTCTGCTCGACGGATGCTTAATATAATATGGCAACGAAATCAAAACAGATGAAATTGGTGTTGGCAGGGAAGTCTTGGACCCGATAGAGAATAATAAGTGGAAGCTAGTAATGGTCCGGTAGAGGGCTGGGCCTTGCAACGGGCTAGGTCTTAATTAGACTTTCGCAGGGAGTATATAACTTGATCGATACAGACTCAGAAAAGAGGCCGGTTTTGGGAGACGAAGAGAAGGGAGGCGGCTACAGAGCCGTGGAGGAGAGACGGAGAAGGGTTTGCGTTCTTTTGTTTTTCAAATTCCATTTCGATTAGCTAGTGAATCTCTAATATATTTGTTTATGGCTTTTAAGAAAGTCATGTCTTGCTAATTGTTTTTGTAACTAGGGTTTATGGTTGAAACTATTTGGGGTATTAGGCCATTTGAATTGATGAATTTAGCAAAAGACCATTATGATATGAATAAATAAATCTTGAATATTGTTTGTTGATTTATTGAAAACTAGTTGTTGCTTCGCCGGTTTTAATACAAACCTATGTGCATAATGAATTAGTTTTACAAATATGTTTTTTCTTATTATTTGATAATCTATGCTTCGATTAATTCCTTGATGGGTTATGCTTAGAAAAGCCGAAAAATATTTGTGAGCTAAATTAGTTTCGTATAACTTTCTTGCTGATGCAATTTGATGGTGCATGCTTGGGTTTTGTCTTTTGATGTGCCATGCTTAGGGTATACCAGTGATATTTGCGACGCTAATACATATAATAGGTGATGTCGACGTTAACGGAAAATAAGCATATAATCATGAGTTATGTTTCATTTCGATAATTGATTAGAAACTTGATAGTTGAAACTATAAACCCTGGTTACCGGCTCTCTCATTGCGAGTTCACTTTGTTAGTTTACTTTAATTTTATTATTATTTCATTTTCAATTCTAAAAATCCAAAAATTCATTGCAGGTTGATCGATTAGAGATACTTATTATTGATATTTCCACCGCTCCTTGTGGGAACGACCCGTACTTGCCTCTGTCTACTAGTTAGACACCGTGCGATTGCGGTTATTATAAAATAGGCATCTCCGGATCCTATCAATTTTTGGCGCCACTGCCGGGGAGCGGCTGTGGAATATTGTAATTAGTATTTTTGATTTTGTATACAAAGTTATTTTATTTTTATTCATTTTATTCTGTACATAGTTATTATTTTTCTTTTGTACATAGCTTATTTTTGCTTTTATTTATATATTTTCTTTTAGTTCTTTTTACGTAGCTTATTTGATTTTTCTTAGGTACTTTTGTCTGAAGAGTGAAGATTGGAATCAACAACTGGCCTAAGGTAAGTACTTGATATTCTCGCAAAGCTTTTGCAAGGTGAGTTATTGATAATTACTTTGCATAATGGTTTCCAGCGAGTTGACTTCTTTTATAGCTTTTTGGAATCTTACCAAAAGAGCTGAGACAGAGGAGTCATCTGATATTTCACATGAGGAGTATGCGTATGCACCTTCTTATTATCAAGAACCTGCCGAGTGTGTAAATAATGATTGGAATTATTCTCATAGGTATGATCTTTCCGGACCTTGTAAAGGTTATGATCATTACCAACCTTACCCAGGTTATGAGACAAATTATATCGATTCCAGTTATTATTCACACACATATGAGTCACAGTATGAGAAAGATGATCAATCTTACTGTGACCCATCTGCATCACAACTATCTTTGCTAGAACGCCTCAATATTGACATTGTTGAACAGGCCAAAGCTAATGAGTTATTTTTTGCTGAGCTTAGTAAATCCCATGCTCATATAGCTGAACTCGCTGAACAAAATGCTTTATCGATTGCTCAACTAACGCAGTCGGTAAAAGATTGTGGTCTTACCGAGGAGACAAGTTCTAATTTTTCTAATACTGTTGATATTTATGATGAAATCGCTTTAACTAATGAATCAATGTGTATGGATAACGATGATGAACTTGATAGTTGTGATCATAGGAATAAAGACATTGTCATACCAAGTGAAAGTGGTGTATTTAGTCCAACTCCTGATCGTGTTAATGATCACTCGCCTATTCAAAAGGATGAGTTTAGGATTGAGGACACCATTCTTTTAGACGGTGTGACATATCAGTGCTATAAAAATGATGCTTATGAAGAATGTGTTAATTCCGAAGAGACCGTAAAGTCTAACGACTTAGAGACATTACTCTCTATCTATAAGGTTTCTTTTAATCATCTTTATTGTGATATTCCTATTGATTCCCAGGTTGATGATGTTTATGATGATGATTTAGTACAGGTTTGCAAACCTAGTGGAGAAGTTAATACACCTAGAATTATTAGCACAACTTTTCGGAAGATTCCTAATTTTGGATTAGAACTGCGTGCTTCTCCAATATTACTAGACTATTTTGCATCTCGTGACTTCTCTTTGCCTGTGCATGATTCCCAGATCGTTTCAGTTCCCATCCCCAGTGAACCACTTGAGTCGATAATTCTTGTTACCGACGATATAGCCTTTGCAAAAATTATGTTTGGGGGTGGCTATTTCCTTTTGATAGTCTCTATATCTTTACGTTGCTACAGGGAGGGTGTGAGATTATTATTAATTATGTATATTGTGCTTTGGGTTGATCCTCAAATATTTAGGTTGTTGATATATGGAGAGTCGTGTATGTATATTCCAGTAGGTATTTCTATTTTCTTGTTTTATTTTTATTTGTTTATTTTCGCATAGAATTTCCCATCTTAATTTTTACGTTGGATGACTCAATTACATTGAGGACAATGTAATGTTTAAGTGTGGGGGTGTGGGTCTATTGTAGGTTTGTAGGTATAGTATGACCAGCTGTTGAGCGGGTCTTAAAAAAATAAAAAAATAAAAATAAAATAAAAAAATATGATGATGACCAGCTGTGTAGCGGGTCTTTTCTTTTTTCTTGCATGTAATGACCAGCTGTGTAGCGGGTCTAAAAAAAAAAAAATTATCGCGGGTCTTGTTTATGGCATTTGTCATGACCAGCTGTGTAGCGGGTCTAACTCACTCTTATTATATGACCAGCTGTGTAGCGGGTCAATTCTTTGTTTTGCTCGAGGACTAGCAAAATATAAGTGTGGGGGTGTTGATAAGCACGAAAGTGCTACGTTTTATACTCATATTTATATTAGCTAGGACTCGATATTTTGGCTAATAACACTATTTTAGTGCTTTTGTAGAAAGTACAAGTAAATTGGATCATTCGGATAATAAATGACTTAGCTGGGAGCTAATCTGGCGTTTGCAACTCAAAGGCACCAAAGAGACAGGGATCATTTAACCGTGGTTGCATTGGGTTGCCCATGTTGCTGCACCACTTCATCATTTCATGGACAGAAGCATCAAAGGGAAACAAATGAATTTATCTCACTCAAGCGTGTGAAACTCCCACTAGTGGTTTAGGCAAAGAAGATGAGTGAACGTGGCCTGGCTTCATTATCACCACGTGTTAGTTACTGGGACATCAGCTCTTAAAGGGACTGTTGGTTTATGCTCTCGGTTGTTCTTGAATGGAGATGGAATTGTAGAGATTGGGTATAACCCATTTGCTTACAGGGAAGAAAGCTGGAGTATGTGGCCATTTTGTGTTCATTTTGAATGATGAGAAGGGTCGGAAAAGCAGCTGAACTGATGCTGCCGCTGCTGTTAACTGGTTGGACGAATGGAGAGGATTAGGAGCTTGTTTTGTGTCTGATGGGAACGAGGAAGTATGGATGATGATGCCAGCGCTGAGATTGATTGCTGTTGTAGGTGTTATAAGGCAAGAAAAGATGGAAATCAGTGCAGTACCATTGTGATCGGTGGAGGAGGGAGCTTAGACAGTCAGTGAGAAGAAAATGCGAAGAAGAGCAGTTCAACAAGGAAGTAACGGTTGTGTTGGCTGGATGGACTGTGTTAGCTAAGTTGAGTTTGCCATGGTGCTGATGCATCCAAGTCGTTGTATAGAAAAGAGCTCGGGCAAGAAATGAAGAGGATCGGCAGTAATCAAAGTTTGCCGTGAATTCACTAATTTTCCCTGGGGTTATTGTTTAATCAAGCTGAGATTGGTGGCAGTGAGAAGCCATGATCGCTGGCAGTTGCATTCGAAAATCAGGTAGATAAAGTCTTGGTAGGTGCTTTGGCTGAGATGAAGAAGCGCTAGCGATGCTGGTGGTGCTTGGAGGGTCAGGGAATGGCAGTTGTTTGTGGTAATTTTTCTGATGCCGTTCGAATTGTTGATGAAGATGGAGAACGATGGCGTAGTGATTCAGTGATGCTGGTTTTCGACTGCCATGGTCTTGGAAATGTGTGCGAGAAGATGCGGTTAGGTGTTGTTCTTGAGATGCAGTTAATGGCTGAGCTTGGTGCAATCGGTGAATACTTGCTCGGTTCAATTTCAGAGATTGTGATGTTGTCGGCACTCGGCAGTGGAGGAAAATGAATTTGTAAAGGCCTGAACATGGAAGTTGGTCGAGCTAAGTCGAGCAATAGATATATATGGTGGCCGTTTATAGAACCACAGATGTGAATGACATTGTTGCACTGCTGTGAACTGTGAAAGCAGATAAGAAGAGTGGTTGCCGTTGGATGTCTTGTGTCGGTTTCTGCTCGACGGATGCTTAATATAATATGGCAACGAAATCAAAACAGATGAAATTGGTGTTGGCAGGGAAGTCTTGGACCCGATAGAGAATAATAAGTGGAAGCTAGTAATGGTCCGGTAGAGGGCTGGGCCTTGCAACGGGCTAGGTCTTAATTAGACTTTCGCAGGGAGTATATAACTTGATCGATACAGAGACTCAGAAAAGAGGCCGGTTTTGGGAGACGAAGAGAAGGGAGGCGGCTACAGAGCCGTGGAGGAGAGACGGAGAAGGGTTTGCGTTCTTTCGTTTTTCAAATTCCATTTCGATTAGCTAGTGAATCTCTAATATATTTGTTTATGGCTTTTAAGAAAGCCATGTCTTGCTAATTGTTTTTGTAACTAGGGTTTATGGTTGAAACTATTTGGGGTATTAGGCCATTTGAATTGATGAATTTAGCAAAAGACCATTATGATATGAATAAATAAATCTTGAATATTGTTTGTTGATTTATTGAAAACTAGTTGTTGCTTCGCGGTTTTAATACAAACCTATGTGCATAATGAATTAGTTTTACAAATATGTTTTTTCTTATTATTTGATAATCTATGCTTCGATTAATTCCTTGATGGGTTATGCTTAGAAAAGCCGAAAAATATTTGTGAGCTAAATTAGTTTCGTATAACTTTCTTCTTTGATGCAATTTGATGGTGCATGCTTGGGTTTTGTCTTTTGATGTGCCATGCTTAGGGTATACAGGTGATATTTGCGACGCTAATACATATAATAGGTGATGTCGATTTAACGGAAAATAAGCATATAATCATGAGTTATGTTTCATTTCGGTAATTGATTAGAAACAATAGTTGAAACTATAAACCACAGTTACCGGCTCTCTCATTGCGAGTTCACTTTGTTAGTTTACTTTAATTTTATTATTATTTCATTTTCAATTCTAAAAATCCAAAAATTCATTGCAGGTTGATCGATTAGAGATACTTATTATTGATATTTCCACCGCTCCTTGTAGGAACGACCCGTACTTGCCTCTTGTCTACTAGTTAGACACCGTGCGATTGCGGTTATTATAAAATAGGCATCTCCGGATCCTATCACCCAAGATGAAGAATAACAGTTCACGCAATATTTTTATGGTGAGTCATCAAATCTTAATAAACTTAATGATAATGTCTTATTTTCTTTGCCTACATTGAGAAAATTTTTGTTGATCAATGAATTAGATGAATGTCCTTCCAATTATACCCTAACAAGGGAGAACTTTTTGATTCAACCTATGAAGATCCGTTTTAGGTTACCAGTATACCTCATGCTTTCCATACGGTACACATTTTTTTTAACATCGTTAATTGTTTTGAAGATTTTCTTCAACGAGTTATACATACAGAACATGGCATCGACAAGATTCGAGGACGAATCTTTTCCAACATCGGTAGAATGATGAGTCCAGTTGGCTTTTTTTTTCCCTTAGCTTATGTCATTATTTTCATATGGCATTCAAGTGTTGAACCGCATTATGTTGATACCGGAGTTCTGATTGCATCATTCTCAATGTGGCCGACCATCCTTCTCAATGTGGCCGGCCACATAGTTGGCATGGTTGTCTATCCTTCTCAATGTGGCCGGCCACTTAGGATTCGTGGCCGGCCATCCTGGTCAATGTAGACGACCATCCTTTTCAATGTGGTCGGTCGCTTCGGCTTGTGGTTGGCCATCCTTCTCAATGTTGATGGAATCCTTCTCAAGTTGGACGACATCCTATGTGTCGATGCATCGCGCGTGTATCACTGGCCTTAGTGTCCTTTCCAGGCATATATCATGTTTTGATCTTGCGCATAGGCCATTGCACGCCTAATAGCCCCTCTTTACTTAGCTTAGACATTGCTGAAAGCATGCACTTGTCTTTCTCATGCCAAGGGTGCATCAATCAGGATCATGTCGTTCTTTACTTAGGCTTATGCAAGCTCCGCTACTTGCATACCGATGTAGCTTGATATGAAGTATGAGCATCTAGTAAATGGGTACATATGCCATGCCCAATTCGCAATGGGTACATATGCCAACTCCTTATAGCTTGATATGAAGTATGAGCATCTAGTAAATGACATGCAACTAGCTTCATCGAGTGTGGCCACAATCATCTCTCGCATCGCAATATCGAGCCAAAAGATATGAGAGGCCAATATGCCGCAATCATCTCGCAATTAGATGATATGAGCGACAAAGTGTTGGACCGAAAATGTTACAACTCATTGCAGCTTCCTACGTACCCTTCCGTACTCTAAAGGGATCAAGCACATACCGTAGTTCATCCTCGAAGGGAGAGTAACTTAAGCAAACTTGTTTGCAAGTCCGTGGCCAAGAAATAATGGTAATGGTCTAGTCCGTGTAGGTCGTTTCGTCAAAATGCATCCAAGTGATGAATGTTTTGTCTGCAGCATGGCATAGTGATGCCCATGCTTAATATGAGGCCTAAGCATCATTTATACTCTTTTGGCTAATCTATGAAGCTTACTCGGTGCATGCATGGTCCGCATTTGCACCTTCAACCAACTATCCCTCCATATATATGTTTTAAAGAAATTTTTACAACTTAGATTAGGGGAGGAAAAAACATTCACCAAGTCCCCAGGCCATGATGGATGTACATGGCCAACTGCAACGTACAACCACAATGGTTGTACATTCAGTTCTGGATCACATGCCAATTCCAATGTCCGACCCTGATGCATGACATTTCTTAAGCCAGGTCTAGTAAAGGGACATGATGGTTGTACTTTCATTTCTGGTCCATAGGCCAACTGCAATGTATAACCATGATGGTTGTACATTGCCAAGGCCAGCCTGCTCTGGCATGATGCAACTTCGGTGATGCGATATTGGCCATATGCCAATGACATGGTAATATGCTATGTTAGCACTAGCTTTGCTCAAGGCTATCTACCCAACTTTCATAATGTATCATTTAATGCGAGATTGGCCTTTGGCAAATATGGCATGCCTTAATGCGTCATAATGCGCCATGATTGGCTCTAAGCCAATGTATCTTGTACCCTCTTGGTGTCATATTGTCCTTGAAAAATATGCTCAACATAATGCGCCATTTTGGCACCGCATTGGCCTAGGCCAATGTTCTTTTTACTACACAACAGAATCTTTGGAAGAAGCTTCATCTCAGGCCATGGCACATCTTTTAGCATACACCATGCTAAAAACACGGGGTGTTACAACGACCATGTGGCCGACTACATTGACAAGGATGGTCGACCACGAAGCAATGGCTGGCCACATTGAGAAGTGGCTGGACATATTGAGAAGGATGGCCGGCCACTTTGACCAGGATGGCCGGCCACGAAGCCTAAATGGCCGGGCACATTAAGAAAGATTGACAACCATGAAGCCTAAGTGGCCAGCCACGTTGAGAAGTGGCCCGCATTAAGAAGGATAGCCGGCCACATTGAGAAAATGGATGGCCGCTGATGTGTTGTAGATAGTGGTAATAAGAGATTCGATTCTCGAACTTGTAGAGATTTTGATTTTAAACTTAAATTTCTAAAACTAAAAGAAAGAAGCACAATTGAAAGTTTTTATCATGATTGTAAAAATACTGAAACTTAGGATTCCACTATTTTCCAATTTTACGTGATTCAATTAATAATAATCATGCAACTCATACATTCAAGTGATTCAAATGTATTGCAATAATTATATTTTTAGAAATAACAATTGTTTATCAAAAGCATAGAACATTAAAACCCTAGGCAAATATGCTCTATCAAAAGAAATCACAATTGTTTAACAAAAATAAATAAATCAATTTTCTCATCAAGGCAAATAATCATAAAAAGAGTTGCAATAATTAATTTAATAAAAATTACCACACAATTATTGGAAAAAATAGCTTCCTCCGTCGCCTCAGCAAATGGGTTTAGATCCTCATGTTGGAAATATGCTCAAAAATTAATTGCATTTCTCAAAAGGTGTTCACAAATAAGAAAATGTATAAAGAGCGTGTTTGTAACTATATAATTGTTACAGAACCCACTGTTACAGAGAAACGCTAAAGTGTTACGAACTCGAGATAAATGTAACAAAAATTGTTACAAAAGTATTGAATTTTGAAGATAAGGTAAAGGTTTCTTGAAAAACATTTTCATCTTCCAGAGAGATTTCCAGACTTCTCTCGGCACACTATTGAGATTAATCTGATGAGCAACTCTATTTTCCATAAGTTTGTTATAAGCACTCTTGATCGTAAACAAACCATCCTTTGTATGTTTCCATCTAAAGTAGAAACTCTTTTAATTAATACTCGATTATTTAATAAACTCTCTTAAATAATATTTTTGGCCGTTCCTGAGTTGGGGACAACGTGCCAAATTAATAATTCGCTAAAATTATAAGATAATATTTTTTTGATTACCTATGTAGTCCCCATATGAAATATAAATTAATAATGCATTATATATATATTCAATACATTAATGATTTACGGAGATTTTTTGAAAAATGATTTAATTGTCTTCAGTTTTTTACTAAAATCAATATCTTATTGAATTTTATCTCTATTTTTCATATCATTGTAAGAATCTTTGGTGTTGTATGATTATCCTTGTTGTGCTTGCATAATGCTCTAGGAATTTCATCGGTCATTGTTGATTTTTTAACACCTTTAAGATGAGAAGCCATATTGTGTTTATGATTTGTTTGTGTTAGTAGTATGATTTCATATCGTATTTATATAAAATATTTTTTTATTTGTTAGTAGTATGATTTCATATTGTATTTCTATATGAAATATTTATTTTTTTGATAGTAAATAAAAATTTATTTAGAAAATATGATTTGATGTTGTGTTTATAAAAAAATATGATTTGATATTGATATTGTGTTTTTATAAGAAATAAAAATTATGATTGGATATCATGTTTATAAAAGTATGATTTGATATTGATATTGTATTTATATAGGCAATATAAAAGATATGATATGGTATTTTGTTTGTTTAGAAATTAATTATTTGAAATGAAATTTATCTATAAATTAATAAAATATTAATTATTAGATTGGAACTATTAGACAAAGAGTATTACATTAACTAGTTGGAAGCCTAACAAGCTAAGATCCAACAACGTACCACTACATTAATTGAGCAGTTGTTCTTTGTGCTAACCTACCAGCGAGCCTCATGGGTAACCTAGCCAAGGGAGCTGAAGCGGATGGCTTCCATGTTAATTCCTGCAATATTACGCCATTGGGGGCTCGAACTTGGACCTCCTGAAGCGCATGAAACTTTGGGAAACAGGGATGACTAGCTGAGCTAGGTGCCCGTTCTTATAAATTAATAATTATTAATTTATCGGTTAATTTTTTATTTTTTTATCGGATTTATTAATATCTCACTTAATTAATAAATTTTGATGGTCCCGACAACATTAATTTATAGAGTTTCTACTGTAATTATATCTTCTTCATTAGGATTAATATGCATTATGGAAATATAACCAACCACTTTAGGGAAAAAAAAATCATGCAGAAGATTAATGTTCCAAGAAGAAGTATTCTGAATCATCAATTCACTAACAAAATTGTAGTTCTGGCGACTTGGAGAAATAGGACTAGGAATCACATCTAGATTAATAATCCATTTGTCAAGCCATATTCTTGTCTTCTTTCCATTATTCACTTGTATACAGACACTTTGTTGCAGAACTTTGAGACCAACTTCAACACCTCTCCAAATCCAAGAAGTATTACTTTTTTCATTATTGATATGATGAAAATCTTCATTTTATTTAGCCTTTAAGATTTGGCATAAGAGTTCAGATTGATTGCAAATTCTCCAAGCAAGTTTAGTGAGAAGAGCATGATTCAATATTTCAAGATCTTTGAATGCAAGAGTATTGAGGATTTGTAGATGAAACTGAAATGTTGAGTTATGATGTACGAGTGGAAGTTAAGGTTTAGATGAGTGGATTTAATTGGTGTTAGTTGCTGTTAGTGTTGCTGTAAAAGCTTGGAACTGCATTTGCAGGTAGGCTTTAGTGTGATTATGAAATAATCTTGTAGTTATTTGGTAGAATTGAATTTGTAATAGAGTTTTGGATTTGTGCCATATGTTGTTGATACACCATTATGGTGCGTCTCAAGTTTTGCCTGTGTAATGGTCTTGGCCAAATTGCAATCAGTTTAGCTGATTGAATCTGTTTTAGCTACATTGTAACCCCAGTCAATTGCCTGACTCGTCTGACTGAGTTGACTCTAAATGAGCTGACCTTGACCGATTCATGTTTGACTCAGCGGACCATCTGACCTGGACTAGTTGACCCGACTTTAGACGTTGACTGTTAGTTGACCTATGACCATCGGCCACCGTTAGTTGACTTAGATGGATTGGACCTTAGTTAATGGGCTTAGAACCATTAGTTAGTTTTGTATGAACCTTGTATGAGCCTTTTGGCTAATCTCTTAGAGTACTTGTGTGATTAACAGTTAGTTATTAACAACGATCAATTCAAAGGATGAACCACTGGATCGTGGATCTCGAGGTAGGCGTGGCTTGTCATCAAAAGAGGTGGGAATGCATTTGACTCTTTTGTAATCATTATTATTGTTTTTATAAAAGTTTATGCTTAATAAACTCATGCATTGTTTGTTCGTGCATTTCATGCTTTGTTTAAATTGCATTACGATAATTCTGTTAATTCTGCAAATCTTTCCATAATTTGGAAAGTACTTGTACTGTTTGCTTGAATTGTTATGGGAAATAAGGATTTCCACTTGTGGTGTATAGGATATGCTCCTTAGCATCTATATCTAGTGATTTTATGAGTAATCGGAGTGGAAGTGGGCTTCAATATTAGTAATCAGAGTGGAAGTGGGCTTCAATATTATATATTGTTTGAAGAAGGAGTTTGTCCATATACTTGTTTGTTTATTTCAGTAACTTGGTCACTGTTTAATGCTTCGGAAACATGTAATGTTTTCCAAATCTTGCATATGATTACATAGAAGTTAAATGTTAATTATTCCCACTTTCAGTTTCAGAGACAGACCAGAGTTGCGCAGCGAAAGCTCCGAGAAGTTGACTTCTTTAGTTGTTTATAATCTGATATGTTTATTATGTCGTATATTCTATTTGTAAACCATACGACTATTGTATAGGTATCATTTGAGAGGAGTTCTTGTATATATTTCTGAGCGGGGCTTGTTTTGGGTTAAGTTTTGTAACAGATTTCTAAACTGAAGGTTTAAGTAAAGGATTTAGATTCTTAGTGCCTCTTTATTTAGCTAATCTCTTGGATTAGTCAGCTGCTAGCTTAGGGGGCGCTACAAAGTTGGTATCAGAGCTCACTATTAGATCTTATATGGGAAAAGATAGAAATAGACAGTGCCAGTTAGAGAACTAGATTAGTTTAGAACTGGGTTGGGTTGTGAGATAGATATTAATCACTAAAAGCTATCAATAATTAAAAGATTTATTTGATTGATTGATTTGTTTGTTTGATTGTTTGCGTATGTAATTATGTAAAAATTGTAGGGTACTCCCAAAACTTTAGCTAATAAGAATTTAAGAATGATTAATTAAAAAGTATGCACACTTACACAATTCAATAGTAAAAAAATAATAATAGTGAGATTTGTATTATTAATAAATATTGAAAGTCACATATAAACTTACTGAGTACCTTGACTTATATGTAGAATCAACAGTTTATAATTACGTAAATATTAATAATATTTTTGGGACTCAATAATATTTGTAAGAGTAGTTCAAATCATAGTTTAATTAACCATCAGTGTTAGTAATAAAAATATTAAAATAATAATTATAGATGACAATAATAGCAATAATGATTTTAATAAAGTAATGTTATCATTTATAAATTAGTACCATATTGAACTTAAGTTAACTAAAATTTCAATAAAAATATATAACGATAAAAGAAATAATTAGGATTAAATATCTATAAAAAAAATTATTTACGTTTATCTACGATTAAGTTTTGTAATTTAAACTAATTACAAATTATCTTTACTCTAACAAATGATCCAGTGAATCTTTAAAATGAAACAAATATACATGAAGTAGTAATAATAGAATTCTGATGCTTAGTGTAATATTAGAATTAAAATAAGATAAATTTGTATATTAATAAGATACTTCATGCTAATAGAAAAATCAAAAGACTATTAAGATATGTTATAATTTTATGCCGACTTAAATTTAAATCATATTTAACAACACCAATATTTAACAAGATATAGCATACTGATTCCGTATGAATAAATAAAATCTATTATATCCACCTTTACGTGAATGTATAATTATATTTACTTAGTATACCAACCGGACAAACGACTAAAGAATAATGAAAGTAATAACACAGTTGATAATAGTATATGAGTAATTAAGCTGGTAGTAAATTTATAATAGATAATATTTGGAATTAAAATTCGATTTCATTAAAATTAATAAATAATAATAATGATAAATAAAAATAAAATAAAATGAATTTTGATGACTAAATTGTTTAAAATGTTGTGAAGCATTTATATATTTACGAAGTAAATTTATAAGACTTACAATAAAAGTTTAATGATTAATTAATCTTAATAAATTAATACTTAGTTAATCAAGCACTGGGGAATAGTGAGGTTTGTAATTCCGATATGTTTGTGTTGTCTTTTGGCTGTAGGAAAGCATTGTCAGGTCTGATCAGCCTAGACAGGGCAACTACATGCATGGATTACCATTCGTAAAAGGAGAACTTGCTTCTATTAGTGAACTGATAGATCCCAAATTTTACTTAGAAACTTTGTTATAGAGTATCTTCTCTCGTAATTAGAAATGATAACTTATTGAAATGAAAATTAGTATTTTGAACCTAGAGCCACAAATTTTAGTTGTAGAAAGCCTTATAGGTTTGTGCTTTGTTTCTTGTTGTTTGCGCTTAGTCAAGAGATAAGATTTTTCATAAGGTGGGGAGTTTTTGAAGATCTTAAGGATAGTTTAATTTTCGAGGACGAAAATGTTACAAGGTGGGGAGAATGTAAGGACCCTCAAGGTCGTCAACGCTATTAGACCAGTCAAGAGAGGATTTAACCGATAATGACTCGAGTACTTTAACACGAACGTTAATTATTAGAAATTAATCTAACAACGATCTAGATACAAACTAGTACCTCTAGATAGATCTCGAAAAGTTACGCGGAATGGAATACTCGCACGCGTCATTCAGATACCAGACGAAGAAGATATCATTGGTTTAGTTCTTAGCCGGCATGGCTGCCCTTATCTTTTGGTCGGGTGCCTTGAGTATTTTGGGTCGGCCTTATCAAGACCATGTCGAGAAGATGAGCACAAATTTCTCATTCTTCTTCTTTCTTCTCATTTTTTCTTTCCTTCTCTCCGTTTCTTCTTCTCTGTTCTTCTTGGTAGAGATTTAAGAGATAAATTAGAGTTTTGAGATCGAAATAGGTTTGAGAAGATCATGGAGTTACAGCTAGTGATGGTGTTGTTGTCCGTTGTTGATTCGGACTTAAAGGAGATAATGAATTAAGAGTTAGGGTTTCTGGAAGATGAAGTTTGATTGAGGTTTTGTGGAATTGATTAGAGCATCGAGTTCCTGGTAGATGAAGAACGATTGGGTTGATGTTTAATTGATTTTCAGAAACTGTTTTCATGAAGAATCAGAGTTAGGGTCTCTCATAAATTGAATTAAGGTTTGTAAGAAGTTCAAAGAAGAACCAAAAGATAAAGGTGTTAGTTCGTGGGATAAATTAGAAGATGGGTTTTTTTGATTTGAAGATTTGAATTGATGTTGTGAAGTCGAATTAGAAAATAGAGGATTGAGAATTGGTTTTAGGGTTTCGAGAATCAAAGATGATGATGAGGATTATAGAGTTCTAGTAATTGAACTCGATGGGTGTTGTTATTTTTGAGAAGATTTGCTGGATGAAGTCAAAGCAAGGAAGAATTGATTCAATTGTTTGGTGAAACGAAATTGAGATGTATGTGTATGGAAGCGAGAAGGAATTATTATAAGGAACTGTTTATTGAGGCGGTGAAGAGTCTGGAGGTAATGGATAATTAATTGGGTTACAGTTGTAGCTTGTTGAACTAGTGGGATTGTTGTTGTTTTATAATGATTTGTTGAACCAAGTAAAGAAAAAGAAGTGATCTCAACTTGCTGAGTGGAATCGTATTGAGGTAATTGTGTTGCTCTGTCAGTTTAGTAAAATCATAATTCCTGTTGTTGAGTTTGTATGATTGTGAATGAAATTGAGATTGGGATGAGTTTAGAGTAAAGCTGTGGGTGGAATGTAGATTATATTTGAGTTACAGGGAAGAAGATGTAATAATCTGAAGTAGAGATTATGTTTGTGTTGCTGGTGTTATTGCCCATATATGGAAGTGTTAGTGTTAGTATTCACAAGTACAGGGCTAATAGTGATGTTGTTGTTCATGGTGTAATGCAAGACCTTCAAATTTTTAGGTATACACAAGTTTTGCCAAGCAACCGATTGTTGCCTCTATTATTTTTATAACCCCAGAAGAATTTTCTCTGCATAGTATCCATCTTTTTGATGAGCTTTTTCGGAATCTTGAATGAACTCATTTGATACATAGGAACAACATTGAGCACAACTTTCACATAATACTTCCTTGCCAGGTAGCAAGTCTTCTTTCAAAAGCATTATTAACTTCCTCAAAAGAGTTAACCTTGGACCTTCCTGTAAGAAGAAGGTGAGCCAAGGTATTTCTCATTTTCACTCATATATTTAACACCAAAGGATGTGACTAAGAGTATTACAGGTGGAAATCCATATTATTATTGAATAAAATAAAATGGAGGACTTGTTAAAATAAGGGAATTTTGATAAAATGCCCCCGTTTTTTAGAACTTTTCAAAAGTGCCCCGTTTTTTTTCAAAAAACGGGTAACGGCTGGTTAGGGGAGTTAAGTCCCAGCTGGCACCCCGCAAATGACATCTACACCCCTCGTTATCTCACACACAGAACAAATGGCATTCCAAGAATCCAGATCCTTATAAGCAATTGAATCAAATACCTTTCGTGCTTTCTCAAACTGTCCGCACTTAGAATACATGGTAACAATACCATTTGCAACAGAGACATTAGGATCAAACCTAGTTTTTACAGCTTGAGCAATAATTTGGTTGCCTAGTCTTAATGATGCAAAATCATTACATGCACTGCATACCTAGTATCTTGATTGAATGAGCATGGAGTAGTGTTTTGCAAACAACTATATTTTCCACTTGAATAGACTCCCAGTATAGTAGCAACTGTAAACTGATCCGAGGAAACTGCACCTGCATTCACCAGCAGCTCATAAACTGAGCCAACTGCACGATGTGACTCTTGCTTTGCGGTAATCAACACTTTCGCTTCTATTTTCTTCAGTTCAACACCATCTCCTAATCTCAGCTTCATAGTCATCTTTGTCAGTCCATACCAACACCACCACAACACCAACATTCCATTGCAGTCTCAATACCAGACTCCCTTTATGCAACTTAGATTGAAGCTCCTTCCATACATCTCTACTGCACTTCTCAAACCCACCAAAGACAACTCAATTTGACTTCTCCACTCCAACGCCATGTTCTCCATAGCTTGATTTCAAACTCAAAACTACCACAGACCCATGCCTTCTCTCTGTCTCATCTTCGAATTAAACCCAATTTTATCTCCAGTTCCAATCCTAACAAAACCCATTCAATCATCAATCAACAACACCAACTCCAACACAACACATAGTCTGGTATCACCACCAACAAATCAACCACTGCACCTGCAATTTCAACTTCATCACTATCAAGACTTATTCCTCATCAAACCCATCTCAGATTCAGAAACAAATCCATTAGCAATTAAATCATACCACCTGAATTTTAACCCTGTCCTAACAAGCATCTAACCCTATAATTTACAATGAACTCAGCCACCAAATCAATTTCCGCTTCTTTCTGAAATTAATAACAAATCCGAAACCCTAAAATCTCTATCTGTATCAATTTCACCATCAATAGCGGAATCACCATTACTGATCCCTTTTCTTCTTCATAACCCATATCTCTTCCATGAGCTCAAACAGTAACCTAACTCTATGAATCATCTCAATTTTGATCTATTTCTCTCAGCAGCAACATCTTCTCAATCTCAGAAATCTAGCTTCACCATATCTTCTTCTTTATCTTCTCTGCGTGATCTGTAATTTTCGGTAGCAGTCAACACATGCACCACTTCAAATATTTCAATCGTCGCTGCTGCTCTTACCCGAACACTCAAACCCTAAGGGAAAAAAAAGAGAAATGAATCTCTCTCGGCAGGTTAACCCTGAACCAAGGGATAAACACGTAATTTTTGTGGGTGTGTTGACCAGTTTGACAAAAAAAAAAATTGACTTTGATGGAAAAAGTGACTAAGGGGCAGTTTTGAAAAGTTGAAAAAAAACGGGGTCAACTTATTAAACCGTAAATTGGAAGTGGGGCACTTTTGACCAGATTGCAAGTTAAATCTTGAAAAACTTGCAAGAGATGAGACACACTGATTAAATTAACATGAGTAAAAGCAAAACAATCATCTACAAAAAGTAAATGGCTTTTTGATAAAGTACCCCTACACTTCACTTTACACTAAAAAAGTACCCCCGTTTATTAGAATTTTGTTAAAGTACCCCGTTTTATTCAAAAGGAAAATTCCATCCAGATAAGTACTAGGTGACAGTTATCTTTCCAATTAAAAGTCATATTTACCCCTGAACTACATCTCCTTGTAGAGGAGGGTAAATGATCCGACGATCCTGTGAACGGTGTAACGATCCTGAACCGGGCTCGACGAACTTGAAAGCGTTGTCACGATCCTGAACCGGGCTCGACAAACCTAAAAAATATCGTAGAAGGTCGGTTTTCTTCCAACCAAAAACCCCAAAACACTTGAAATGATGAACCTTTTTGGGGAATGATGTAACGAACCTGAAAGCGGTGTAACGATCCTGAACCGGATTCGACGAACATGAAAAATGATGTATAAAATTAATGTGGGAATAAGTAAAGGATAAATATGTAAAGTAAATTAATCTTAACTATCACTAGATGGAAAAACGTTAACGTGAGGGTACTTTAACAAATTATTTTTTAGTATGTAAAATTGTAAAATTGTAACATTGGCATCAATTTTTAAACTTAGTTTAATTAGCGCAGCAATCGATGGCGTAACTAACTCCCCACGACTAAACCTGACAACGTGATGGTGATTCATGGAATAAAATCATCGCAATATCTTATTTAAAAATGTTCAATCAAAGATACAGTACCACCAAGCTCTCTTCAGGCGTACATTAACTGACTCGGTCTGTAAATCCAGTTCATAATAGTCAACAAACCGTGTAGGCTGAAATGAAGTTTGGACTTAGTCGCCAACTTGCCAGTCCCCCCACTTGTCTGACATTAACTATGGCTATATCCTAACGCAATCTTCAACCATTATAAAACTATAGCCCTCTGCGAATACTTTCATCATCCAAAACTTCAATTAGAAATTCGGAAAAGTGAAAGAAAAAAGAACCATCCGATTCAAAAATCAGTGGATAGAAACACTTGATTAATCAATCATTCGAAAAGCCATTTGTGGGAATTTCTGCGAAAATGGAAAGCAAAACGAAAGCACTCATTTCTTTATCGGAGAATTTGAGAAATCTAGCTGATGAATGTGAGAAAGAAATAGAACCTGAAAAGCGCAAGCTCAAGGAAGCAATCCAAAAGGGAGACACGAGGCAAACTGAAAAACACACAAAGAATATGGTTGGCATAAGACATGAGGCGGTAAATTTTCGCCAGATAGCTAATCGTATCGATTCAATGGTTGACTACTTTGACAATGAACCGGAACAAAGTCCGGTGTTCAGTTCGATTCCGGCGATTGTTGAATCTGTGAATTCTGCGTTAGCAACCGGAAATCCTAAGAAATTGTTGAAAGCCATGAATAAGATTGAGAAACAATATTTCGATAAAGAAGTTGTGGCAAAGTTCAAGAGTTCGGCAGCTACGGAGAGCACGCCAACATTTATGTCCGAAGATGAGAAACCTCATAACTGGTTCGACATTTTCAAAGTTAAGAATCTTGTTTTCTTGTAATCTTTGAATCAAAACTGGTAGCTGCTTGTATCTTTGTTTTATTGAATGGAATTACGTGTGTATATGTATGAATTGGATTCTAGTTTATTAATTTTCAATGCGAGTTTGATTCACCAAATCCAACTGTCTCGGCCATCAACAGCTTTTGTAAAAGTAGATACCAGAGGCATGCGCCCATATTCAACCGCAAACTTGTTCAGACATTCCGATCTTCGCTTATTGTGATTTGTGACCATCTATGCCACTTATTCCAGTTGATCCTATCTCGAAAATTTTACCTACAGTAATAAGTAAAAACAACAAAGATTTACATGCTTGAATAACTTAACCAGTAGAAGTGAAGAATAGATGAGTGAGGAATTTAACCTTTTACCCATATTGGAGGAGCGCCTGTCTCATTTGCAACAAGAAAAGACAGGGCAATATCTTCGCAGTTCCTGTTACAAGAATTCCGAGAATGAGCGCATAGCACTGCAGGTCTACGTGCACAAAATTGCGATTCTACATGAAGCAAAATCCAGTGTAAACGTGTATATGGAGTGAAGACCTGATTTTAGTTACATAATCTCGAATTGATGCTGGCATCTGATTTGTGTACAATCCAAGATACTTCTTGTGGAAAAAGGCAGCCTTGGAAAGCACCATACTATATGTACCCATCCACCAAACAGACAACCAGCCTCCGTAGGTGTACCGGCTCAAGCCTTGTTTCTGCACCCCAAAAGGAACCCCAAATTCAACAACAAAATAGTGCATTTGTTTGTTTCGATAGAAAAACTACCAAACAGATATGGTAACAACGGGGCTTGAGTTATACCTTTTCATCTCCCAAATGTACTCGAGGTACAAATCCCACCATGGTTTCTGGTGCACTTTGCCAAACATTAAAAGCTAGCTCAACTGAAGTGCAAGGGAAAATAACATCATCGTCAACTGAAAATATGGCGTCGGTTTTTAAATCCTTGATGTCCTTGAATCTGTTATTCAGACTATTTTCCTTATTGATGTCAATCTTAAGCTCAATGTTTCTACCGCCGCTAGCCTTCGATGATTGTACAGCATGTTGTAAGATGTCAAGAAGGGAATCAGATGGCTCGTCCGGCTCACTCCAAACGATATGTATAGAATCAAGTCCAGCACAAGATGTATAATGAGAGATAGACTGCTTTAAGAGATCGTTTCTCTTCCAAGTGTTAATCAAGAGGGTATAACCCTTTCTGCTTACAATGAAAAATAACAAGCATTAGAATTAAAGAGAAAGATAGGTGAGAAGTGATAACTTCTCTTAATTAAGGCAAGTACACACACATTTTGAGTTGGATGCTCATACCTTGCAGACGAGTTATGATACTTTTGAAGAGGACGATAATGTTGTTGTCGTCTCCATGGAATCATATTATGAGTTGAGCAGATAGTAAAGAGAAAGATAGAAAATAAAATGCAGAAACATATTAGTAAGATTTTGATCCTCCTGCTACAAGGTGGTCGAAGTATCGCTGTTGATATCCCGAGCTGGCGAAGTTTCTTTAGAATTCTACGGTTAATAATACTTCCCGCTCTCATTTCAGAAGACTCAACTTTGTTTCTCTTCAGCTTCTTCTTGAGCGCTCTCATTACTAACAAATTTCAACCGGGAAAAAGGAGAGATTTTCTTATCCCAAGATACAGCTGCAAGAAAGAAAACCAACTTCCAGAAATCCCTCTATCTGCTTTGTCACCCGCCAAATTAACAAGATAGAGCTGCTCATGATATACTTTCACGAGTTTCTCGGTGTAAGCCCCGAGCCTCTAAAATGTTAGAGACGGTCCTGCATACCGATCAACTACTCAAGACTTAATTGACCTTGTGGACTGCACAAATTTCATTGCTAGGCACGTCAGAATACCAATTGGTCGATCCCGCAAATAGCTCTTATGGTACTTTGTGGTTGCATATGGTGTCCATCCCCACATTTTACAGAGACCCCCTTTGGTATAATCCACGGATCCCAAGGAAGTCTCTTGCATCATGAAACCGTCTAGTATCCATGTCTTTTTATCCCTGAAAACAGATCACATGTAAACGCCCATTGTTCAAACAGATAAGTTTGTCTGCATTTGATAATGACAAAGTCATAGCATAAAACAGCTAGCTATTTGTGCAATACAAACAAGGTTATGGTTATGGTTTCGGCCGTGTCCAAATCACAACTGGCTGGTTTCCTTATGTATGCAATTTGGCACAGAGCAAGTAAATACTAATGGCAAAATGAAAACACTTGCTGTGGCCTAAAATTATAGTCCAAAATTTTGTTCATGCTAATAGGCAAGTGATTGATTGGTTAACACCATAACAGCCGGAACCATCACTTCCCAAAAATGTTCTTATGAGCATATTTTTCTGTCTTGTGACTTCGTTATAACGCTTCGGGGTTTGGATTTGCTGGTGGCGTTAGTGCTTACTTGCGGAATCCATATACTGCTATTGAATTGATCACTATGCATGGTGACGGATTTCAGGTAATTAAGAACTTGCTATGGGTTAGAGTGGTTTTTGACTTTTTGGCTAATTTGGTGGTGCAGGAACCAACTTCGCATAAGTAAAGACATAAAAATGCGTGACTGATTACTGCTTATCAGAACTCTCAGGGCCAAATCCGATTTCGAGAGAGAAATTTTGTAATGTGTTAATATTGTGCGAAGTTGCAATTCTGTAAGTTGTAATATCTTAGAACTTGATTCTTCAATGCCACAAAAAAGTCAATGAAACTGCTAAAACAAAAAATTGTTCGGCCAATGACCGCGCAAAATTTTAGGATGAACATTTGCTAAAGGTTTTAATGACAGGAGTATATGGTTTGCTCACACATCTGTGTTGAGTCTGATCTCATTAAGTGATATCTATATGACTACATTGGAATATACATAACAAGAATAGCAAATAAATAGCTACAGCTGAAGAATAGAGAAAGGAAACCTAATTAGCTAAAGAACATGTATAATAGTTATCATAACAGAAGACTAGGAAAACTAGTTACAACCATATGTACGTGTATGTACATGTTCAAGTTTATCAATAGTCTGATAAACTTAATACCCCCCTCAAGTTGGAGCGGTAGGGCCAGAACGAACGCCCAACTTGCTAATTAGACGGCCAAACTGTGGAGCTCCTAGTGCCTTTGTAAAAACATCGGCAAGTTGATTGGAAGACTGAAGATGTTGTGGTAAAATCAACCCACTGAGTAACTTCTCACAAACAAAGTAACAATCGATTTCAATATGTTTAGTCCATTCATGAAAAACCGGATTCTGAGCAATGTGAATTGCAGCTTGACTATCACAAGAAATCTGGATAGGGAGAGGACATGAAATACGCAGGTCATTAAAAAGATACCGCAACCATTGTAGTTCGGAAATGAGATTAGCTAAAGCTCTATATTGCCGCTTTCGGAGAAGAACGAGCCACGGTAGGTTGTTTCTTGGATTTCAAGAAACAAGACCCATTACCTATGGTGACAAGATAACTGTCGCGGAACGACGAGTGAAAGGGCAACCCTGCCTTGATCCAATCCGTGTAGCCATGCATAGATAGCGAACTAGATGAAGATAGAAAAATACCATGGCCAATTGTGCCTTTAAGGTAACGTAAAACCCGATGAGCAGCATCAAGATGAGCTGTGTGGGGGTTTTTGCATGAATTGACTTAAATAATTAACTGAGTAAGTAATATCTGGACGAGTAACGTTAAGATATAGTAGACGCTCAATAAGACGTCGAAATTGACTTGGATCAGTTAAAACCTTACCATCAGTAGGTAGTAACATGAGATTTGGTTCCATCGGAAAAGATGAAACACGAGCCCTTGTAAGGCCAGAGTCCTGAAGAATATCTAGGACATATTTGCGTTGGCAGAGAAAAATACCTTTAGGTGAACGAGAAACTTCAATGCCTAAAAAATATTGCAATCGGCCAAGATCTTTTATAGAAAAGTAAGAAGAAAGACGTAACTTCAGTGATTTAATGAAGTTATCATCTGTGCCAGTGATGATAATGTCATCGACATAGATAAGAACAAATATTGAAGTTGTTCCTTGGTGATATGTGAAAAGAGAGTTATCACATAGTGATTTTTGAAAACCCTCAGCTAGTAAGGCGGATGAGAGTTTGGCAAACCATTGGCAAAAAGCTTGTTTCAAGCCATACAAAGATTTCTTAAGTTTGAGAACTTTAAACTCACCTTTTCGAGCCATACCGGGAGGCATTTTCATATAGATATCTTCATCGAGATCACCTTGGAGAAAAGCATTGTTGACGTCTAATTGATGTAGAGACCAGCATCGGATAGCCGCGACAGACAACAAAACACGTAAAGTGACCAGCTTGGCAACTGGAGCAAAGGTATCATAGAAATCGATACCCTCTTGTTGCGTGTATCCTTTGGAAACAAGATGAGCCTTGTAACGTTCTATAGAACCATCAGGGTTAAACTTAATTTTGAAAACCCATTTACAACCAATGGCAGTCTTGTCAGGTGGTAAGTCTACCAGTATCCAAGTGTTGTTGGCTTCTAAAGCCAAAATTTCCTTTGCCATTGTTGCATGCCATTTTGGGCATTTAACAACATGAGAGAAAGTTCTAGGCTCCTCATTAAGGAGAATAGCAGACAAAAAAGCCTTATGAGATGGGGTGAATTTGTGGTGTATCTATGACTGTTGTTGGATTTTAGTTTTTTGTTTCCTAAGAGTAGGAGTAGTACTTGTTAGGTTTTTATCGGATTTTACAAATGTTTTGATGTTTCAGTATAGAAAAACTACCAAACATATATGGTAACAACGGGGCTTGAGTTATACCTTTTTATATCCCAAATGTACTCGAGGTACGAATCCCACCATGTTTTCTGGTGCACTTTGCCAAACATTAAAAGCAAGCTCAACTGAAGTGCAATGGAAAACAACATCATCATCAATTGAAAATATGGTGTCGGTTTTTAAATCCTTGATGTCCTTGAATCTGTTATTCAGACTATTTTCCTTATTATTGTCAAACTTAAGCTCAATGTTTCTACCGCCTCTAGCCTTCGATGATTGTACAACATGTTGTAAGATGTCAAAAAGGGAATCAGATGGATCGTCCGGCTCACTCGAAACGATATGTATAGAATCAAGTCCAGCACAAGATGTATAATGAGAGATAGACTGCTTTAAAAGATCGTTTGTCTTCCAAGTGTTAATCAAGAGGGTATAACTTTTTCTGCTTACAATGAAATTAACAAGCATTAGATTTAAAGAGGAAGATAGGTGAGAAGTGATAACTGTAAAATATATGTCCATGTAAAGTCCATATATACGTCCATATATGTTGGATCCTGTATTAGAGTCCATTGTAACATGTATCCAGATAACTCAATATAAATATATGTCTCAATAACCTAAGTAGGTTAACTGAGAGTTTCCATAATTGTTCATGGTACCAAGAGCCAGAACGATCTCTCAGAAACCCTAGCCTCAAAAATTTATTCTTCTTTTCTTCAAAACCCTAGCATGCTCTTCTCTTCTTTTTCTTCTCTTTCACCATGTCAACTGCTTCAACTCAAGACTCATCTACCGTTTCAATCATGTCACACAACACAGGAACTCCAACTCTTGCTGCTTCTCAATCAATCATCGTTGGTTCTCTCATGACCTGATCGTTTCTTCCTTCTTCAATCAAAATAGTTCTCTTAGACAGAACCAATTTTCTTCTCTGGGAATCTCAAATAACACCCATTCTGAAGTCTCACCGTCTTTATAAGTATCTTGCTGATTCCTATGAAATCCCAGCTCCAGAACTTGTTGATAAAGTAACTGAAGAGAAGACTCCTAATCCAGCGTATGAATAATGGGAAGTCATCGACTAAACCATCATGTCTTGGATCAATTGCTCTCTAACTGAACCTATGAAGTTTGAATGTGCTCGACGAGGAAATTCTCGTGCTGTATGGAAATATCTTCGTTCTACCTATGCTACCATCAGCCCAACCAGAATTCTACAACTCAAGGCAAACTTATCAACCATTCAAAAAGGTAATTCTTCTATTTACGAGTATATTCTCAAGATCAAGGAAATCTCGACTCGTTACGCTTGTCCTACAACTCGTGTCGACCTTGAACTCGTCTCCACAACTTTGCGTGGATTGGGAGCTGATTGGACAAGTATCTATACGGGCTGTTATTGCGAGAACATCTCTACCCACCTTTACTGAACTTCATGCATTACTTCTTCATCATGAATCTCATCTGCAATACCATCAGAGTCTTCAAAACCCAACATCTGACTTACACATTTCAAGTGCTCTCTTTGCTGGCTCACCATCAGTTGGTCGTAGTCAACCCTCCAATCGTGGTCGTGGCTCACCTAATGGTCGTGAAAATTGGAACTCAAATGGTAATGGTCGTGGTCATGGCAACTGGAACAATAATGTTCGTCCAAACTGGAACAATAATGGTCGTGGTAACTGGAACAATAGTGGCTGGAACAATGGCTTTTCCAACAATACTTGGTCTAATAATCGTGGTCGTGGAAGTCATGGTGGTTCTCAATTCAGCAACAACCACTCTACTAGCTCGTTTGGTCATCCATATGCCAATGGTCGTGGTTATGATGCGCCCTCAGTTTTTGGTCCTCCACCTTCATCATCTGTTGTTTTTTAATGGTGTGGAAACCCTGGTCACGTAGCTTTAACCTGCCACCGTCTCATGCAAGCTCAGACTGTTGACTTACCTCAGGTATTCTCCGCAATGCAAGTACAGTCCATGCCATATGAAAACCATTGGTTTGCTAATACCGCTGCCTCGACACACATGACTTCTGATGTTTCTCAAATGTCGAATCGCGTCGACTACAACGGTAATACAAAAGTCCTTGTAGGCAATGGCAAACTTTTGCCTATCACAGGGAATGGTGATATCACCATCACCTCTCCCGCATCTAAGATGTTATTGAAAAATACTCTTCACGTGCCTTTAATTGACAAAAATTTAGTGTCTGTTGGACAACTCACCCGTGATTCTGATTTTGTTTTTGTCTTTGATAAATTTGGTTTTTGCATTCAGGATCGGCGAACGGGAACTCCTCTGTACAAGGGCAAGACTGAAGATGGCATGTATCCAATTCTCGACAGCAATCATTGTTCTCCTAAGTCATCAACTCCATCAGCTTTTTCTGCTACTACAATTGGTACTCGTACTAGTCCAGCAGTATGGCATATGCGTCTTGGTCAACCTAATAATCGTGTGTTTCAGCCTCTTAAGTCTAGTCTTTCTTTCCCTTTTTCTTCTAGTGGTTGTTCTTTTAAATCTATTTATGCTAGCTGTGTAGGTGCTAAGCACCATCGTCTTCCTTTCATGTCGAGTACTACTTATTCTAATAAAATTGGTGCTGTTATTCATTCTGATTTATGGGGCCCTGCACCTTTTCCATCCAATTGTGTTTTTCGTTATTTTCTTTTGTTTGTTGATGAATGTTCTCGTTTCACCTGGCTATACTTCCTATCCGATAAAACTCAAGTGTTTTGTTGTTTTCTGGATTTCAAAGCTATGATTGAAAAATAATTTTCAACATCAATTCTAGTTTTACAGTCTGATGGTGGCACTGAGTATGCTAATCCATGAAAATCCTATTTGATTTCTAATGGTATTCAAAGTCGATCTTCCTGCCCTAGCACGCCACAACAAAATGGTCTTGCTGAGCGGAAAATACGTCATATTACTAAAACTGGTCGTGCTCTTATGCTTCAAAGTGGTTTACCGGAATATTTTTGGGCTGAATTTTATGCCACTGCTACGTACTTGATTAATCGTCTTCCCACTCCAGTTTTGTTGTGCATAATAGCGTTCCGGACTATGGTTTTCTCAAAGCCTTTGGATGTCGTTGTTACTCTCTACTATCTCATTTCCGCCAAAACAAATTGCAGCCAAAAACACTTCCTTGTGTGTTTATTGGTTACAGTGATAAGCATAAAGGCTACAAATGCTTAGAGGTTTCGAGTAATCGTGTCTACATCTCTCGTCATGTCATTTTTGATGAGTCTGTTTTTCCATATCCCACTGATGCTGGTGTTAAACTAAACATTTCATCTTCTGCTCCAGCTACACGTAATCTGTTAAGCTAGCCAAACACAGTTGCAGCTACACATCTGTCTCAACCTCCAAATTTAGTAAATATTCCTCTTTCTACTTCTGAGTTTTTGGGTGGTTGTGGACAAGTTTAAGTTTTTGGGTGGTTGTGGCCAAGTTTAAGTTTTCATCAATTACCCAAAACGTTCCTGTTTTTATGTCTGAAGATGAGAAAGTTAGTAATTTGATTCAAACAATAGCGGATGAGTACAATTGAAGGTTTCAGTTGGGTTAGAGTACTCGCTGGAGCCTCCGACTACTCGGAAAAAAGATGAGTACGCTGAAGTTAAGACCAGCTGCTTCAACATAGTCGGTTGTTGCGCCTCTGAATGTTGTTTCTTTCATTATTTTAACTACATGTAATTTTGATCGGTTGCTGATTAATAAACCCGTGGTAACAAACTACGAATTACCTTTTCCCTCCATGTAAATTACTGCAACCATCTTAGCCTTGCATATAAGACTTTTATGCCCAAAAATCTAGACAAGAGTTCTTCAAATCTTTTGATAGAAATACAGGGTTTTACCATGTTTATGCCAATAAAAGAAAGCATTTTAATCATATCAGCGCTCTCAAACATGATAACGGGCAGTGTTTAAATGATAGAACTGATCTTGAAAACCTTTTGGTAAATCACTTCAGTTCCATTGGGACATCTTCTAATCCTTATAGAAACCCTGAAATTCTTAATTGTGTTGATCCTTGTATCTCAAGTAGTGATTGAAAAAGCGAGGGTACCAAAATATACCTCAAGCTAAAACTTTTCCTACCTATAAGTCCTTTCTCCGAAAGTGATTGTCTATGGACTGACTCGAGACAATACAACTAATCGGTTCACACTTCGTGTGATCGTCTATTGATACGAGATCGAGACAATACAACAACGAAGTATGTTTACTTGATACAAAGGTTCAGACTTAACCAAACACAATAGGATTGCTTATCAAGTAAATAAGAATTAACGTTTGTGTGATTTACTTTAATTATAATAAAATAATTATAATGCGAAAATAAAAGTAAATGACACAGCAAGATTTTGTTAACGAGGAAACCGCAAATGCAGAAAAACCCCGGGACCTTGTCCAGAATTAAATACTCTCAGGAGCCGCTACACAAAATTACACCTAACTTCATATAGTTGAGACTAAGTAACTAACCCTATAGTTCACTTATTTCCGTCTGTATTCCCACGCCTCCGACTTGTGAATAAGTCATGTACTTGGAACAATTCCTTTGGTTCGTATTCCAAATAGTAAAGGAACAACAAATCTGTTTGGTATCAACTCTATTCAACCAAGTGATATGAGTCGGACAAAGGATCTTCTGTTTATCTTAACATAAACTCCTTCGTCGGGTCCTTAGATCTATCTTATGTTCAATCACCCAAAGGTAATCATTTAAGATTAAGCCAATCAATACCTTTAATCACAAGGAAACGTATTGATGCCGATCTACTCAATTAATCAATCCAATCTACCACAAGGATAAACCGATTATTAATTGGATCCTCTTTTACCGAAACAAGTATTGTGCACACCAAAGATTATAAAACCCAAGTCAGATCTTCAATATCTTCTTTGTCTTCAAATCTTCTTAAATCTTCAATAAAAACCTACACACAATCACTTGAATCTCTTGTGATCAATCACGCACAGAACGGAGTCTGTTAACAATGGATTATCACAAGATCGTCTTTAGAACTAACAACAGTCTAAATATCCCTGTCGAAACTCTGAACTAGTTTGAGTGAATCTTATATCAGAAGAGAAGATTCTCAAGAATAAACAAACTAGGTGCAATCAGATTTCAACCACCGTTAGTCAATCAAATCAATCGAAAACAAAGATAAACCGCAATTATCTAGTTTCCCACCAACGGGTCGCGCTAGAGCTTCTCAATCCCAAAGAAGACTTCAAATTGAGCGGCTGTAAGAGATTTCGCCTAATTAGGATACTCTCCTCTCAGAATAGGCGGCTACACCAGTAACAACAACAAAAGAGTAAATCTGTTGTTACGAAGGATTGGTTTGCTAGAAAGGCAAACTTCGTGTATTCATAGACAAGGAAGTTTGGACACCAAGGAATTTCCAAAACCGAAAATATTCTCAATATATTCATTAAAGCACAAATTCGGTTTCCATAATTCCTGGAAATGCTCTGTCCAAAAATAACGATCGAAATCTCTCGGAAAATATAATTAGTAAATGCACATTACTAATTCTGTAATTTCCCTACAAAATGAAATTAATAACCTTAATTAAAAGATTCTTAACTTACTTATGTTTCGATCCTGGGATTCTCTTCCCTTAGCCGTTAAGGAATATCTTTGAACAATTATAGAAATAAACATTCACAACACGTGTTATAAGTTTGTGGACATCTTAACTTTGTAAGTTCTCTTTCACACTTACAACCTTGAAACCGATTTGCCACACTTCCAAACAAGTTTAAAATTGGTTCATCTGACTTTCAAGAACTATGTGATTTATCAAACCAACATTCAATCACAATCATGGGTTTATGGTTCTACCAAAACAAGTTTCGGTTCTACCTCCATATGAGTACTGTGCATAGTCACACTAGCTTCCCAAAAGTTCGGTTGACTAGGTACTAGGATCGGTTCCCCACATATATATGGTATCTAACTTATATGTGTTGCACATGTCCATAAGATCGGTTCCCCTTTCTGCTATAAACCTTGCTGCACCCCATACAAGGATCGGTTCCCTTTGATGTACTACACCCCTTACTAGGATCGGTTCCCTTTCCCTTACAAGGATCGGTTCCCTTTACCTTATAAGGATCGGTTTCATTTCCCTTACAAGGTCAGACATACAAAATCCGATCATACCACAAGTGATTACTTAAGATCGGTTTTACTAATAAAAGTTATACCAATACATAAGTCGGGCCTTTGTGAACAGTTCTACCAAGAACACAACAAGTTGTGAGCGGTTATACTCTATCACACATATTGGTTGTTCATAAGATATGCAATGAATAACAAAACCAATAACACCTGGCAATTTCCTTTTCGGTTCACAAACAAGTTTATGAACTTACTTCCTTAGAACACATGTAAACATTGTTCCCTAGGATGAAATCCTCACCTCATACCCATACATAATCACAATAGCATTCAAATGATTATGGGAATGTCTTCTCTACAAAATTTAATGGTTAAGCAATAAACCTCGTATTGTATTCCTTAATACTATGTCTATCTAGAGTTCAAATATGCTTCACAGTTATGTTTTCAATATGCACGACTTGAAAGATACGTTAGGGAATGAAACAGTTCAAGTCAAATATCACTAACCTCAAGTGTAAGGATGATTGTTGTCGTTGTAGCTCCTTACTTCTTCACATCTTCAAGTCTTCGCAATACTTGTAATGTCTCATATCCTAATACTTTCAAGCTAACCTATACGAAGTTTAACTCTAGTACATAATCAAGCGTCTCTTAACATGAGTTTTGATTCACTAAAATATGACAACCAAACTTGACATACCAACACTTGGTAGGTTCAACCGAGCCATGATCTAACAATCTCCCCCTTTGTCAATTTTAGTGACAAAACTCTTACATCATATGGATAAACAAATTACAATAATTCATTACAATCCGCTTGATTCCCGATTCAACAGCACAGTGAAACTGCTTACATTCAATCCTTGAAAATGTCGTTGTTGACATTATAATAACAAAGCTATTACTCTTTCCCTAAGGAAGATAAGTAGATATTCAATCCGCACATCTTTGTTATACCAATCATATGGCATGTTACTCCCCCTTAGTCTGTGCTTTCACTCTTTCGTTAGATAAAAACATTCAAGTACCAATGTTCTTTTCCCTAGCGATGCCAATCAATATAAATATCAATGCCAGCATCACCTGTTTACTCCATATATTTCTCCCCCTTTTTGTCACAAAAATGACAAAGAAATGAAAAAATAAAGGACAACATGAAAAGAATCTTAAAAATCTCAGAATAGACTTGCAAATCTGTAGAGTTAGGCACGAGGGTTCCGCACATCATGTTCTGATAACCAATATCAAAACCGAAACTACAAGTAGTCTTATTTGATATGTTACCAAGGAAACAATTTCCCGAAACAATTTTTCCAATTTAGTTTAGTAAACCAAAAACAACTAAGCATATTAGTCCCTTTGCCAAACCGATTGTTCAAAAATAACCGCTTAATTCGATAAGAAAAAAATAAAGATAAACTCCATTTTTCTCATCAGGTTCTAATTATCCATAAACTTAGACCTTTAAATTTTAAACAAGACAAGTACTAGGTTAGTTAACTAGCATTTCTTGTTTAGGCACCTCACTTCGATAAGTCTAACTAAGATCAGAATTAACTTAGTTTATCTTATCCGGAATCTAATTGGACTAAACAACTCATCCCGTACACATATTATTTCGTTAAGCCATAAATAATTCATACAAACCAAAATAAATCAACTTGCATAATTATTCACCTCAACCGGAAGCAATTGAATCAACATAGACATTATAAGCACAATTGCAGTAATTTTGTAATCCTAAACGATTGATACCATACAAAAGCAAGATAACAATAGTTTTTCTTAACCGGAACCAATTGAATCACACACACACATCAATTGTACCGAAATTTTGTAAGCCTAAACAATTGATACCACACAATAAAGCAAGATAAAAATAGTTTTTCTTAACCGGAACCAATTGAAACACACATCCACACACACATCATGGAGTAAATATCAATTGAACCGAAATTTTGTTAAGCAAAAGCAACAAATATATATAATATAAACTCAGGCTTTGCTTAAACAGGAAAATAATTAACTAACAAGATTGTTACATCAAATTTCGCATCCACTTCTCCAATAAATATCACCACGTTGTCATCCTTATGCGTGAACAAAAGAATAAAAACACACCTCAACCTTTACCAGAGAAAGGTTTAAAACCGGTTTTAACAATTGCAAGCAAAAGTTGAAAACCGTCGAAACACATATGCTTTTATGCTAAACCAAAACTGATTCAACATATTGTGACTTTTTCACATATTGTTTCTATTAGAACCCCTCATAATCCTTTGATAAATCCTGCCTACTAGGGCTATAACTTTATCCCGCTAAATTAAAAAGTCACCCAAGCCATGAGGGTCAACAATATGAGATCGAATATTAAGGTAGTAAAACCGAAATCAAACATACCATAAACAATTTGCAATACACCATAAATATTCAACATGAAATCAAGTATTGCAATTACCTCATTCTTGTAGTTAATTGAATTAAGAAACCAACGCAGAAAGAATGAGATCATTCCGAGTTCGGACGAAGAAGTTATGTGCAAAACAGTTTTACACTTCTTCGTAAGGGGACCTCTCACTAGGATCGGTTCCCTCACCATGACATGGTACTAGGATCGGTTCCCTCACTATGACAGGGTACTAGGATCGGTTCCCAAGTGTTACTTGTGACAAATCACAACACTAAACTGTTTTCGACATAACTTTTGCATACGATGTCCGAATTCAGTGATTTTTGGCTCGTTTTGACCACAAAAGCAAGAGCTACACATATATGATCAGAAGATATCAACATCATCAACTCAAAATTACCGTTTCTACCAAAATCTCAAAAATAGATAGAGAAGGTATGAGTATAGAAGAAAATAAATCTCCCTAAAGATGTTAATTAGTCATATAATAATCGAGAGATCATGTGCTCAATTTTTTCATGTGCTTCCTCACCTTTAAAAATTGAGCACCAAGGTGAGTAAGCACATTCTAACACAACTAGGTTGTGTTGAGTTGATCTTTGTCTTGTTCGTCACGAGTGACTAAGACCGAATCATCATTGTTGACCTCTTGCTTGGTTTGTTTTCTCTTGTACTATCTCTTGTTTTTCTTCTTTGACTTGTGATGAAGAGTGTCATTATCACAACCTTTACTAGTACAAGAGATTTCAAACATAATGTCTTTCTTTAGTCTTTCAAGATGACTCTTGTAGTTATTGTCACCAACAATTGAGAGCTGAGAGTCATTCTTGTGACTAACTTTTGGTCCCTTCTTGGCTATGGAGGACTTAGGGACCCATTTAGAGTTGGGTCTCGCAGGAGCAGCTTTTTCCTTCACAATACCATTAGGATCATTGTACTTTTGAATACTTTGCGAAACATCCTTTCTCCAATTTGGAACATCAGATCTTGTCTTTGCATTTGAAACGTCATCTCTCTTTCTATAATTGGGTATTTTATGAGATGAACTCGTCGAGTGATATGCAAAATTTGAACTATCATTATAATAATTCTTTTGCCTAAACTTAGGACAATAACGATATGAGTTCTTATGAGGAGCAAACTTAGCCAATTCATTTGATACAAAAGAAAGAGCATCTTGCATCTTACGAACCTTGCATCCCCATTGAAAGTGTCCTTTATTACCACAATAATAACAATGCTTAGTATAAATATTCGAAGTATGAGTTTTAATGTTACCTTTTTGTGGATCCTCTTGTATTGAAGCTTGACGAGTTTTCTTCTTCTTCTTATCCTTGCTCAACGTTGTTGCCTTCTTGACAGGCGTCTCTTCGTTACAAGAAATATGAGCATCTTTGTCATCAGTGGAAGCCTCTGATTGAGAAGAATTTGTAGCTTTAACAAATTTTACCTCTTTGCTAATATTTGAAGCATCTATTCCCTTATAGCCCAATCCTCGTGTATCACGATGATTTCTACTTGCTTATAACATTGAGGTTAACTTGTTTGAGCTTTCATTGGATTTTTTGAGTTCCAAATTTTCTTCTTCCAACGTCTTGATTTTATCAAGAGCACCGGCTAGATCAGCCTCAAGACGTTTTTCTCGTGAGAGATATTCTCCTTCTTTCTCTTTAAAAAGAGAGAAACCAACACTTACTTTATCTTTAAAACTATGCAATTGTTGTGAGTAATTTTCTTTTAGCAAGTTATGCTTTTCAGCGAGATTTTCAAACTTTAAAGTTAAATCTCGTTCTCTTTCAAGTGCTGAAAGAAGATCATTAGAACAAATAAGAAATTGTTTACTTAATTCCTTTAGTTCAGATGTTTTTACACTTGATCTTTCATCAGAAATCTCAAGCATAGAACTAAAAAAATTCTCGTCATCAAAAAGAGATTTTTTAGAATCTGAATCATTGATTGCGAATACAGGGCTTAACTTAATCTCCTCTAGAGAACCTTCAGACTTATTCTCAGAAGAGCAAGTAGAACTTGATGAAGAAGCCCCTTTTAAACATTTCTTAAAATCAAAACTTCCAACGTCTTGAGATACGTTAACTGAGTCTTTCTTTAGTTTTCGCTCTCATTTAACTCTACTTTGACTCATGTCTTATAGGTTGGATCGCATCAAACACATATTGTTAGATCTTTTCGTGTTTGCCTGCTCTGATACCAATTGAAAAGGCGAGGGTACCAAAATATACCTCAAGCTAAAACTTTTCCTACCTATAAGTCCTTTCTCCGAAAGTGATTGTCTATGGACTGAGTCGAGACAATACAACTAATCGGTTAACACTTCGTGTGATCGTCTATGGATACGAGATCGAGACAATACAACAACGAAGTATGTTTACTTGATACAAAGGTTCGGACTTAACCAAACACAATAGGATTGCTTATCAAGTAAATAAGAATTAACGTTTGTGTGATTTACTTTAATTATAATAAAACAATTATAATGCGGAAAATAAAAGTAAATGACACAGCAAGATTTTGTTAACGAGGAAACCGCAAATGCAGAAAAACCCCGGGACCTTGTCTAGAATTGAATACTTTCAGGATTAAGCCGCTAAACAAAATTACACCTAACTTCGTATAGTTGAGACCAAGTAACTAACCCTATAGTTCACTTAGTTCCGTCGGTATTCCCACGCCTCCGACTTGTAAATAAGTCATGTACTTGGAACAATTCCTTTGGTTTGTATTCCAAACAGTAAAGGAACAACAAATCTGTTTGGTATCAACTCTATTCAACCAAGTGATATGAGTCGGACAAAGGCTCTTCTGTTCATCTTAACATAAACTCCTTCGTCGGGTCCTTAGATCTATCTTATATGTTCAATCACCCAAAGGTAATCGTTTAAAATTAAGCCATTCAATACCTTTAATCACAAGGAAACATATTGATGCCGATCTACTCAATTAATCAATCCAATCTACCACAAGGATAAACCGATTATTAATTGGATCCTCTTTTACCGAAACAAGTATTGTGCACACCAAAGATTATAAAACCCAAGTCAGATCTTCAATATCTTCTTTGTCTTCAAATCTTCTTAAATCTTCAATAAAAACCTGCACACAATCACTTGAATCTCTTGTGATCAATCACGCATAGAACGGAGTCTGTTAACAATGGATTATCACAAGATCGTCTTTAGAACTAACAACAGTCTAAAGATCCTTGTCGAAACTCTGAACTAGTTTGAGTGAATTTATATCAGAAGAGAAGATTCTCAAGAATAAACAAACTAGGTGCAATCAGATTTCAACCACCGTTAGTCAATCAAATCAATCGAAAACAAAGATAAACCGCAATTATCTAGTTTCCTACCAATGGGTCGCGCTAAAGCTTCTCAATCCCAAAGAAGAATTTATATTGAGCAGCCATAAGAGATTTCGCCTAATTAGGTTACGCTCCTATCCGAATAGGCGGATACACCAGTAATAACAACAAAATAGTAAATATATTGTTACGAAGGATTAGTTTGCTAGAAAGGCAAACTTCGTGTATTTATAGACAAGGAAGTTTAGACACCAAGGAATTTCCAAAACCGAAAATATTCTCAAGATATTCATTAAAGCACAAATTCGGTTTCCATAATTCCTGGAAATGCTCAGTCCAAAAATAACGATCGAAATCTCTCGGAAAATATAATTAGTAAATGCACATTACAAATTCTATAATATCCTTACAAAATGAAATTAATAACATTAATTAAAAGATTCTTAACTTACTTATGCTTCGATCCTGGGATTCTCTTCCCTTAGCCGTTAATGAATATCTTTGAACAATTATAGAAATAAACATTCACAGCACGTGTTCAAAGTTTGTCGACATCTTAACTTTGTAAGTTTTCTTTCGCACTTACAACCTTGAAATCGATTTGTCACACTTCCAAACAAGTTTAGATTGGTTCATATGACTTTCAAGAACTATGTGATTGATCAAACCAACATTCAATCACAATCATGGGTTTACGGTTCTACCAAAACAAGTTTTGGTTCTACCTCCATGTGAGTACTGTGCATAGTCACACTAGCTTCCCAAAAGTTCGGTCGACTAGGTACTAGGATCGGTTCCCCACATATATATGGTATCTAACTTATAGGTGTTGCACATGTCCATAGGATCGGTTCCCCTTTACGCTATAAACCTTGTTGCACCCCATACAAGGATCGGTTCCCTTTGATGTACTGCACCCCTTACTAGGATCGGTTCCCTTTCCCTTACTAGGACCGGTTCCCTTTCCCTTACAAGGATCTGTTCCCTTTCCCTTACAAGGTTAGATATACAAAATCCAATCATACCACAGGTGATTACTTAAGATCGGTTTTACTAATAAAAGTTATACCAATACATAATTCAGGTCTTTGTGAACAGTTCTATCAATAACACAACAAGTTGTGAGCGGTTATACTCTATCACACATATTGGTTGTTCATAAGATATGCAATGAATAACAAAACCAATAACACCTGACAATTTCCTTTTCGGTTCACAAACAAGTTTATGAACTTACTTCCTTAGAACACATGTAAACATTGTTCCCTAGGATGAAATCCTCATCTCATACCCATACATAATCACAATATCATTCAAATGATTATGACGATGTCTTATCTACAAAATTTAATGGTTAAGCAATAAACCTCGTATTGTATTACTTAATACTATGTCTATCTAGAGTTCAAATATGATTCGCAGTTATGTTTTCAATATGCACGACTTGAAAGATACGTTAGGGAATGAAACAGTTCAAGTCAAATATCACTAACCTCAAGTGGAAGGATGATTGTTGTCGTTGTAGCTCCTTGCTTCTTCACATCTTCAAGTCTTCGCAATACTTGTAATGTCTCATATCCTAATACTTTGAAGCTAACCTATACGAAGTTTAACTCTAGTACATAATCATGCGACTCTTAACATGAGTTTTGATTCACTAAAATATGACAACCAAACTTGACATACCAACGCTTGGTGGGTTCAACCAAGCCATGCTCTAATAGTAATAATATAAATCTTCTTAGGCCAGTTATTAAGGAGGAAATTATCGATACAATTAACCAAATGACTCCCTGGACTGTCCCAGGGCCCTATGGTTTTTCTCCTGGGTTTTATAAGGAGAATATTGATCTCTTAATAGATGATGTCTGGGTTAATAGTTTCTTTGACTCTAGACATATTTTAAAAGAGATGAATCACATTTTCCTTTCTCTAATCCCCAAAATTAATAGTTCTTCTAGTCCTACAGAATTTAAACCGATTTCTTTGTGGAATTCTAGTTAAAAAATCATTTCCAAGATTATTGTAAATAGAATGAAGCCTCTTTAAAATAAGCAAAATGATAAACCCATTTTCAGGCTGCTTATGTCCTAGAGACACATATACAAGATAACATTATTATTACTCATGAGATGTTTCACACATTGAAAAGGAAAAAGGACAAATGGGGTTTCATGGGCCTTAAACTTGATATGTATAAGGCCTTCGACGGAGTGGAATGATCATTCCTTAGAGATATCCTTCGAGCTTTTGGGTTTTCGGAACACTGGTGTGATCTAATCCATCAATGCATTAGTACTATTAGTATTTCCATCATGATAAATGGCTCTCCATGCAAAACTTATAAACCAACAAGGGGTCTGAGGCAAGGAGATCCCTTGTCCATACATGTTCATCATTGTCATGGAATCCTACTCTAGATATCTTACTCATGCAGAAAATGGTTATCTCATTCATGGGTTAAAAGTAACTAAGGATGCCCCGAGTATCAGTCACTATGAACACATTTACTATTCCATATAATATCATTAATAGAATGGAGTCTACTCAAAGAGACTTATGGTGGGGCAAGTCCAAAGCTGGGGGTATTTATCTTAGGGGTTGGCCAAGAATCTGTACCCATAAATATCAAGGGGGTTTAGGCTTCCGTAACCTTAAGCATGTCAACCTTTTTGTTTTAACCAAAACTGCTTGGAATGTTATTCATAATCCTGATGTTATTTGGGTTATTATCTTGAAGCGTAAGTATTTCAAAAATTGTCACCCCATGCATGCTGCTAAGAAGGTAGATTTTTCTTGGGTTTAGGGGAGTATTAGTCGTGGTATTGAGGTTATGATACACAATTCCATATGGGAGGTTAGGAATGGTGATTGTATTTCTGCTTTTGCTGATAATTGGATTCCAAATGCTTGTGATCCCAAGTTTGTTTCTAATCCGAATCCTAACATTACTGTTGTTGATCTTATTGATAAAGAAACTAGAACTGGAATTTTGAACTAGTTAATGCTTTCTTCACATACCATAATGCTAGTAATATACTAGGTATTAGGATCCCATTATCAGGATGTGATCGACTTATCTGGCCATACACTAAGAATGGCCAGTTTACTGTTAAATCGGCCTATAAACTCATATCTGGTCAAAATGCTTATATGAACAACCCTCAGAGTAGTAACCCTGTTTATAGATTTATGTAGAAATTACCTATCCTCCCTAAGGTTCAGATCTTTGTCTGGAAGTGCCATGAAAATATTCTGCCAGCTAAATCTATTCTTGCTAGATTCTTTAATGGCCATGATACCTCATGTAATATGTGTAATTCTTGTGTCACTGAATCTCCTGAACACATCATTTTTCATTGTGCCTTTTCAAAGGTTGTTTGGTCTCATACTCCCTATGCAGATATTATTGAACAAGATTGTGCCGTACATATTAATATGCAATAATGGGTCCATAAGTGGCTCTCTGATGATAATTTGAAGGTGACAACATGTGATGTTTTTTCAATTGCATGGAGCATATGGAAAGAAATATTTTCTTGTGCTTTCCAAGGGAAAAAACTTAATCATCACTCTACTTCCAGACTTGCTCTTAAGTTAGTCAATGACTCAGACATGTACTTGAGTAATCCTGATTCCTATGATTCAAATAGGCATGTTCGCGTAGAAGATAAAAACCTTACTAATGTCATTAGATCTCTACCACATGATTGCCACATTATATTTAGTGATGCTTCTTTTGACAAGAACACTAACTTATCTGGCATTGGTTTGGTATGAAATGATATTGCAGGCTCATTTCTTGGATGCAAACTCAAAGCAGGGAAATTGAGAAATATTGAAGAAGCGGAAAGCATGGCATTGTTTGAAGCAATGAAGTGGGCTAAAGCTAAAAGTCTAGAGAAAGTCAGTTTTGTGAGTGATGCTAAATCAGTCATTGACTCCATTAATTCCAATAACCAATTGTATTGGTATAATAATTCAATCCTAGATGACTGTAAGACAATCACTTCCAGTTTTAATTTTGTCAAGTTCGAATTTTTGCGAAGGAATCATATAGTGCTGGCTGATCAAGCGGAAAAATTTAGTAGAAGGTCTAGAACCTCTAGAGAATAGATGGGTCATATCCCTGCATTCCTCAATTCTACTATGTAATCTCCCTTTTCATCAATATATTTCAATCTTTTCTAGCAAAAATAAATAAATATAGAAACAAAGCTAAATCCTCCACCCCGGTATAAGTGGGATTTAAACCCCGGTAAATATATGACCAACTCAACTGTCGGACACTTTCCAAGATATATTTATGCACGTATTATTACTAATATCTATTTTCCATTTGAACTAATTTACTGATTAAATATTTCCTCAAAATAATTGAACGATTCTCATTTTTATTGTAACCTGTTATAGGGGTTGATGATTCCATTATAGGTGCTGCTATAATAAGACAAAAAGGGTCACCATTTAGTAATTTCAAAAACCCCTTATTTATATGTTTTTCATAACGGCTAAAAAACCCTTATTTAGTTAGTAATTTAATAAGATAATCATTAGATTAATAAACTTTTTTCATACTTAGTGAAAAATTAAATCTGATTAAGAATTGGGTTTAGTGGAGAGATAAAATAGAGAGTTTTTTTTTTTTTTTTTTTTTTTTTTTGAAATTTATTTCAAAAAACTAGATTTTGATTTACTCAACCACAATGAGTGATTTCAATAGCACAAAATGGAGATCCTACTATGGTTGATCTCTTAGCTCAAATGTCCATTTCAGGAAAATTTATGGTTAGAATTAACCTTAGAAGCCAACCGTAGGGGCCATTTACGGTTGCATTTATCCATAGAAGCCAACCATAAGGGCCATTTACGGTTAGTATTTGAAGAACATCCAACCGTAGCTCGTTAAATTGGGAAAAACCAATTACAAACCAGTCACGGTTGGATTGCTGTCCTTCGAGACGAACCGTAAATAAGTTACGGTTCGTTTGTTGATGGCTAGTATCCAACCGTAACTATTTACGGTTGATAACATTTAAGTCAGAACCAACCGTAATCAAACTCAAAACTTAAATTATTTTACTCAGGAGTTTTTTACAGTTGGTACTGTTAAAATCGAAACCAACCGTAAATAATTTTACGGTTACAAAATGAAACGTAATTGGATATTTCAAATAGTTTTTAGGATTTATGGTTGGTAGTTCTAACAACTTCAGAAATGAGTGTATCGTTGGTAATTGAAGAATAACCAAACGTAACCCCAAATGCAACCCTAATTTAATTTAAATTTAAATGCACCTAACCTAATTCGAACAAAAAAAAATAACTCCTACCTTAAATAACTCATGCCAGTGGTTTAAGGGTTTGAAAAGAAAACTAATGGAGAAGAACAGTTAACACTAAAAGAGAAGAGAAAAGATGAAAAAAAATTGATTTTTTTTTATTGATTTGGTTTAAATATACAGTAGGGTTATTTAGTCTTTTTAAGGGATATGATGAGGGTAATTTACCCCTTTAAAGATAGAAGGGTAATCTAGACAAGATGACACTAGGACACCTCCTAACTAATTTGGTGGACATTATTATCATGAGCAAGTCTATGGAACCATCAGCCCCATAACAGTTTAAGTTCCAATTTGAAATTCTTTTAATCACACTATTGAGATTGTGAATCATATGTTACTGGAATGTCCTTATGCTAGATCTGTTTGGCTGAGTTTACATGTTAATGTGGGAAATATTATAATGCAGCATGGTTCTCTTAGGAATTGGGTCATTTCTTGGTTCTCTACTGGGACTAATCTTATTTTGGAGCAGGAATCAATAGGCGGGGATCTTAATAAGTTCTTGATGGTTGCTATTTGGACAATCTGGAAGGATAGATGTTCAAAAGTGTTTCAGAACATCAATCCAAATAGAATGTTGTCTTTAGAAAACATTAATAGACTTATTGCTCCTGTTATTACTAATGCTGTTGTTACTAGCTACTCTTTGCAGGTATTGAGATGGAAGCCTCCAGTCTCTGGTTTCATTAAAATTAATTTGGATGCTTCTTTTCTAAAGGAAAATTTACAAGGTGGCATTGGACTAATAATTAGAAATTTTGCAGGTAAGTGCATTGGTGCTCAAGGGAAATACTTTGATGGAGGAATGATTGCGGGTCTTGAAGTTGAGGAACTGGAATGTAAGGCCTTGAAGGAAGTGTGGCTTGAGTGCATTTGCAAATAATTTGAAGAAGGTCGTTTTTGAATCGAGATAGTGAAGTATTAATAAGATCCATCAATGAACAATCTCATTGTGTTCACTGGAGGAATCAATCTTTAGTTTTAGACATTCAATTTTTATTAAGTAAAATTAGTACTTGGAGTTGTATTTCAGTGAAACGGGAGGTCAATAGTGTGGCAGATAAGCTAGCCAAGAGAGCTAGAACTCTCAAAGGTGATTTTATTTTTTCAAATGTTCTTCCTCAGGATATACAATCCTGGGTTGATCAAGACTATCATGTAATCCCTTCATCTGCTTAATACAAATCTTTTCTTTGAATCAAAAAAAAAAAAAAAAAGATAGAAGGGTAATCTAGACAAGATGACACTAGGACACCTCCTAACTAATTTGGTGGACATTATTATCATGAGCAAGTCTATGGAACCATCAGCCCCATAACAGTTTAAGTTCCAATTTGAAATTCTTTTAAGTAATTTTTCGGATGCCGATTGGGTAGGTAGTCTCTAGACATGAGGTCAACTAGTTGTGGCTACATTTTCTTTGGCTACAACCCCATTTCATGGTTACTAAATTAAGAAACAATCCACAGTATCTCATTCATCAACCGAAGCCAAGTATTGTTGTCTTGCTCACACCGCTGCAAAATTTTTATGGGTATGTAAAAGATCTTCATGTATTTTTACCAATCACCATCAATTTCTTGTGACAATAAGAGTTCTGTTGCACTTGCAACCTATCAATCAACAAATCAACGAGTTTTCGGCATCTTCGCTGAGGGTCTTGTTGCACCCAGGTTTGAGTTCTTGCGAGACAGGTTTTAAGTGTTATCCACACATCAGTTTGCGGGGTATAATAGACATATGACATTTCTTTCAGCTCTTTGGTTTTGCTTCTTGTTGTCGGTCTATACATGTGTAGTCTTTTTTCTTTTTTCTTTTTTTGGCGCCGCAAAGGCTTTTATTAACAAAATAATCAAATACAAGGTACAATGTCGATAGAAGACAACCTAGCAGCAAGTTGAGCCCCTACACCTTTTTGAATTGAAATACTTAATCTATAAAAAAGAATTTTGTAATTGAGGTCGTAATTAGCTATATAATTTCCCAACCTCTTCAAGAGAATCACCATGTCTTCACTAAGTTCACCTAAAGTGGAGAAAGCAAGGACGCCAAAACCATACCCATGAGCAGACACCTTTCCAAATATTTTGTCCGCTTGCGTGAAATAGCATTAGAAATAGCGACACCCGGAACGAAAGCCCGACCACTAATACCGGAAAAAGGTGAAACACCTGTAACATCAAAACAAAAATCTTGCCCATTAACCCAATTATAGACAAGAATTTCAGCGGGCTTTAAAACCTTGGCATCATCCGATAAGAGTCCAAGATTGACCTCCTTTCTAGCTGCAACGCCAGCCTTGTAAAGAATATCCGAAACAACATCCCTAACAAAATCATGCCTAAACTTTATTATTATTATTATTATTATTATTATTATTATTTTTAAAAAATATTATTATATTATTGGATAAATATTATTACATGAAACTAGTTGGAAGCCTAACAAGCTAAGCTCCAACGACATACTACTACATTAATTGAACAGGTTGTTGTGCTAACCTACCAGCGAGCCTCATGGGTAACCTACATTAATTATTATTATTATTATTATTATTTTTTAATAAAAGAGCCACGGAGGGCATTTTATTAGAAAATAAAAAGAGTTTACATCACTTCATTAGGTACATCAATGGGGTGGGAGTCGGGCGACGATCGTGCTCCAACCCCTTTCTGAATTGATAAGCCTACCATGTAAAAGAGGGAACTACCGACTTTGCTGTTAACATCGTAGTTAGCTTGGCAGTTCTTCAATCTTCTCAGAAAAACAACCATGTCCTCGCCCAATTCGCCAAGAGTAGTGAAAGCTAAGACATCAAAGCCGTAGCCATGAGACGTGCATAAGTCCAAATATTTGTTCCGTTTGCGGTTGACTGCAGAAGTGATAGCATGTCCTGGGGTGAAGTTGCGACCTCCTCCTCCGAAAAATGGCGATACACCAGTAACATCGAAGCAAGTACTCAAGCCATTCTCCCAATTATACACAAGAATGTCCGCAGGCTTTCGACTGGAAGCATTGTCTGTCAAAAAGCCTAAGGAGGCCTCTTTCCTGGCCGCCACACCTGCTCTAAAACATATATCAAGGATGACATCTCGGACCAAGTCGTGACGGAATTTTAAGCCTACTTCGCTCACACAATGGAGGGCGTGATCTCCAAAAATGTCCATGGTCCGGTCGCAGTTGGGGCATATGATATCTTCGGGAAATACAGGTATACCAAAGCGGTACTGGGTGATGGACCTAAACTGCCTGGGACCGATGGATTGGTTTAACCCTGGGATGGGGATAGCCTTCAGATAGTCCATAGCATGGTCTGACCTGTTAATCTGCCACAAAATTGCATCTCTTGTAGATAAGGTGAACTTGGAAGTAACCTCTTTCTTTACGACATCGAAATACTGAACTGCCAGTTTTTTCATAGGCTGTGGGGCAGTGGAAGTAACATCGAATGATAGTACGTTGAGAGCATGTTGATAGCTGGAGCTTGGGGCATAAATATCGGTGGAGTGTAGGATAGTACGTTGTAGTTGCTGCGTCTGAATCTGGGACGCCAGGAAACAATAATGGCTGGTGTCGTTCATTGTGTATACTCCGAGACCCCCGTCTTTAATAGGAAGGGTTGTTAACCTTTGTTGAAGAGGACCGAACCCTGCGCGGTCGCCAGTGACTAGGTGTTGTAGGAATTGAACCAAGTGTTGATCATAGTATGCTATGGAAGGCTGCAGAACTTGAGGGTCAGTCGTACGGAGGGTGAAGTAAAGTTTGGACACTCTGGTGCAATTACGCAGCAGCAAAAGTTCACATTGAAGATCCTTCAAGGTTTTAACATAGTCCATGAGTTTTATTGTTTTTTCCGCCCTTTGTATAACCATCTGACTACAATATTGCGTGTCTAGGCTTACTGGTCCCCCTAGTATCTTCGCTCCACCTGTGGGTCGGCTGATATTGATTGGAAAGACATCCTTAGAAAGGGACCTGGGATCTGCAGTAGGCCAGAAGATTTCAGTCTTCCTAACGTTTAAATGCAAACCGATCGCAGCACCTTCGCTTTGAATAATGGAGAGGGCTTTGGACACCTCCATTGTGTCTCCAATGATGGTGCCGTCGTCTAAGTACCAATCATGGAAGTAAAGAGAACATTGTGCGTCAATCTTGCGAACAAGAGGGTGTTAGACCAAGGCGAAGAGCAAAGGGCCTAACGGATCCCCTTGTTGCACACCCTGAGTTGAGGCCAATATTGCATCATTATAGTACAACCGGGCTGGTTGTGCATAGAAAAATTCAAACCAGCGCAATATACTTGGGAATCTGGCGCGAACCTCTTGGATGAGTGTAGATTTGTCTACCAAGTTAAATGCATTTGTGAAGTCGACGAGCATCATAGTGAGGTTACTGTGTGTACCTTTAAGTTCTAGCAGCCTGTTCGCAGAGTGTAAGATGCTTTCGCCTCCATAAGGGATGCCGACACCAAATTGATGGTCGCCTAGATAGCTGGCCATATCCTTGCAAATAGTTGAAGCCGCCAGCTTTGAGCACAAACGCTGCCAAATGATACCGATAGCAATTGGACGTAAGCCTCCACCTGGCTTTAGGAGTGGTGTTAATGGGGCGCTGGCAATGTATTCCCCAAGGGAAGGAGGACATTGGCCTGAAAACCACAGATTAACTACACCTGCCATGGACGAGAGAAGTTCATCTGAGACCGCATCAGCTGCTCCGCTTAATGCATCTAAGAGGTGTTGTGCTTGGAGTCTGTCTCTGCCGCACGATGTTCCCTTTGGAAAACTCTGAATGGCACGTAAAATAGCTTGGATGTCGAATGAAATTGGCACAGCGTCAACAGTAGTTGAAGGAATGACCGGGGGAGAAGCGTAAGGGTGTTTCTGTTGTAGCTCAGTAAGAGTGGCTTCAGTGTCAGGCACGACACCATTGGAAGAGAGGATTCGAATGGCAGCGGTATAATGACCTTGGCTAAGCTTCTTCTTGCTGGCCTGGGCATTAGTTTTCCTTGGCTTCTTAGCGTTTCTCCTGCTCTTGTGAAATTCTTTGTTAACTTCCAGGATCTGGTGGATTAGAGCATCACAACCCTGAGGTTCCTTCCATTTGTCCAGGGAAAGGTTTATGTTGTTTGTCTGAACTTTCTTCCTGGCACCAGACCATTCTTCCATTGCGTTTGTAGGGATATATAGGATAAGCGTGCAGATGGGAAGAAGCAGCAAATGAAGCCATGGACCTAACTCAGATGGATGTGCTATAACCTTGTCAAGTGCAGATTTTAATGTTCTTGAAAATTTTAATCTACACTGTGAAGGGATATTAGAGGTTGTTGTAATTTGCTTCCGAAATAGCAGGTTGAGTGTCTCAAGAGAAAGCCCTGTAAATTCATCAACAACAACCCTCTCTGCACTGATCAGTAACGACTGGGGTGGGTGTAGTAGGTTTTTCAAGACCAAATATTAGAAAATCTGCTCCTCTGCCATTGAAGGGTCCTTTCAGGATACCACCAGCATGGCTTCGACATGGTCTCTTCCAAGAAAACCACAGAAAGCAAGGGAAACAAAGCCACATACGTAATTGACGTAACAGTTTTTCCCAGGCTGTATACACACTTACCTCACTGCGGACTCTGTCTCGACGGACGTCGATGGATGCTTTAGTCGGCAAGTGTCTGTCCTGTATATGCTTGAGGATCGAAGTTTTGACATATCCTTGGCCTCCTGCGCCATCTAGACACCCGTCGAATTGTTTGAAAGGACAGTGGCATAAAGGATCATCGTCATCATCCGAGTCAATGCAGGGTGGAGTATAGTATGTGGATGAAGATGCAAAACACCCTGCTTGGGAAGATGCAGATAACCCAAACTTGGGGGAATGGGCAATACTGCAGATGAAGATTGGGAAGATGATGTTCGTGTTCTCGGCATATGAAGATAACTGCCCCAACCGTCACCAAACAGTGACAAGATAGGGAGTAAATGGGATCGATCGATGCAGCAAAGTCTCAAGATACATGGTATAGAAGATGATGGATAGGATTTGCGGGAGAGTGTTTTATAATAATATAGTGTTTTATTATTATATTATTATTTATTAATAATAATATAATTTTGTTATTATTATTATTATTATTATTATCAAACACTTGTCTAAATATTTGTTACACTTGTCTAAATATTATTATTATTATTATTATTATTATAAAAAAATATTATATAAAATTGGGAATAAATGTTTACAAAGCCTTGGGCAGCAACCTAGCAACAAGCTGGGCACCAACACCTTTTTGAATAGCAATATCTAGCCTATGAAAAATGAAACTACCAAAACCACTACTTGCGTCATTGTTCACTAAACAATTCTTCAGACGCTTGAAAAACATAAAGTATCCTCTCCAAGTTCTCCTAAAGTAGAGAAAGCTAGAACACCTGAGACCATACCCATGAGAGACACATTTGTCCGGGTATTTAGTGCGTTTGCGCAAACAAAGCACTAGAGATAGCTTTGCACAGGAACGAAAGAGCGAATACCATCACCTGTAAAAGGAGAGACACCTGTAACATCCATACATACATCTTGACCATTTTCCCAGTTAAGGACGAGAATATCAGCGGGCCTTAAGCCTTTGTCATCATCAGACAGAAACCCAAGAGAGACTTCCTTACGAGCAGGTACACTGGCTTTGTAGCAAATGTCAGCGACAATGTCGCGTACAAAGTCATGACGGAACTTAATCCCAACATCTTTAGCACAATGGAGCGCGTGATCCCCAAAGATATCCATAGATTTGTTGCAACTTGAGCATAAACCATTCTCAACAAACAATGGGATACCAAGGCGGTAACAGAGGACAGCCCTGAACTGTCTGGGCCCTAGGCATTGGTTAAGCCCAACAATCGGTAAGGCTAACAAATAATCCTGTGCATGCTTAACTTGATTACATTGCCACAAAATGGAATCTCTTAGAGACATAGAAAATTGGTACAGGATTTTCTTCTTAATTGCATCGAAATAAGTAACTGCCAAGGAGTGCATGGAGGGGGCAGTACTATCGACGCAATAAGAAGACGGAAGTCCACATACCCAGATGAAGTTCTGAAGAGCCAACTGATAATGGTGCATTTGTTTGTTGAGAACAAGTTACCAGAATCACCTTTTGCCTTTGAAGAAGTCTCGGCTCGAGAAGCTAGATAACAATAGGTGCGGGTGTCTTGCATGGTGTAAATACCCAAGCCACCATCTTTGATGGGCAAGGTAGCAATCCTCATTGTAAAGGACCAAAACCGGGACCGTCTCCAGTAACAAGAAGTCTCGAAGTACTTGAATAGGTGATCATCAAAAATCTCAGTAGCTTGTTGAAAGCTGGGTTGGGGTTGAAAAATATAGCCTAGATACACCGGTACAATTGCGAAGTAATAACATCTTACTTTGAGGATCCTTGAGTTTTTTTATGGCAGACATTAACTGAACAGTCTTGTGCACCCTGCTCAACATCATATCACTAATAAATCTCATATCCAGACTCACAGGACCACCCAAAAGTTTGACGTCATTAGAAGGTCTACCAATACCAGGAGGGAAAACACCATCAATAGTACTTCTGTGATCAATCGAAGGCCAAAAGACTTCCGTTTTCTTGATGTTGAGATGTAAACCTCTTCTCGGACCTTCAATTTCAATCAAGCGTAAGGCTTTGGCAACCTCAAGAGTATCACCAATGATTGTACCATCATCAAGGTACCAGGCGTGTAAATCGAGCTTGCAGCTGGAAGCAATGGTCTTCACCAAGGGGTGAAGTGTCAAGGCAAATAGCAAGGGACTGAGAGGATCACCTTGTTGGACTCCGAGGGCAGAAGATAAAATATATTGGTCATAGTAGAGTTTAGCCGGTCGCATGTAGCAAAATTCAACCCAACGAGAAATACCTGGACAATGAAGACGAACCTCCTTAATGAGCTGAGATCTGCTCACCATGTTGAAAGCGTTCGAAAAGTCAATAAGCAACATTGACATCGTGTCCGAGTGACCTTTTAACTCCAGTAGGCCATTTACTGCGTGTAATATACTCTCCCCCCCCAGTAGGCACACCAACACCAAATTGATAATCACCTAAATAGGAAGTCATATCCTTGCCGACAGAAAAAGCCGCCACTTTAGAGACCAATCTTCGCCAAACCGTGCCAACTGCTATGGGCCTAAGGCCACCACCAGGCTTAAGCAACGGTGTTAAGGGCGCACTAGAAATAAACTCGCCTAGCAATTATTATTATTATTATTATTTTTATGGAGCCACTCGGGGCATTTTATTAGCAAAATATAATAAGTTCATTACACAGGGCGTGTCGGGAGCCGATTATTATTATTATTATTATTATTATTTAAAACAAATCTATTATTTTTGTAAAAATGTTTATTTGATGGATAACGATTATTACATGAAACTAGTTGGAAGCCTAACATGCTAAGCTCCAACGACATACTAATACATTAATTGAACAGGTTGCTGTGCTAGCCTACCAGCGGGCCTCATGGGTAACCTAGCCAAAGGAGCCGAAGCGGATGGGTTGGGGGGGGTGGCTGAGATCAGATTATTATTATTATTATTATAATAATAAAAAAAAAGGAAAGATCAATGTTACAAGAAATGGTAGGTAGCCTAGCGACAAGCTGGGCACCCACACCTTTTTGAATAATAATACTTATTCTATGAAAAAGTGAATTACCAATTTTATAGTTGGCGTCATTTCTAACAAAACAATTCCTCAAACGCTTTAGAAAAGTGACAGTGTCTTCACTTAGTTCACCTAAGGAAGTAAAGTCTAAAACCTGGAAGCCGTAACCATGCCTTGCACACAATTCTTGATATTTATGCAACTTGCGTGATACAGCAACAGAAATGGCATGGCCGGGAGTGAAAGAGCGAGTTCTAGCACTTGTAAATGGAGAGACCCCTGTGACGTCGAAGCAAACATCTTTACCATCTATCCAATTATAAACTAAAACGTCCCTGGTTTCATGAGATTTGGAACTGTTGGTAAGGAAGCCCAAAGAAGCTTCTTTCTTTGCGGCAACTCCACCTTTATAGCATATGTTAGCAAAACCATCCCTAACCATATCATGCCTAAATTTGATACCCACTTCACTTGCACAATGTATTGCGTGATCACCATATAGGTCCATTGGCCGTTTGCAGACAGAACATGAGCTCCCAGCTTCAAAGAAGAGTATGCCTAAACGGTATTGAAGTGCGACGCTAAATTGTCTCGTCCCAACAGTTTGATTTAAACCGGCTATAGGAATGGCTTTTAAGAAGTCCATAGCATGCTTCACTCTGTAAATAATAATAAATACATTATTATTATTATTAGAAATAATAATAAATACATTATTCATCGACAACAACTTTGGTGGAAGGTAACCGAGCAACAAGCTGGGTGCCTACACCTTTTTGTATAACTATGCCTAGACGATGAAAGAGTGAACCACCTATCTTAGAGTTCGCATCACGACTAAGGAGGCAGTTTCTCAATCTTCTCAGAAATGCAATTGTGTGTTCACCTAGCTCGCCTAATGTAGTGAAGGCCAGAACTCCAAAACCGTATCCTTGTGCAACACATTTGTCGAGGTATTTATGGCGTTTACGAGTGGTTGCAGCTGCGATGGCATGCCCTGGCGTGAAGTTGCGTGTACTAGCGCCGGTGAAAGGTGAGACTCCTGTAACATCAAAGCACACGTTCTTACCATCTTCCCAATTAAACACGAGTATGTCTGCTGGCTTAAGTTCTTTGTTGGTGTTAGACAAGAAACCCAAGGAAGCTTCTTTCTTTGCTGGGACACATGCTTTATAGCACATGTCTACTAGGATATCTCTTGCTAGGTCATGTCGGAATTTAATACCTACATCTTTGGAACAATGTAAGGCATGGTCTCCGTAGATGTCCATTAACCGGTTACAACTGGAGCATGTAGTCTCTTTGTCGAAAAAGGAATTCCAAAACGATCTTTGAAGCACTGCTCGAAAATGTCTGGGCCCGATTGACTGATTAAGGCCGCGATTGGAATGTCCTTTAAAAAGTCCATAGCATGAGTTGTATTATATTATTATTATTTTTTTATTTTTATTATTATAAAAAGCGCACCCCAGGGGCTTATTATTGAAAAACAAATTAGGTTCATTACATATCATTAGATAAAAATCAAGGTTACAAGTAATGGTGGGCAACCTAGCAACAAGCTGAGCGCCCACACCTTTTTGAATAGCCACTCCAACTCTATGAAATAAAAATCTACCTAAGCCACAATTGACATCATTGTTCGGAAGACAATTCTTGAGTCGCTTCAAAAATAATATAGTATCTTCACCTAACTCTCCCAAGGTGGTGAGGCTAAAACACCAAAGCCATATCCATGAGACTCACAAGTAGCTAAGTACTTGTTGCATTTGCGGAGAATTGCTTTGGCAATAGCCTGCCCAGGAATGAAAGAACGAATGTCATTTGTGAAGGGAGATACACCCGTAACATCAAAACAAGTATCTTTCCCGTTCTCCCAGTTGTAAACTAACAAGTCAGCTGGAAGCAAAGTGTGATTCCCTTCAGAGATTAAACCAAGCTGTGCTTCTTTTCTAGCTGAAACACTTGATCTGAAACATATGTCTACAAAGATGTCACGAACAATATCATGCCTAAATTTAATCCCAACCTCACTGGCACAATGTAAAGCATGGTCACCATATATATCCATCTCCTATTTACTGACAATTGCATCGACAATCTTTGGGGAAAAGAGGAATGCCAAGACGATAACTAAGAATACAACGAAATTGTCTAGGACAAAGATTTTGGTTTAAACCACTTATAGGAATAGCAAGCAAGTAATCTTGGGCGTGTTTCAATCTGTTGCTCTGCCATAACATACAATCACGTGCAGACATATTGAAATTGGTGGGCAGTTGCTTCTTCACAGATTCAAAGTATATTACTACCAGAGAATGCATGGAATCCATGGAAGGGGGGGAAGTACTATTGAAATGAATTGAAGAAGTAGATAAACCACAAACCTGGGTGAACGTCTGCATGGCCTGCTGACTAACAACACTTGGTTCTGCAGAAGTTATGCTACACAGAATGGTACGCTGAACAGATTGCGTCTACAATTGAGAAGCTAAGTAACAATAATTAGTTGTATCTAACATAGCGTAGATCCCAAGTTTGCCATCCCTGATTGGAAGAGTTGCAAGCCTATATTGTAACGGTCTGAACCCTGCACCATCAGCTGTCACTAAATGTCGCAAGTATTGATATAGATGAGCATCAAAATGAGTTTTGGCTTGTTCTAAGGCCAAAGGGAAAGTTGTACGCATGGTGAAGTAAAGTTTGGAAACACCAGAACAATTGCGCGACAACAACAATTCACATTGGGGGTCATTAAGCTTCTTGAAAACATTCATGAGATGAATTGTATTATTCACCCTGTGCAAAACCATATCTTTACAAAACTGTAAATCCAAACTTACCGGACCACCTCACAATTTGACCCCTGAAGATGGACGACTGATGTTGGAGGAAAAACACCAGGATCAAAACTTCTTGGATCCACAACTGGCCAAAAAAGTTCAGTTTTCTGAACATTAAGATGAAGACCACGGTTTAACCCTTCAGATTGGATGATATGCAAATCCTTTGAAACTTCCATAGTGTCTCCAATGATCGTCCCATCATCTAAATACCAAGCTTGTAAGTCAAGGAAACATTGGGATGCAATCTTCTTCACAATGGGATGGAGAGTAAGTGCAAAAAGCAAGGGTCCAAGGGGATCCCCTTGTTGCACACCTTGATCTGAAGAAATAATAACATGATTATAGTACAACCTGTTTGGTCTTGCGTAACAGAATTCCACCAAATAATAAATTGAAGGACATTGCGCTCTGACTTCACTAATTAATGATGTCCTGTCAACCATGTTGAAGGCGTTGGAGAAGTCAACAAGGAGCATGGAGATATCACACAAATGACCTTTCAATTCCATAAGTCTGTTAACAGAATAAAGTATACTTTCTCCCCCACATGGCACACCTACACCAAATTTAAAATCACCCAGATATGAATTTAATTCTTTCCCTACTCTTGTTGCAGCAAGTTTGGACACTAACCTTCTCCAAATGGTACCTTTGCGATGGGTCGAAGACCGCTTACCGGGTTTCTGCGGCAGAGGTACGGGGAGCACTGGCAATATATTCACCAAGAGCAGATGGACATCAGCCTGCTATCCAAAGATTTATCACCTTAGTAATCGAAGATAATAGCTCAACTGCTACAACATTGGCAGCACCACTCATTGCATCAAGAAGGTGGTGAGCCCGCAAGCCATCTCTCCCACATGAAGTGCCCTTGGGGAAACTTTTTAACGCCTTTAAAACATCCCATGAGTCCACTGATAATGCATCACAGTTAATGGCTTCAACTGGAATGGAAGGTGGGGGAACAGTAGGGTGTTTTTGCCTCAATTCTGAAAGAGTAGACTCATTGCAGGGAGTAATACCATCAGACGAAAGCACTCTGATAGCTGCAGTATAGTGACCAAAAGATGAAGAGCCACCTTATTATTATTATTATTATGGAAGATCCACCCTGGGAATTTTATTAGCAAGACGAAAATGAGTACATTACAAGTCGGTAGAAGGCAACCGAGCAACAAGTTGGGCGCCAACACCTTTTTGAATAATAATACCTAGCCTATGGAACAAAAAACTACCTATTTTGTAATTAACATCGTGACTGACTAGGCAGTTACTCAATCTCTTAAGAAATATAACCAAGTCATCTCCCAATTCTCCCAGGGTAGAAAAATCTAGTGCCTTGAAACCATAACCATACGCAGTGCATTTATCTAAGTATTTCGTACGCTTACGACTCACTGCTGCAGTGATGGCTTGACCCGGTTGTAGATGGGGAAAAAAGATTCACTGGTTTTTAAGGAATTGAGGAGATGATCGCGCGGAGGAGACTCCTTGAACCGAGCGAAATGCTTAACCTCACACAGATGCACTATAAGAAGGGAGTGCTTTGAATTCGAGAGATCAATCTGTAGTACTCCGGCCTAAACCAAGACAATGGCATAATTCTGAGTAAATTCGGTCACATGTGAGGATGGGTCGGTCAGTAGGAGGAAAAGCGAGAAATGTGTGAGATCAATGGTGATCGAAGATCGTAGGTGTGTTGTGTATTAAAGAAAATAAGATAAGTTCGAATGATTGAATTTGATCTGTTGAGAGTTGGATTGTTAATCTCGTGTTGTCTGTTGACGTGATATTATCCTTATTTCAATCATGATTCAGAGATTTATATATATTGTTGGAATTGAAAATACCATGATCTCATAAAGTGTGACAGTTGATGGAATCAAAGAATGGGGAAGTGGAAATCGTGTTAAAACCAGTTTCTCAACGTGCGGAGACTTGGTTGATTTTCCATCCACTACTTTGTTAACTCCTTCAACTGATTGCACGACTTTCTCACATTCTCATCGTGTGTATGAACACACTAGACGTAGACCGCCAGACCAAAACCCTAGTTAATATCCCCCCATGTAACACGATTGATGTCTCGTGTGATTGTGGAGTCTGCAAGGCAGACATGTATTTAGTTAGTCAGTTGCTGACTTCATGACTTCATGGGACGATGGGTCCTTGTTTTGTTGAGTCGAACATCATTTGGAAATGTTCTGAGACTCATGAATTGAACATGTCTCTTGAGACAAATATATAATGCGTGAATAAGCTAACATGAGCAAATATTTCTCATTCGATGAATTGTTGAATATTGATAGTTGAACCAGTATTCCTTGGTTTGAGCAAATATTGCTCATCTGAGCAAATGTTGCTCATTCGATGAATTATTTGTAGCATGACCAAATAAGATACTGGCTATTGAACCGAGTATGATAACTAAAATGTTGATCACGGGATCAACGTAAAATTATTAGCGTTTGAATCTGGAATTATGAACCTTGGACTCAAAACCCTAATTTGATCGGTTGATGATTAGCGATGGTTTATTTAAAATTAACCACGAGCGAAGGAGGAATGGCTACATGGGATTATGGATCAATCATGAAGCGCCCGAGATGCTCACGTGAGCAAATATCAAGGTTTCACTGAAGACCATTTGATTTGATGAAAGGATGATTAAATCTTTGGTCTAATCATTTATTAAAATAATGCTAAATCCGAACCTTAGGTAATAAAACCTAACTAATTATGAAGATGTCAGGGACCGACCAAGGGGTCATGAAACTGGCCCTGGGTAGTCACGGGATCAAATATTGATCGTCTTATCAAGTTCCAAGTTGTTTGGAAGAGTTTTGGACCTAATACGTGCAATTGCGCAAATTAGGTCAAATTGTGTAAATACGCGGGACCAGCTCCTTGCGAGCCAAAGAGACAACCTTGGTCGGTCAAGGTAACATGATCATGTCATTAAAGTGTTTGTATCTCAGTTCTGAGAATTTTGATATTTTCAGATGTGCGTTTGAGTAACATTTTGAGAAAATATGAAGAAATCAGAGTTTTTTGCTGAAACCGTCAAAACCTTCATGAGATGAAGGAAAATAATAGAAAATGAGGGAATCATGAAGTGTGGGACCGGCTATGGCCAAGGCATGGCCGGCCGGCCAAGGAGCCCGGTCCCACAGTGTTTTCCCTAATTTTTTTATAATATATCCATGATTTTAGGGAAATATGATAAAACCAAAGAGTCTGTTGAAACCAAGGAGTTTTGTTGAAATCAAAGAGTTTTGTTGAAATCTAAGAGTTTCCATGAGATGAAGGAAACAAAAATATTAATAATAATAAAATAAGGGCGTGTGGGACCGGCTTGAGCATGGTTGGCGGGCTAGGGCCCGGTCCCGTGAGTTTTCCCTTATTTTATGTATTATTTCATGATTTGAAGGGATTTTCATAATTTTGAAAGAATTTTCATAATTTGAAGGAAATATCATGAAATCAAGGAAATATAAAAATAATAATAAAATGAGGGGTTTGTGGGACCGGCTAGGGCATGACCGACCAGCTTCGGCCCGGTCCCACAAGTTTCCTTAATTTTATGTTTTTTTTTGTGTATTTTCCGATAATTTGAAGGAATTTCATAATTTGAAGAAAACATCATGAAATCAAGGAATTTCATGGGATTAAGGAAACATGAAAAATATAATAATAATAAAATAGGGCGCATGGGGCCACCTAGGGCATGACCGGCCAACCAAGAAGCCCGGTCCCACAGGTTCCCCTAATTTTATATTATTTTTCATAGGATCAAGGAAATATCATGAGATTAAGGAGTTTTCATGAGATTAGGAAAAATAATAAAATAATGAGGAACCATGAGGTGTGGGGCCGGGATTAAGGAAGTAACAAAATATTATGAAAATATTGAATATTTTCATTTGAAATAACTCCTTGTTTGCCACAATCACAATGAAAAGATTAAGAAGATGGATATAGATGTAGATGTTTGAGGAATATTCCAAGTTTGAAGGTTTAGATGAGTTGATTTGCATAACTATTCAATTTTTGAAATACTTGTTTGTTCATTTCAAGTGTTTTTTAATGCATTATTCAAGGAGTTCATCGAATACATTTACAAAAGAAATTGTATTGATAATCAGCGGGTCAGGGACCATGATATTTTCCTTAAAATTTAGTGTTAGTTTCCTATTTTGGAGGTTCATGATTTCCTAATGGGAAAGCGACCCCAAAGCGTTTCCGGACCATCTTGGAAGAATCTTCCTTCCGTTCTTTTCTTTCCATAATCGTCGTAATGAGCCGGAGAACTCCATTGTATTCATTCTTCTCATTTTGAAGTTCATTAACAAAAATATTATGAAAATATTGAATATTTTGGGAAGAACCATAAGCATTTTGAAATACTTGTTTGAAGGCTTACTAGGAAATATTGATTTCCGAACATGCGTTGAAGTAACCAAATATTATGAAAATATTGAATATTTTCCGAGGATTAGGATTAATGAATCTATTGATTTCGAGAATAATTAATTAATGGCTCTATACTAGCACGATTATCTAGGAGCAATAATTATTCAGAAATTGAGTGATATGAGCTTGTTGAAGCATCATATTTTCTTTCATATAGTCAGGGAAAACATTGTTACATCCTGAAGACGTTATTGCTCTATACTAGCAGGAAAGTTGTCTAGGAGCCGTCTAATCCTTCGATTCTATGTAGAAGTAGTTACTGAAATTGCTCAGTATTCATGAGATATGCCGTTTCCTCAGCTGAGAGACTACATATCCATACATACTCTGAGAGACAGCATTCTCAGTCAGAGATTCTTGTGGCATGAGCTTTCATGCTTTCGATAAGAGACATGAGCCTCAATATTCGTTTGATTGCTGGATCAGGAATACTTATAATTATGGGTTTACGATTTTAGCCTTTTTCGAAAATCCACCATCTACATTAAGGCCCCTGCTTAGTGAGGGACAGTCATGTTCCTCAGTCAGCACTGAATGGTGATTTTCCGGTTACAAACAATATAAGAAATTGAACTCAGTCATTAGATAAGACCTTACCGGATTTTGATAGTACGAGCAAACCACGACTTGAATGAAGATTCCAGTGGCATGATAGAGCATCATTCAATGAGCATAAATTGGTGTTGAACCGCTGATTTTGATGACGGGACCTTAGTTGTTTTAGGATTCTCGGGCCGGGCCAGATAAGGAAATCCTTGTGAGATTAGGTTTTGGAAATAAGATTTGATATAAAAGGAATTAATCTTTTTTTTATTATTTTTCCACGACTAGTGCTTTTATCCCTTCATCATCTTCACGCCAGGGAGGAGGAAGAAATTCGCCGGAGCTTCCGGCCACTGCCGCGGCCATCGCCAGGCCCAGTGCATCTTGTTTTTTTTTTTTTTTTTTTTAAACAGAAGTTGCTGAGTTAATGTGAGTTTCATGAAGTGATCATGTTGAAAACCCCATATTTACGCATGTGAGTAGGATTTTATTGAAAAACCCTTGTTTTTTGAAAACGTATGTTCGTTTGATCGTTAGTTTTTGAAAACTAATAATAATCCCTGATTTAGGAGAGATTTTTGTTTTACATATGAAGATTTAGGTCCAGTGATAAAACTATGTTTATGAGCTTTCATGTGAGCCAAAGTTTTGTAAAAATGAATGTAAAAATGTCTTTGTCGCGAATGTGTTGTACTGCCTTTACTTATTCCAATTTTGTGAAATAATTTGTAGCGACAATCAGATATCTTCTTTGCCCAAATCCCGTAAAACGGTCCCACAATGTCTAAACCCCATTTTCCAAAAGGCCATACACTTGTTGAGGATGTTAATGGTGCTCGGTGCATGTATTTTATTTCCGTGCCTTTTACAATCTTCGCAACGTCTTGATACTTGTTTCGCATCTTCATGCATATATGGCGATAATAACCTTGCATTTTTCGCTTTGTATGCCAAAGATCTTCCGCCACTGTGATTGCCAGCATCCCCACAATGTAACACCTTTAACACTTCTTCTCCTTCTTTTCGTGTCAAACATCTGAGTGAGGTTCTGTTAAAGGATCTCCGGTACAATACCCCATCTCTTAGTTCATAATTTGTCGCACGACTCTTTAATTTGTGTGCCTCCAATTTATTCCTTGGTGTTTCTCCTCTCAACAGATATGCATGAAGTTCTGCTTTCCAATCTTCGATATTTGGTACTTGTTCACCATCTTCTATTATTATTACATCTACCTCTTCTTCTTCTTCTTTATTAATTGATGGCGATAGAAGTGTCTGTATCTTTATGCATCTAGTTGATTGGTCTGCATCATCATACTTGAGATAAAAGCAAAAGCATCTGAAGTCTCCGTTATCTTTTCTTGATATATGTCTACGTTTTATTTTTTGGGATTCTCGCTGACAATTCTTCAACAAGTTTCTTGTATTTTTTCAAGGATGATTCATTTGTAGTGTATTCTCCTTTTATTTGACGAATGATTAGCTGCGAATCCTTTGGTGATTCTTACATTTTCCAACTTCATTTCTATTGCGAACTTGTGGCATGTATTACTGACTTCATATTCTGTTTCATTATTGGTGGATGTAAACTCCAATCTGAAGGAAAAAGCCATTTTGATGCCCTCTGGCGAAATCAAAACAATTCCAACTCCGTTACCTTCCCCATTTGATGATCCATCCACCAATATTTCCCATCTATTTGGCTCTGTTAATAGATCTCTTGGATATCCATGTTCCTCTTCTACATCCATCATTTCTTCTACAGCTTCATCATATTCTAGAGGAAATTCTGCTAAGAAATCTGCGACAACTTGTGATTTGGGTGAAGATAATATTTCATATTTGATTTTGAAATGTCCTACTTATGCATTCCATCTCTCGACTACACTTTGATCTTTTTGAATTTTTCATTCTTGACTCAATTAGTACCTTTGTCAACACCCTTATTTTATGTGCCTGAAAATATATGCGAAGTTTAAATGTTGCATAAACTAATGCCATAATTAGTTTTTCAATTTTTGAATAATTTTTATCTACGACATTGAAGGTTTTGTTGATGTAATAGATTGGTTTCTCAACTCCCGCGTCTACTCGTAATAACACACCACTTAATGCGTGCGGGTTGTCGCAAGATAGATTAACAATTCTTCTCCACAGTTCGCTTTTTGAGAAATAGATATATTAAATGGGATGTTCTTTTATTCCTTGAAAAGCTTTTTCGCATTCATTTGTCCATCTAAACTTCGTCCCCTTTTTGAGTATGTAGAAAAAATGTTTACATTTGTATGATGATCGTGAATTGAACCTTCCTAACGAAGCTAATAGCCCATTTAACTTATGTACATCTTTTACCGTCGATTGTGTTGGCATGTCACGAATTGCTTGCACTTTCTCTGGATCAACTTGTATTCCTTCTTTTGATATAATGTAGCCTAAAAATTTTCCTGACGCAATCCCAAAGATACACTTTTCTGGATTTACTTTGATGTTAAAATGCCTCATTTGTTCAAAAATTTCCCTCAGATCTTGGACATGATCTTTTGCTTCTTTACTTTTTATTAACATATCATCCACATACACTTCTAACGTTTTGTGTATCCATTTCGCAAACACCTTCTCTACCATCCTTTGGTATGTTGCTCCAGCATTTCGCAAACCAAATGGCATTTTTGTATAACAATATAACCCTCTTGGAGCGAAAAAAACAGTATGCTCCTAGTCTTCTTCAGCGAGAGGGATTTGATTGTAGCCTTTATATCCGTTTAGAGAAGATATTCTATCATTTCCTGCTGCTGATTCAACCATTTGTGGAATATCTGGTAATAGAAAACTATCTTTCAGACAAGCTTTATTTAGATCTGTAAAGTATATACAAATTCTTATCCCCTTTTTCCTCTTTGGAACCACAACCATGTTTGCTATCCACTCCGGATATTTTGCTTGTCTTATAGTTCTTGCATCAAGCATCTTCTACAACTCTTCTTCTATTTGGGGATGATACGTTATTGCAATTTTTCTGATTCTTTGTTTGAATGGCCTTGCATTTTTGTCAATCTCCAACCTATGACGCCACAGACGGATCTATTACAGGCATCTCATCCATGTTCCATGCGAAAATATCTTTAAATTCTCGCAACAGACCAATAGTTCTTTCTTCTTCATCTGCCTCCAACTTAGTCCCAATTTTTAGTATTTTGGGTTCTTCTTCGGTTCCAACATTCACTTCCTTTGTTGGTTCAGCCGCAGTGTAACTGGTCTTAGGTTCTCCCATAGGTGTTGGTTCTTTTATCTCCTTCGCAAGTTCATTCCCTTCTCCCGAAATTTCGCTGGGTATTCCTTTTCCTTCCTCTGCTCTTATCATATAAGTTCTAAATTCTTCTTCTTTCTTTGCCTCCTTCACCATTTTTCTGCGACTTTTTTGCTTCTTTGCACGTCCTTCATACTGTTTCACTTTAATTTGATAACATAATTTCGCTTTATCAGCGTCCCCTCTGATTTCACCAATCCCACTCGGCATAGGAAATTTAATGCATTGATGTAATGTTGACGCTACAACTTTAATTGCATGTATCCATGGCCTTCCCAACAATATGTTGTACGGAGATTCCATATCCACCACACATAGTGTCACTTGTGTTTCAATCTCTCCTAGCAAAATTCGCATATCTATTTCCCCTTTTGGTTTTGTTATAGATTTGCCAAAGCCATGAATATGATATGTTGAAGGAGACATGTCTTCATATTTGTACCCCATTCCTTTGTATGCATGGTAAAACATTATATCCGTCGAACTCCTGTATCGACCAAAGTTACATTTATCATCCATTCTTCCATAGTTTCTGCTGATTTCCCCTTTCCTTTCCGTGTGGTTACTGTAATTACCAAAGGAGATGTGTGGCTCAAATTTTCTCTTGGTATCTCTGCTGCTGTGAATGTAATTTTCTGTTTTTCCCAATCTTTCAAGGGTGATACCTTCTCCATCGTCATGATTTTCTTTCCTTCAAAATATCGTTTATGTATTCTCCCTCTGATGTTTTCATGAAATTCATTAATCATTGTTTTTGTAATCAAATTACACTCCAACTTTCTGTTGCATTCCTTGAATTTAATTTTCTCTTCCTTAACTGATTTATTGATTTGTTTCATCATTCTCTTGATTTGAACAGTCTTAATAACAATCTTTAATCTTATATGCCATTCCCTGTTTCTAGCGCCATTACGTAGTTGTAGGAATTCCCACAATACATCCCTCACAAGAATTCATAATAATTAACACATCTTTAAGATCAACAATCACACTTTTTATTAATTGAGTTAGAAATTTTACAAGAAGGAAATGAAATCAAGAATATAACTATTACTATGGACTTTCTCTCTCCTTAAAACTTTCTCTCAACCCTAAAAAGATCCCCCCCCCCCTTCCTTAAGCCTGTTCGGCTCTTTATATAGGATATTACATAGTGGGTGACAGCTAAGCTGTTCTTTATTTTCGGATCTGGCTTGCGATATTATCGCAAGTATACAAATGTTAAATTTCGCAACACTCCTAAATCTCGCTAGGTCTCCACATCTTTCTCGTGTTTAGGCTGTCGTCATCTGTTGTCATTTCAGTAATCAATCTGCGATATCTTCCTAGATTGATCAGTTTGTAGTATCCACCGGCAACAGACTTAGAGACCATGTAGGGTCCTTCCCAGTTGGAATTCTTTGCGGAATGGGAGTTATACTTAGTTTCTTTGAGAACCAAATCTCCTTCCTGGAATTTGTTAGGCTTGATCACTCGTGACCTGAATATTTTCTGCTGGTTTGGAATTCTTCGTGTAGTGGAGTTCCATGGTTGTGGTATGTATGGACATTCATGCATAGGAGAGTATTTGAGGTACCGTTTATCATGCTTGGCTATGTCTTCAACAATAAACTTTTTGATGATATGCTCGGTTTGAAGAAGCTCTGAACTTAACCATTTGGTGAAATATTGATGGGACGAGGTTATCCATTCATAGCATTTTGCAATTGCTAAGTTGTCGGTGGAGTAAAGACCTCGTACCAAATAAGCATATTTGAAAACAGATGATATAGACACATGAGGAGGAATAAGACTTGCCTGAGTGTGAAACCTTCTGATGAAAGCATTTGCATCTTCTTCAGGCTTTTGTGTTAGCTCTGCTAGGGCTCTGACCTCCTTCAAATATTCGAATGGTGAAGTATCTTCTTTTTCTTCTTCTGAATCAGAGGAATCTTCAATAGAAAGATGTGTTGAAGGTGTTGGTGTTACCTTTCCAGTGTGAATCCATGTTCGTCCAAGAATTATGTCATATCCTGGATCTTCTCGAATTATGAAAATTTTTGTTTCTATCCAGGCTGAGTTTATGTTCACCTTGAGGGTGATGTGGCCATAAGCATCTCTGGGTGTTCCTTCATGATCTGTGATTGTTACTGGAGCATGGATGGCTTCTTGTCGTGTGATACCAGCAGCTCTGAGAGTTTTCATAGGGATAATATTAACAGCGATACCGACATCAATCAATGCCCGTTTGAACTCGTTTCCCTTGAGATGGATTGTGGTGAGGAGTTCCCAGTTGTACATTTCTTCATCTGTTGTTGAGGGCGGCTCAGGGAATGCTTCTTAAATCAACAAGCGCTTTCCTGACACGATGTGGTTCAGTGCAGCGAACATGTCTCCCCTTTGGGCTTTTGATAAGTATAGCAATTCACGGATATGCTTAATTAAGGATTGAACTGTTTCTTTAACAGGTGGTTCAGAAGTTAAGGTTCTGACAGGGAGAGGATCTCTGTGCACTCTTTCAGTCCCCAGGTTGAGTTCTCCTGATTCGATCTTTTCTTTGAATATGAGCTTCAAAGTTCTGCAATCACTTGTGGGATGGTTTACAAACCTATGAAAGCGACAGTAACGAGGATTTTCCATGGCTTCTTCAGTTGGTTCTTTCTTGACATATGGGAGCTTGGTTGCGCCGTCTTGAACCTAGGCGTCTAGAAGTTCAATAAATTCCTCAATAGAACAGGGGAAGTCAGGTGCCTCTGGATCAGCTTCTGTGTGTTGAGCAGGAACTTGCACATTATCCTTCCTTTGCGCCTTTTAAGGTGTTGAGGAAGTATGTTTGCGTTGTGGCTCGGCTTATCGTTTACTCCCTTCTGCAACAGCATTTGTGGAAGGTTGGAGGTTGTACTGTTTGTTAATTAGATGCCTGCTACCTCGAGTCTCTCGTGGATCTTCAACTTTTGTATACTTAGCTCTCTCTAATAGGGCAGGTGCAGTAGTTGTTGATCTTTTTGCCGCTTCATGGAGTTTTGAGAAAGTCTGGAACCTGAGATTTTCTAGTAAAGCTCTATAGACTGGGATCATTCTATTGATGCACAAGTCCACGAGTTGTTGCTCTGTGACGTTTGGATCATGACAATCCAAGGCTTGAACTCTGAACCTTTTCACATAATCGTTAGGATGTTCATTACTCTTTTGAAACATTCTTTCGAGATCGGACAGAGTGATTTGCTCTGAAACGAAGAAATATTTTCTGTAGAAAGCATTGACCATTTCTCCCCAACTTTTGATACTTCCTGGTGCGATGTTATTATACCAGGTATATGCCCTGCCTTTCAGAGACTTTGAAAATTCCTTGAGACGTACAGTATGGTTGTTCTCATGTTCTCTCAATGCCTCCAAAAACTGAGAAAAGTGTTCTCGAGCATTGCCCGTTCCGTCATAAAGAGTAAATGTTGGAGAGGTATAACCTTTTGGTAGAGGAATCCTTTGCGTAGCAACCGGGTATGAAGGTTGGTGATGGTGGACATAAGGCGTCTTGTCTTTTCCACGATCTTCCAAGAGGCGTTCCAGGTCCTCACGAGTGATGAAACTGGATGGTTCTTTCACTGGTGGATCATCTGTAGCCTTGGGAACTTCCTTATCATCTATTACATGGATCGGAGTGACTTCAGGATCGGCTTCTGAAGACTTTTCTTTAGCTTTTCCTTTCTCTTGAGTTTTCTCTGATATCTTGTCTGTGAGAGTCTTGAGATAGTTGAATAGTTATTTTTGAGTGGCAGCCATATCAGTCTGATTTTTGGCAAAAGTTTCTTGCACTTTCATGAGGTCGCCTATGGTAGGTGGATTTTCTCTGACTTTTTCGGGAGATCGACCGAAGAGTGGATTATTGATGGCTCCATTGTCGGCACCAGCGTTCGGAGGAGTAGTAGTAGCGGGTTGCACCGGAGGAGTGGTAGTGGCAGGTTGCACCGGAGTGGTGTTAGCAGTACCACTAGAGCTTGCAATATTAGAACCGGGTGTTGAATCCGGATTGGTAATTGACCCGGACCTAAGACCGACCATCTTTGTGAGAATTTAGATTGCAACCGAGAGAATGATCTCCCATTGTGGTCGCCAATTTTTAGATGGGGAAAAACGATTCGCTGGTTTTTACGGAATTGAGGAGATGATCGTGCGGAGGATACTCCTTGAACCGAGCGAAATGCTTAACCTCAAACAGATGCACTGCAAGAAGGGAGTGCATTGAATTCGAGAGATCAATTTGTAGTACTCCGGCCTAAACCAAGACAATGGCTGTTCCAGAGTAAATTCGGTCACAAGAGAGGATGGGTCGGTCTGTAGGAGGGAAGTTGAGAAATGTGTGAGATCAATGGTGATCGAAGATTGTAGGTGTGTTGTGTATTCTCAAAATAAGATAAGTTCGAATGGTTGAATTTGCTCGTTGAGAGTTAGATTGTTAATCTCGTGTTGTCCGTTTTGACGTGAGATTATCCTTGTTTCAATCATGATTCGAGATTAATTTATATTGCTGGAATTGAAAACACCATGATCTCATGAAGTGTGACAGTTGATGGAATCAAAGAATGGGGGAAGTGGAAATCGTGTTAAAACCAGTTGCTCAACGTGCGGAGACTTGGTTGATTTTCCATCCACTACTTTGTTAACTCCTTCAACTGATTGCACGACTTGCTCAGATTCTCATCGTGTGTATGAACACACGTGCCATAGACCGCCAGACCAAAACCCTAGTTAATATTGTAGTTGCAGGAAATCCTACACTACATCCCTCACTAGAATTCACACAATTAATCCATTTGAAGATGAATAACTATGAATTTTATTGATTATTTTCTTGAAATGTTTACAAAAGAAGATAAAACAGAGCCAAAGAAATTACAATCACTATAAATTTTCTCTCTCCTAATGACTTGCTTGACAATTCAAAAAGAACTCTCCCTACAATAGATTTGCTCAATCCTTTATATAGGGTAGTACACAGTGGATGACAGCTAAGCTGTCCTTTATTTTCGGGAATGACTTGCGGAAATAAAGCCTCATGACATTTGCGTCTTTTGACACTTATCAGCTCCCTAATGGAGGGTGCGGCCCTTATCATCTCCCTGGTTGCCCCTTCAAGGAGGCGTACATCGGCCATACAAGACTAGCTCCTCCCATCCGGTCTTAACAACAAACTGGCTTGCTTTCGTGCAGTCTCTTATCCCTTATACCTATAGGGTTTATGGTTACGAGACCGCACCCTAAGTGGAGTTTTCTTTCGGGCCGAAAGCATGTCCCAAGACTTGCCAATAATGGCCGAGACACTTCAAATGCCCCAAGCACTCTTGGCTCAACCGTGTACCTAGGCGCCTTGGTCATACACTGACTCCTTGGAAGAGACCCTCGGGCGTCCAACCAGGGTATAACCTTATATATATAGTTGGAAATCCAAGGTATCTCCCCCGGATAGGCTTTTATGGGCCCCAAATCTCCATGACTCAGATTCCAGGGGCGGTGTAACCTTTTCCCTAAGCCATGTCAAGAGATACCCCCTTATATGACGCACTTTAGGTCTTACATTTGCCTCTTACGAAATATCATTCGCGAACTAGGGTGTACGCCATAAAGGTTCGTCCCGTTCACTCATTCATTCATTCAATTATTCATTTTTGATTGTTTCTTTCTCATTATTTTTGCGAAATTATCATATAATCTTGTTTCATTTGTTTCGCGAAATTATAGCATACTCTTGTTTCATTTGCTATGATCTCACTGTAATTATTTAACAAAGCTTTCTTCATATTCATGTGTCGCGAACCTTTCTCGTACTCCTTCCTCGATCGTTACACAATTATTCACTTCTTATATCTCTTACTTCCGCTGTTCTTTGCTTCTTCATTACTCAAGCTCCCTAAGAGTTCCTTTCCTTTTCCGAAATCATCGCAATTTCCGACTGTCTTTAAGCATTTTCTTCGCAATGTATATTCACCTCTTGTATCTATGGAATCCACCATCAACCTTTCTCTCCTTTTTTCGTCTTTTATATTTTGCTTCCAGCCCCTCCTTTTCGCAGCTCTTTCCTCGCAGCTTTCCACATCAACCTCATAACATTTTTGTCCTTCAATCCAGTCTCCCTTTATAATTCCAACACCACTGGGATGAGGGAATTTAATACACTGGTGGTAAGTTGACGCTACACCCAAGATTTCATGTAACCATGGTCGCCCGATCAATGCATTATAAGGGATTCCACATCCACTACACAGAACAAAACTTCAGTTGATAATCCTTGCAAGGATATTCTCATATGAACTTCTCCTTTAGGCTTATTCGCTGTACCATTGAAACCATATATCTTATACGTCGAAGGTATCAAATCTTCATCCTTCCCTCCCATGGTCTTGTAAGTATGGTAAAAAAGGATGTTTACTGAGCTCCCCGTATCGATCAAGATTCTATTGATCGCCCAGGAATTTCTGCTTCATCATCTTTGCCATCAACAGGTTTTGGATTAATTTCCAATTTTACGACCAATGGGCTATCATGCGTCTCCCTGCCTTCAGGTACCTCTTCTGCAGTGAAAGAAATAATATGCATTTGCCATTCTTTTAACTGCGTTGTCTTCGCGATGTTCATTACTTCTCTATTATCAGCATCTCTTGCAAAAACCCTACGAGAACATTATCATGAAAATCTTCAATTGTTCTGCATTTAATGTACAATGGAGTTGCAAAACAAATTTTTGGCTTTCGCTCCAACTTCTATCACAAATGTTTCTTTCCCCTTTGATGAGTTTGTCATGTGCATTTCTGGTGGTGGTGGTAACGGTTGAACTTTCTCTTCACTTTTTAGGAAATGATTCAACTTTCCTTGGTCAATCATTCTGAGGATGATTCTTTTTATATTTCTCATAAATCATTTGTTAGGTGTCCATGAAAGCGGTGGTAAGAACAGAATTCATGACTTCTATCACTTGGTGGCGGTTCACTCCCCATGTTTCATGGTGCTGGTATGTTTTCCATCAAGAGTATAGCTTCTCATATTTTTTCCACACTAGTATTTAGTGGTGGCATTTTGATTTCTTCCCACACTACTCTGTGACTTCGCTGTCCTCCATGATAATTCTGCCTTCGACCTCCATAAGTTTCTTGCGGATGATCGAGCCTTTGGATCTTGTTATTTTCGTCACGGTTGTAGTAGTTCCTTTCTCTTTCAAATTCTTCCTGGTCACGACTTCCCATGGCCACTAACTTTGGCTGTCCATCATCTATCATTCTTTCTTGTTGCCCTTGCGAAGTGCTCGCTACTGTGTTTATCAATTTGGGTAATAAGCATGCATTCGCAGCATTTGAACTTGTATTCGCAACTGGGTATGATTCCATCTCATTTTTCCTTTCCTCTAGAGCAATATATTCCTCCTGGAGCTCTCGCAACTCAGTCATTGTGATTGTATTCTTGACTCTAAAAATTTGAATATATAACAAATTGGTTGCGAACATAGCATTTATAAATGATAAAATGAGATATCTTTCATCCACCCGTCCCGCCATTTCGCTGCACATTGTCTTCCATCTCACAGTTAAATGTTTCAAACTTTCGCCAACTCTTTGTTTTAACCCAAATACATCTTCAATACCCGGTCGCGAGGAATTGTTACTTATATATGCCCCTAAAAATATAGCTTGTAAATGGTTGAATGATGTGATTGTGTTTCTTGGTAAACCCTCAAACCATTTCAGTGCTTCTCCCGTCAAACTCGATGCAAAGTATTTGCACAATATGGCATCATGATTTTCCCATTGTAACATACACCTCACATAAGCTTTGATGTGTTGTATTGCAAAAGTGGTTCCATCAAAAACGCTAGTTAATGCCGGTAGATTACACTTTGGGGGTATTCCTCCTAGTTGCACCTCTAGTGTAAATGGAGTTTTCACAGCTTCTTCGATAGCCTCATCCAATTGTCTTCTTCCTCCTCCCCTTATACTGTTCAGCATTCCTCTCATTTCTACCAATTCTCTCAAGATTTGTGCATTTGCATCATCATTCGAACCTATTGGTCTTTTTAGTTCTTCCTCTCTCCTTCTGCGTTCATGTCTGTTTTTATTTTCTTGTTCATCACTCTCTTCTCTTCTTTCCCTGCGACCTTCTCCTTCATCTCTTTCACGAATTCGCACACCGTTATATCTATCATTTTCTCTTCCTGGTTGTCTATCAGTTCTCCTTCGTATTCTTTCATATTCTTCATTGATATTTCCATTGTTGCGATTTTGTTCTCGTCTTCTTTCTCGATTGTCATGATTGTTCTGCCGAATTGCTTCTTCCAATTCCCGTTCTTCCATTTCTGCTCTTAATCTTTCCCTTTCGTAAGCTATACGTGCTTGTTCAATATAATGTTTTTCAATTTCATCTTCAATCTCCTTTTGTTTCCTCCGTGCTTCTCTCCCATGCAGTTTTCTTTTTCCTTCTTCCTGATTTTCTTCACCAACTGGATTATTCTGCCCTTGACGCTGTCTATTTCCTTGATTTCCATCATTTTTGCCATTATGTGGAATCTCAGGACGTGGGATATAACGATCTTCTATCACTTCTCTTTTTTCGCAGCATCCTTCACCGAGATTTGGTTCTCTTTCTAGATTTTCTTCATTAACATTTTCTACAGGTAATGTTCTCCTTATTTCTTTTCTAACCGATCTTGATCTTGACCTGGTATTACTTCTCGACTCTCTATTTTGCAATCTCATATTTTCCATTCTTAACTCATGGTTTTGTCTTGTTAAATTTGCGCGTTCTTCCGCTTCTAACCGCCTTTCTTCCTGTATTGTCTGCCTCAACGTTTCTAATGCTGCAATTTCTTCATTTCCATGAATTGTTTATCCAACCTCTTCTCGGTTTGTCTATTCTTGTCCATTGTTTATCAATTGTTGCTCTTCTTCTCTTTCCTCCATAGAATCTGATCTCCATGTATGCACACTCACCCTATCATAATCTATAGCTCTATTCGGTACTGATTGAATCAATGGTTGAATTTGACCTTCTTCACTATTTCTTGCGTTTATTCTTGAGGGTTCTCCTGCCTCATTTCTCCTTTCTCCAGCTAATCTCCTGCTTCTTCTAACAGTTGTTGGTTGTTCCGATGCATTCCTTCTTCTAGCCATTTCTCAATCTCAGTAAGTTGTTGAAAATTATATGAAATTCTTTTCTTGTTACTCCTGATTATTTCAATTCACAAGGTTGATATTTACTCAATCCCTCTGTTTCTAGCGCCATTATGTAGTTGCGTGAAATCCTACACTACACCCTCACTAGAATTCACACAATTAATCCATTTGAAGATGAATAACTATGAATTTTATTGATTGTTTTCTTGAAATATTTACAAAAGAAGATAAAATAGAGCCAAAGAAATTACAATCACTATAAATTTTCTCTGTCCTAATGACTTGCTTGACAATTCAAAAAGAACTCTCCCTACAACAGATTTGCTCAATCCTTTATATAGGGTAGTACACAGTGAATGACAGCTAAGCTTTCCTTTATTTTCGGGAATGACTTGCGGAACATCGCAAGTGTACAAGTATATAATCTCGCGACACTCTTAAACTTCGCTAAATCTTCACACCTTTCTCATGTTATGGCTGTCGTCATCCATTGCGTCATTTATGTTACTTCCTTGCGACGCCTTCGCAATGTTGTTATTTATTAATCTCGCGAGGTTTTGATGTTGCGATATTCTGATCCTACAAATATACCCCCATGTAACACGATTGATGTCTCGTGTGATTGTAGAGTCTGCAAGGCAGACGTGTATTTAGTTAGTCAGTTGCTGACTTCATGACTTCATGGGACGATGAGTCCTTGTTTTGTTGAGTCGAACATGATTTGGAAATGTTCTGAGACTCATGAATTGAACATGTCTGTTGAAACAGAGATATAATGCAAGAATAAGCTAACATGATAAAATATTGCTCATTCGATGTATTGTTGAATATTGATAGTTGAACCAATATTCCTTGGTTTGAGCAAATATTGCTCATCTGAGCAAATTATGCTCATTCGATGAATTATTGGTAGCATGACCAAATAAGATACTGGCGATTGAACCGAGTATGATAAATAAAATATTGATCACGGGATCAACGTAAAATTATTAGCGTTTGAATCTGGAATTATGAACCTTGGACTCAAAACCCTAATTTGATCAATTGATGATTAACTGATGGTTTATTGAAAAATTAACCACGAGCGAAGGAGGGACCGGCTACATGGGATTATGGATCAACCATGTAGCGCCCAGATGCTCACGTGAGCAAATATCAAGGTTTCCTGAAGACCAGTTGATTTGATGAAAGGATGATCAAATGCTGGTCTAATCATTTAATTAAAATAATGCTCGTGTGAACCTTAGGTAATAAAACCTAATTAATTATGAAGATGTCAGGGACCGACAAAGGGGTCAAGAAACCGGCCCTGGGTAGTCACGGGATAAAATATTGATCGTCTTATCAAGTTCCAAGTTGTTTGGAAGAGTTTTGGACCTAATACGTGCAATTGCGCAAATTAGGTCAAATTGTGTAAATACGCGGGACCGGCTCCTTGCGAGCCAAAGAGCCAACCTTGGTCGGTCAAGGTAACATACTCATGTCACTAAAGTGTGCGTATCTCAGTTCTGAGAATTTTGATATTTTCTCTAAATCAACTGAATCAGGGTTTTTTGCTGAAACCGGGTTTGAGCAACATTTTGAGAAAATGTGAAGAAATCAGAGTTTTTTGCTGAAACCGTCAAAACCTTCATGAGATGAAGGAAAATAATAGAAAATGAGGGAATCATGAAGTGTGGGACCGGCTATGGCCAAGGCATGGCCGTCCGGCCAAGGAGCCCGGTCCCACGGTGTTTTCCCTAATTTTTTATAATATATCCATGATTTTAGGGAAATGTGATAAAACCAAAGAGTCAGTTGAAACCAAGGAGTTTTGTTGAAATCAAAGAGTTTTTTTTGAAATCAAAGAGTTTCCATGAGATGAAGGAAACAAAAATATAAATAATAATAAAATAAGGGCGTGTGGACCGGCTTGAGCATGGTTGGCCGGCTAGGATCCTTGGTAGTGCGCATTGAAAAATATAGCCTAGATACACCGGTACAATTGCGAAGTAATAACATCTTACTTTGAGGATCCTTGAGTTTTTTTATGGCAGACATTAACTGAACAGTCTTGTGCACCCTGCTCAACATCATATCACTAATAAATCTCATATCCAGACTCACAGGACCACCCAAAAGTTTGACGCCATTAGAAGGTCTACCAATACCAGGAGGGAAAACACCATCAATAGTACTTCTGTGATCAATCGAAGGCCAAAAGACTTCCGTTTTCTTGATGTTGAGATGTAAACCTCTTCTCGGACCTTCAATTTCAATCAAGCGTAAGGCTTTGGCAACCTCAAGAGTATCACCAATGATTGTACCATCATCAAGGTACCAGGCGTGTAAATCGAGCTTGCAGCTGGAAGCAATGGTCTTCACCAAGGGGTGAAGTGTCAAGGCAAATATCAAGGGACCGAGAGGATCACCTTGTTGGACTCCGAGGGCAGAAGATAAAATATATTGGTCATAGTAGAGTTTAAATGGTCGCATGTAGCAAAATTCAACCCAACGAGAAATACCTGGACAATGAAGACGAACCTCCTTAATGAGCCGAGATCCGCTCACCATGTTGAAAGCGTTCGAAAAGTCAATAAGCAACATTGACATCGTGTCCGAGTGACCTTTAACTCCAAGAGGCCATTTCTTTTGCGTGTAATATACTCTCCCCCGCAGGGCACACCAACACCAAATTGATAATCACCTAAATAGGAAGTCATATCCTTGCCGGCGTAAAAGCCGCCACTTTAGAGACCAATCTTCGCCAAACCGTGCCAATCGCTATGGGCCTAAGGCCACCACCAGGCTTAAGCAACGGTGTTAAGGGCGCACTAGAAATAAACTCGCCTAGCAATTATTATTATTATTATTATTTTTATGGAGCCACTCGGGGCATTTTATTAGCAAAATATAATAAGTTCATTACACAGGGCGTGTCGGGAGCCGATTATTATTATTATTATTATTATTTAAAACAAATCTATTATTTTTGTAAAAATGTTTATTTGATGGATAACGATTATTACATGAAACTAGTTGGAAGCCTAACATGCTAAGCTCCAACGACATACTAATACATTAATTGAACAAAGTTCTTTTGTGCTAGCCTACTGTGCGGGCCTCATGGGTAACCTAGCCAAAGGAGCCGAAGCGGATGGGTTGGGGGGGGGTGGCTGAGATTATTATTATTATTATTATTATTATTATAATAAAAAAAAGGAAAGATCAATGTTACAAGAAATGGTAGGTAGCCTAGCGACAAGCTGGGCACCCACACCTTTTTGAATAATAATACTTATTCTATGAAAAAGTGAATTACCAATTTTATAGTTGGCGTCATTTCTAACAAAACAATTCCTCAAACGCTTTAGAAAAGTGACAGTGTCTTCACTTAGTTCACCTAAGGAAGTAAAGGCTAAAACCTGGAAGCCGTAACCATGCCTTGCACACAATTCTTGATATTTATGCAACTTGCGTGATACAAAGAAATGTAAATGGCATGGCGGGAGTGAAAGAGCGAGTTCTAGCACTTGTAAATGGAGAGACCCCTGTGACGTCGAAGCAAACATCTTTACCATCTATCCAATTATAAACTAAAACGTCCGCTGGTTTCGCAGATTTGGAACTGTTGGTAAGGAAGCCCAAAGAAGCTTCTTTCTTTGCGGCAACTCCACCTTTATAGCATATGTTAGCAAAACCATCCCTAACCATATCATGCCTAAATTTGATACCCACTTCACTTGCACAATGTATTGCGTGATCACCATATAGGTCCATTGGCCGTTTTTGCGTGATAACATGAGCTACTTCAAAGAAGAGTATGCCTAAACGGTATTGAAGTGCGACGCTAAATTGTCTCGTCCCAACAGTTTGATTTAAACCGGCTATAGGAATGGCTTTTAAGAAGTCCATAGCATGCTTCACTCTGTAAATAATAATAAATACATTATTATTATTATTACAAATAATAATAAATACATTATTCATCGACAACAACTTTGGTGGAAGGCAACCGAGCAACAAGCTGGGTGCCTACACATTTTTGTATAACTATGCCTAGACGATGAAAGAGTGAGAACCACCTATCTTAGAGTTCGCATCACGACTAAGGAGGCAGTTTCTCAATCTTCTCGTAAATGCAATTGTGTGTTCACCTAGCTCGCCTAATGTAGTGAAGGCCGAACTCCAAAACCGTATCCTTGTGCAACACATTTGTCGAGGTATTTATGGCGTTTACGAGTGGTTGCAGCTGCGATGGCATGCCCCGGCGTGAAGTTGCGTGTACTAGCGCCGGTGAAAGGTGAGACTCCTGTAACATCAAAGCACACGTTCTTACCATCTTCCCAATTAAACACGAGTATGTCTGTTGGCTTAAGTTCTTTGTTGGTGTTAGACAAGAAACCCAAGGAAGCTTCTTTCTTTCTTTGGGACACATGCTTTATAGCACATGTCTACTAGGATATCTCTTGCTAGGTCATGTCGGAATTTAATACCTACATCTTTGGAACAATGTAAGGCATGGTCTCCGTAGATGTCCATTAACCGGTTACAACTGGAGCATGTAGTCTCTTTGTCGAAAAAAGGAATTCCAAAACGATACTGAAGCACTGCTCGAAAATGTCTGGGCCCGATTGACTGATTAAGGCCGCCGATTGGAATGTCCTTTAAAAAGTCCATAGCATGAGTTGTATTATATTATTATTATTTTTTATTATTATTATAAAAAGCGCACCCCAGGGGCTTATTATTGAAAAACAAATTAGGTTCATTACATATCATTAGATAAAAATCAAGGTTACAAGTAATGGTGGGCAACCTAGCAACAAGCTGAGCGCCCACACCTTTTTGAATAGCCACTCCAACTCTATGAAATAAAAATCTACCTAAGCCACAATTGACATCATTGTTCGGAAGACAATTCTTGAGTCGCTTCAAAAATAATATAGTATCTTCACCTAACTCTCCCAAGGTGGTGAGGCTAAAACACCAAAGCCATATCCATGAGACTCACAAGTAGCTAAGTACTTGTTGCATTTGCGGAGAATTGCTTTGGCAATAGCCTGCCCAGGAATGAAAGAACGAATGTCATTTGTGAAGGGAGATACACCCGTAACATCAAAACAAGTATCTTTCCCAACGAAGCTTGTAAACTAACAAGTCAGCTGGAAGCAAAGTGTGATTCCCTTCAGAGATTAAACCAAGCTGTGCTTCTTTTCTAGCTGAAACACTTGATCTGAAACATATGTCTACAAAGATGTCACGAACAATATCATGCCTAAATTTAATCCCAACCTCACTGGCACAATGTAAAGCATGGTCACCATATATATCCATCTCCCTGTTACAGCAATTGCATCGACAATCTTTGGGGAAAAGAGGAATGCCAAGACGATAACTAAGAATACAACGAAATTGTCTAGGACAAAGATTTTGGTTTAAACCACTTATAGGAATAGCAAGCAAGTAATCTTGGGCATGTTTCAATCTGTTGCTCGCCATAACATACAATCACGAACATATTGAAATTGGTGGGCGGTTGTTCTTTCGCAGATTCAAAGTATATTACTACCGTGAGAATGCATGGAATCCATGGAAGGGGGGGAAGTACTATTGAAATGAATTGAAGAAGTAGATAAACCACAAACCTGGGTGAACGTCTGCATGGCCTGCTGACTAACAACACTTGGTTCTGCAGAAGTTATGCTACACAGAATGGTACGCTGAACAGATTGCGTCTACAATTGAGAAGCTAAGTAACAATAATTAGTTGTATCTAACATAGCGTAGATCCCAAGTTTGCCATCCCTGATTGGAAGAGTTGCAAGCCTATATTGTAATCAGTCAACCCCGCACCATCACCGTCACTAAATGTCGCAAGTATTGATATAGATGAGCATCAAAATGAGTTTTGGCTTGTTCTAAGGCCAAAGGGAAAGTTGTACGCATGGTGAAGTAAAGTTTGGAAACACCAGAACAATTGAGCGACAACAACAATTCACATTGGGGGTCATTAAGCTTCTTGAAAACATTCATGAGATGAATTGTATTATTCACCCTGTGCAAAACCATATCTTTACAAAACTGTAAATCCAAACTTACCGGACCACCTCACAATTTGACCCCTGAAGATGGACGACTGATGTTGGAGGAAAAACACCAGGATCAAAACTTCTTGGATCCACAACTGGCCAAAAAAGTTCAGTTTTCTGAACATTAAGATGAAGACCACGGTTTAACCCTTCGGGATTGGATGATATGCAAATCCTTTGAAACTTCCATAGTGTCTCCAATGATCGTCCCATCATCTAAATACCAAGCTTGTAAGTCAAGGAAACATTGGGATGCAATCTTCTTCACAATGGGATGGAGAGTAAGTGCAAAAAGCAAGGGTCCAAGGGGATCCCCTTGTTGCACACCTTGATCTGAAGAAATAATAACATGATTATAGTACAACCTGTTTGGTCTTGCGTAACAGAATTCCACCAAATAATAAATTGAAGGACATTGCGCTCGACTTCACTAATTAATGATGTCCTCGTCAACCATGTTGAAGGCGTTGGAGAAGTCAACAAGGAGCATGGAGATATCACACAAATGACCTTTCAATTCCATAAGTCTCATTAACAGAGAATAAAGTATACTTTCTCCCCACATGGCACACCTACACCAAATTTAAAATCACCCAGATATGAATTTAATTCTTTCCCTACTCTTGTTGCAGCAAGTTTGGACACTAACCTTCTCCAAATGGTACCCACTGCGATGGGTCGAAGACCGCCACCAGGTTTCTGCAGAGGGGTACGGGGAGCACTGGCAATATATTCACCAAGAGCAGATGGACATCAGCCTGCTATCCAAAGATTTACCACCTTAGTAATCGAAGATAATAGCTCAACTGCTACAACATTGGCAGCACCACTCATTGCATCAAGAAGGTGGTGAGCCCGCAAGCCATATCTCCCACATGAAGTGCCCTTGGGGAAACTTTTAACGCCTTTAAAACATCCCATGAGTCCACCGATAATGCATCACAGGTTAATGGCTTCAATCGGAATGGAAGGTGGGGGAACAAAGAGGGTGTTTTTGCCTCAATCTCGAAAGAGTAGACTCATTGCAGGGAGTAATACCATCAGACGAAAGCACTCTGATAGCTGCAGTATAGTGACCAAAAGATGAAGAGCCACCTTATTATTATTATTATTATGGAAGATCCACCCTGGGAATTTTATTAGCAAGACGAAAATGAGTACATTACAAGTCGGTAGAAGGCAACCGAGCAACAAGTTGGGCGCCAACACCTTTTTGAATAATAATACCTAGCCTATGGAACAAAAAACTACCTATTTTGTAATTAACATCGTGACTGACTAGGCAGTTACTCAATCTCTTAAGAAATATAACCAAGTCATCTCCCAATTCTCCCAGGGTAGAAAAATCTAGTGCCTTGAAACCATAACCACACGCAAAGGCATTTATCTAAGTATTTCGTACGCTTACGACTCACCTTTGCAGGATGGCTTGACCCGGTTGTAGATGGGGAAAAAAAGATTCACCGGGTTTTTAAGGAATTGAGGAGATGATCGCGCGGAGGAGACTCCTTGAACCGAGCGAAATGCTTAACCTCACACAGATGCACTATAAGAAGGGAGTGCTTTGAATTCGAGAGATCAATCTGTAGTACTCCGGCCTAAACCAAGACAATGGCCGTTACAGAGTAAATTCGGTCACATGTGAGGATGGGTCGGTCTGTAGGAGGAAAGCTGAGAAATGTGTGAGATCAATGGTGATCGAAGATCGTAGGTGTGTTGTGTATTCTGAAAATAAGATAAGTTCTGAATGATTGAATTTGATCTGTTGAGAGTTGGATTGTTAATCTCGTGTTGTCTGTTGACGTGATATTATCCTTATTTCAATCATGATTCAGAGATTTATATATATTGTTGGAATTGAAAATACCATGATCTCATAAAGTGTGACAGTTGATGGAATCAAAGAATGGGGAAGTGGAAATCGTGTTAAAACCAAGTTTCTCAACGTATGGAGACTTGGTTGATTTTCCATCCACTACTTTGTTAACTCCTTCAACTGATTGCACGACTTTCTCACATTCTCATCATGTGTATGAACACACTAGACGTAGACCGCTGCAACCAAAACCCTAGTTAATATCCCCCCATGTAACACGATTGATGTCTCGTGTGATTGTGGAGTCTGCAAGGCAGACATGTATTTAGTTAGTCAGTTGCTGACTTCATGACTTCATGGGACGATGGGTCCTTGTTTTGTTGAGTCGAACATCATTTGGAAATGTTCTGAGACTCATGAATTGAACATGTCTGTTGAGACAAATATATAATGCGTGAATAAGCTAACATGAGCAAATATTTCTCATTCGATGAATTGTTGAATATTGATAGTTGAACCAGTATTCCTTGGTTTGAGCAAATATTGCTCATCTGAGCAAATGTTGCTCATTCGATGAATTATTGGTAGCATGACCAAATAAGATACTGGCTATTGAACCGAGTATGATAACTAAAATGTTGATCACGGGATCAACGTAAAATTATTAGCGTTTGAATCTGGAATTATGAACCTTGGACTCAAAACCCTAATTTGATCAGTTGATGATTAACTGATGGTTTATTTAAAATTAACCACGAGCGAAGGAGGGACCGGCTACATGGGATTATGGATCAATCATGTAGCGCCCAGATGCTCACGTGAGCAAATATCAAGGTTTCCTGAAGACCATTTGATTTGATGAAAGGATGATTAAATGCTGGTCTAATCATTTATTAAAATAATGCTCGTCTGAACCTTAGGTAATAAAACCTAACTAATTATGAAGATGTCAGGGACCGACCAAGGGGTCATGAAACTGCCCCTGGTAGTCACGGATCAAATATTGATCGCCTTATCAAGTTCCAAGTTGTTTGGAAGAGTTTTGGACCTAATACGTGCAATTGCGCAAATTAGGTCAAATTGTGTAAATACGCGGGACCAGCTCCTTGCGAGCCAAAGAGACAACCTTGGTCGGTCAAGGTAACATGATCATGTCATTAAAGTGTTTGTATCTCAGTTCTGAGAATTTTGATATTTTCAGATGTGCGTTTGAGTAACATTTTGAGAAAATATGAAGAAATCAGAGTTTTTTTCAAACTGGGTCAAAACCTTCATGAGATGAAGGAAAATAATAGAAAATGAGGGAATCATGAAGTGTGGGACCTAGCTTATGGCTAAGGCATGGCCGGCTGGCCAAGGAGCCCGGTCCCACGTTGTTTTCCCTAATTTTTTTATAATATATCCATGATTTTAGGAAATATGATAAAACCAAAGAGTCTCATTGAAACCAAGGAGTTTTGTTGAAATCAAAGAGTTTTGTTGAAATCTAAGAGTTTCCATGAGATGAAGGAAACAAAAATATTAATAATAATAAAATAAGGGCGTGTGGGACCGGCTTGAGCATGGTTGGCGGGCTAGGGCCTTGGCCCCGTGAGTTTCCCTTATTTTATGTATTATTTCATGATTTGAAGGGATTTTCATAATTTTGAAAGAATTTTCATAATTTGAAGGAAATATCATGAAATCAAGGAAATATAAAAATAATAATAAAATGAGGGGTTTGTGGGACCGGCTAGGGCATGACCGACAGCCTTCTACCCTGGTCCCCACAAGTTTCCTTAATTTTATGTTTTTTTTTGTGTATTTTCCGATAATTTGAAGGAATTTCATAATTTGAAGAAAACATCATGAAATCAAGGAATTTCATGGGATTAAGGAAACATGAAAAATATAATAATAATAAAATAGGGCGCATGGGGCCACCTAGGGCATGACCGGCCAACCAAGAAGCCCGGTCCCACAGGTTCCCCTAATTTTATATTATTTTTCATAGGATCAAGGAAATATCATGAGATTAAGGAGTTTTCATGAGATTAGGGAAATAATAATAAAATAATGAGGAACCATGAGGTGTGGGGCCGGCCGGGATTAAGGCATGGCCGGTTGGCCAATAATCACGACCCCACAATATTTTCCTTAATTTTTATTATTTCCTTAGTGTGAAGGAAACACCATGAAACTGAGGAGTTTCCTCAAAACGAAGGATATTTGTTCAAATGAAAGGATTTTCATGAGATTAAGGAAAATAATAAAATATAGAATTTGGGCGTGGGACTGGTCACGACATGAATGGCCGGCCGGTGAGCCAGTCCCCTAGCGCCTTGATTATTATTTTATTATTTTCTTTCCTATTTGCATAACTTCATCGTCTCGTCGCATTTTGAAATACTTGTTTGTTCATTCAAGTGTTTTTTAATGCATTATTTGTCGAATACATTTACACCATTTTGGTCGGGGCTTACTCGGAGGTAGCTCAGATGCCCGTTTGTTGAAAATTTATTACTAACCCATGGAATTCTGCTGGGAAGAACCATAAATTGAAGTAACAAAATATTATGAAAATATTGAATATTTTCCAGGGATTCAGTTAATGAATCTATTGATTTCGAGAATAATTAATTAATGGCTCTATACTAGCACGATTATCTAGGAGCAATAATTATTCAGAAATTGAGTGATATGAGCTTGTTGAAGCATCATATTTTCTTTCATATAGTCGTGGAAAACATTGTTACATCCTCAAGACGTTATTGCTCTATACTAGCGAGTGAAAGTTGTCTAGGAGCCGTCTAATCCTTCGATTCTATGTAGAAGTAGTTACCGAAATTGCTCGATATTCATGAGATATGCCGTTTCTCAGCTGAGAGACTACATATCCATACATACTCTGAGAGACAGCATTCTCAGTCAGAGATTCTTGTGGCATGAGCTTTCATGCTTTCGATAAGAGACATGAGCCTCAATATTCGTTTGATTGCTGGATCAGGAATACTTATAATTATGGGTTTACGATTTTAGCCTTTTTCGAAAATCCACCATCTACATTAAGGCCCCTGCTTAGTGAGGGACAGTCATGTTCCTCGTCAAAGAGATCGAATGGTGATTTTCCGGTTACAAACAATATAAGAAATTGAACTCAGTCATTAGATAAGACCTTACCGGATTTTGATAGTACGAGCAAACCACGACTTGAATGAAGATTCCAGTGGCATGATAGAGCATCATTCAATGAGCATAAATTGGTGTTGAACCGCTGATTTTGATGACGGGACCTTAGTTGTTTTAGGATTCTCGGGCCGGGCCAGATAAGGAAATCCTTGTGAGATTAGGTTTTGGAAATAAGATTTGATATAAAAGGAATTAATCTTTTTTTTATTATTTTTCCACGACTAGTGCTTTGATCCCTTCATCATCTTCACGCTGTGGAGGAGGAAGAAATTGCACGGAGTTTCAAAGACCGGCCGCCGTCGCCGCGATTGTGCATCGCTTTTTTTTTTTTTTTTTTTTTTTTAAACAAGTTGCTGAGTTAATGTGAGTTTCATGAAGTGATCATGTTGAAAACCCCATATTTACGCATGTGAGTAGGATTTTATTGAAAAACCCTTGTTTTTTGAAAACGTATGTTCGTTTGATCGTTAGTTTTTGAAAACTAATAATAATCCCTGATTTAGGAGAGATTTTTGTTTTACATATGAAGATTTAGGTCCAGTGATAAAACTATGTTTATGAGCTTTCATGTGAGCCAAAGTTTTGTAAAAATGAATGTAAAAATGTCTTTGTCGCGAATGTGTTGTACTGCCTTTACTTATTCCAATTTTGTGAAATAATTTGTAGCGACAATCAGATATCTTCTTTGCCCAAATCCCGGTAAAAACGGTCCCACAATGTCTAAACCCCATTTTCCAAAAGGCCATACACTTGTTGAGGATGTTAATGGTGCTCCAGGTGCATGTATTTTATTTCCGTGCCTTTTACAATCTTCGCAACGTCTTGATACTTGTTTCGCATCTTCATGCATATATGGCCAGTAATAACCTTGCATTTTCGCTTTGTATGCCAAAGATCTTCCGCCACTGTGATTGCCAGCATCCCCACAATGTAACACCTTTAACACTTCTTCTCCTTCTTTTCGTGTCAAACATCTGAGTGAGGTTCTGTTAAAGGATCTCCGGTACAATACCCCATCTCTTAGTTCATAATTTGTCGCACGACTCTTTAATTTGTGTGCCTCCAATTTATTCCTTGGTGTTTCTCCTCTCAACAGATATGCATGAAGTTCTGCTTTCCAATCTTCGATATTTGGTACTTGTTCACCATCTTCTATTATTATTACATCTACCTCTTCTTCTTCTTCTTTATTAATTGATGGCGATAGAAGTGTCTGTATCTTTATGCATCTCGCAGTTGGGTCTGTCATCATACTTGAGATAAAAGCAAAAGCATCTGCGAGTCTGTTATCTTTTCTTGATATATGTCTACGTTTTATTTTTGGGATTCTCGCTGACAATTCTTCAACAAGTTTCTTGTATTTTTTTCAAGGATGATTCATTTGTAGTGTATTCTCCTTTTATTTGACGAATGACTAGCTGCGAATCACCGGTGATTCTCACATTTTCCAACTTCATTTCTATTGCGAACTTCGTGGCATGTATTACGCCTTTCATATTCTCGTTTCATTATTGGTGGATGTAAACTCCAATCAAGGAAAAAGCCATTTTGATGCCCTCCCGGCGAAATCAAAACAATTCCAACTCCGTTACCTTCCCCATTTGATGATCCATCCACCAATATTTCCCATCTATTTGGCTCTGTTAATAGATCTCTTGGATATCCATGTTCCTCTTCTACATCCATCATTTCTTCTACAGCTTCATCATATTCTAGAGGAAATTCTGCTAAGAAATCTGCGACAACTTGTGATTTGGGTGAAGATAATATTTCATATTTGATTTTGAAATGTCCTACTTATGCATTCCATCTCTCGACTCTGCCTGATCTTTTTGAATTTTTCATTACTGACTCAATTAGTACCTTTGTCAACACCCTTATTTTATGTGCCTGAAAATATATGCGAAGTTTAAATGTTGCATAAACTAATGCCATAATTAGTTTTTCAATTTTTGAATAATTTTTATCTACGACATTGAAGGTTTTGTTGATGTAATAGATTGGTTTCTCAACTCCTGCGTCTACTCGTAATAACACAACACTTAATGCGTGCGAAGTTGTCGCAAGATAGATTAACAATTCTTCTCCTGGTTCTGCTTTTTGAGAAATAGATATATTCGTCAGATGTTCTTTTATTCCTTGAAAAGCTTTTTCGCATTCATTTGTCCATCTAAACTTCGTCCCCTTTTTGAGTATGTAGAAAAAATGTTTACATTTGTATGATGATCGTGAATTGAACCTTCCTAACGAAGCTAATAGCCCATTTAACTTATGTACATCTTTTACCGTCGATTGTGTTGGCATGTCACGAATTGCTTGCACTTTCTCTGGATCAACTTGTATTCCTTCTTTTGATATAATGTAGCCTAAAAATTTTCCCCGACGCAATCCCAAAGATACACTTTTTCTCGGATTTACTTTGATGTTAAAATGCCTCATTTGTTCAAAAATTTCCTCAGATCTTGACATGATCTTTTGCTTCTTTACTTTTTATTAACATATCATCCACATACACTTCTAACGTTTTGTGTATCCATTTCGCAAACACCTTCTCTACCATCCTTTGGTATGTTGCTCCAAAGATTTCGCAAACCAAATGGCATTTTTGTATAACAATATAACCCTCTTGGAGCGAAAAAAACAGTATGCTCCTAGTCTTCTTCAGCGAGAGGGATTTGATTGTAGCCTTTATATCCGTTTAGAGAAGATATTCTATCATTTCCTGCTGCTGATTCAACCATTTGTGGAATATCTGGTAATAGAAAACTATCTTTCAGACATGCTTTATTTAGATCTCGTAAAGTATATACAAATTCTTATCCCCTTTTTCCTCTTTGGAACCACAACCATGTTTGCTATCCACTCCGGATATTTTGCTTGTCTTATAGTTCTTGCATCAAGCATCTTCTACAACTCTTCTTCTATTTGGGGATGATACGTTATTGCGATTTTTCTGATTCTTTGTTTGAATGGCCTTGCATTTTTGTCAATCTCCAACCTATGACGCCATTGCACGGATCTATTACAGGCATCTCATCCATGTTCCATGCGAAAATATCTTTAAATTCTCGCAATGTACCAATAGTTCTTTCTTCTTCATCTCGCTCCAACTTAGTCCCAATTTTTAGTATTTTGGGTTCTTCTTCGGCCCAACATTCACTTCCTTTGTTGGTTCAAACGCAAAGGTAACCGGTCTTAGGTTCTCCCATAGGTGTTGGTTCTTTTATCTCCTTCGCAAGTTCATTCCCTTCTCCTGAAATTTCGCTGGGTATTCCTTTTCCTTCCTCTGCTCTTATCATATAAGTTCTAAATTCTTCTTCTTTCTTTGCCTCCTTCACCATTTTTCTCGCGACTTTTTTGCTTCTTTGCACGTCCTTCACTCTTGTTTTCACTTTAATTTGATAACATAATTTCGCTTTATCGTCCTCTCGATTTCACCAATCCCACTTAAGATAGGAAATTTAATGCATTGATGTAATGTTGACGCTACAACTTTAATTGCATGTATCCATGGCCTTCCCAACAATATGTTGTACGGAGATTCCATATCCACCACACATAGTGTCACTTGTGTTTCAATCTCTCCTAGCAAAATTCGCATATCTATTTCCCCTTTTGGTTTTGTTATAGATTTGCCAAAGCCATGAATATGATATGTTGAAGGAGACATGTCTTCATATTTGTACCCCATTCCTTTGTATGCATGGTAAAACATTATATCCGCCGAACTCCCTGTATCGACCAAAGTTCTGTTTACCGTCCATTCTTCCATAGTTTCTGCTGATTTCCCCTTTCCTTTCCGTGTGGTTACTGTAATTACCAAAGGAGATGTGTGGCTCAAATTTTCTCTTGGTATCTCTGCTGCTGTGAATGTAATTTTCTGTTTTTCCCAATCTTTCAAGGGTGATACCTTCTCCATCGTCATGATTTTCTTTCCTTCAAAATATCGTTTATGTATTCTCCCTCTGATGTTTTCATGAAATTCATTAATCATTGTTTTTGTAATCAAACTACACTCCAACTTTCTGTTGCATTCCTTGAATTTAATTTTCTCTTCCTTAACTGATTTATTGATTTGTTTCATCATTCTCTTGATTTGAACAGTCTTAATAACAATCTTTAATCTTATATGCCATTCCCTGTTTCTAGCGCCATTATGTAGTTGTAGGAATTCCCACAATACATCCCTCACAAGAATTCATAATAATTAACACATCTTTAAGATCAACAATCACACTTTTTATTAATTGAGTTAGAAATTTTACAAGAAGGAAATGAAATCAAGAATATAACTATTACTATGGACTTTTCTCTCCTTAAAACTTTCTCTCAACCCTAAAAAGATCCCCCCTTCCTTAAGCCTCGTTTCTCGCTCTTTATATAGGATATTACATAGTGGGTGACAGCTAAGCCGTTTTTATTTTGATCTGGCTTGCGATATTATCGCAAGTATACAAATGTTAAATTTCGCAACACTCCTAAATCTCGCTTAGGTCTCCACATCTTTCTCGTGTTTAGGCTGTCGTCATCTGTTGTCATTTCAGTAATCAATCTGCGATATCTTCCTAGATTGATCAGTTTGTAGTATCCACCGGCAACAGACTTAGAGACCATGTAGGGTCCTTCCTGGCTGGAATTCTTTGGTGAATGGGAGTTATACTTAGTTTTTTGAGAACCAAATCTCCTTCCCGGAATTTGTTAGGCTTGATCACTCGTGACTGAATATTTTCTCGCTCGGGTTTGGAATTCTTCGTGTAGTGGAGTTCCATGGTTGTGGTATGTATGGACATTCATGCATAGGAGAGTATTTGAGGTACCGTTTATCATGCTTGGCTATGTCTTCAACAATAAACTTTTTGATGATATGCCGGTTTGAAGAAGCTCGAACTTAACCATTTGGTGAAATATTGATGGGACGAGGTTATCCATTCATAGCATTTTGCAATTGCTAAGTTGCTGGTGGAGTAAAGACCTCGTACCAAATAAGCATATTTGAAAACAGATGATATAGACACATGAGGAGGAATAAGACTTGCTCGAGTGTGAAACCTTCGATGAAAGCATTTGCATCTTCTTAGTGCTTTTGTGTTAGCTCCGCTGGTGGCTTTCACCTCCTTCAAATATTCGAATGGTGAAGTATCTTCTTTTTCTTCTTCGAATCGAGGAATCTTCAATAGAAAGATGTGCAATCAAGGTGTTGGTGTTACCTTTCCAAAGTGTGAATCCATGTTCGTCCAAGAATTATGTCATATCCTCGGATCTTCTCGACTATGAAAATTTTTGTTTCTATCTGGTGTCGAGTTTATGTTCACCTTGAGGGTGATGTGGCCATAAGCATCTCTCGGGTGTTCCTTCATGATCTGTGATTGTTACCGAGCATGGATGGCTTTTGTCGTGGTGATACCAAGCAGTAGCCCGAGAGTTTTCGTAGGGATAATATTAACGCCGATACCGACATCAATCAATGCCCGCTTGAACTCGTTTCCTTGAGATGGATTGTGGTGAGGAGTTCCCAAACTGACATTTCTTCATCTGTTGTTGAGGGCGGCTCAGGAATGCTTCTTAATCAACAAGCGCTTTCCCGACACGATGTGGTTCGCGTTGCAAATAACATGTCTCCTTTGGGCTTTTGATAAGTATAGCAATTCACTTGGATATGCTTAATTAAGGATTGAACGTTTCTTTAACAGTGGTTCGGGTTAAGGTTCCGACAGGGAGAGGATCTCTCGTGCACTCTTTCACCCCTGTGTTGAGTTCTCCCGATTCGATCTTTTCTTTGAATATGCGCTTCAAAGTTCTCGCAATCATTTGTGGGATGGTTGACAAACCTATGAAAGCGACAAGACGAGGATTTTCCATGGCTTCTTCAAATGGTTCTTTCTTGACATATGTGGGAGCTTGTCAGCGCTGCCCTGAACCTAGGCGTCTAGAAGTTCAATAAATTCCTCAATAGAACAGGGAAGTCGTGCCTCTCGGGATCAGCTTTTCGTGTGTTGAGCAGAACTTGCACATTATCCTTCCTTTGCGCCTTTTAAGGTGTTGAGGAAGTATGTTTGCACAGGCTCGGCTTTATCGTTTTACTCCCTTCGCAATAAAGATTTGTGGAAGGTTGAGGTTGTACTCGCTTGTTAATTAGATGCTCGCTACCTCGAGCCTCTCGTGGCTCTTCAACTTTTGTATACTTAGCCTTCTAATAGGGCAGTGCAAGAGTTGCCGATCTTTGCCGCTTCATGGAGTTTTGAGAAAGTCTCGAACTCGAGATTTTCTAGTAAAGCTCTATAGACCGGGATCATTCTATTGATGCACAAGTCCAATAGTTGTTGTCTCGTGACGCTTGGATCATGACAATCCAAGGCTTGAACTCGAACCTTTTCACATAATCGCTAGGATGTTCATTACTCTTTTCAAAACATTCTTTCGAGATCGGACAAAAGAGTGATTTGCTCAAACGAAGAAATATTTTCTCAGAGAAAGCATTTACCATTTCTCCCCAACTTTGATACTTCCTGGTGCGATGTTATTATACTGTATATGCCCCGCCTTTCGTAGACTTTGAAAATTCTTGAGACGACAAAAGATGGTTGTTCTCATGTTCTCTCAATGCCTCCAAAATCGAGAAAAGTGTTCTTGAGCATTGCCTGCCTGGCCATAAAGAGTAAATGTTGAGAGGTATAACCTTTTGGTAGAGGAATCCTTTGCGTAGCAACCGGCGAAGGTTGGTGATGGTGGACATAAGGCGTCTTGTCTTTTCCACGATCTTCCAAGAGTTCCGTGTCCTCACGAGTGATGAAACTGGATGGTTCTTTCAATGGGGTGGATCATCTCGTAGCCTTGGGAACTTCCTTATCATCTATTACATGGATCGAGTGACTTTTAGGATCGGCCTCAAGACTTTTCTTTAGCTTTTCCTTTCTCTTGAGTTTTCCCGATATCTTGTCCGTGAGAGTCTTGAGATAGTTGAATAGTTATTTTTGAGTGGGCAACATATTGGCCCGATTTTTGGCAAAAGTTTCTTGCACTTTCATGAGGTCGCCATGGTAGGTGGATTTTCTCCTCATTTTTCGGAGATCGATCAAGAGTGGATTATTGATGGCTCCATTGTCTGTGACCAGCCGCTGGGAGGAGTAGTAGTAGCGGGTTGCACCTGAGGAGTGGTAGTGGCAGTTGCACCTGGGAGTGGTGTTAGCAAAGACCACTAGAGCTTGCAATATTAGAACTCGGGGTGTTGAACCGGGATTGTAATTGACCCTGACCTAAGACCGACCATCTTTGTGAGAATTTAGATTGCAACTGAGAGAATGATCTCCCATTGTGGTCGCTAATTTTAGATGGGGAAAAACGATTCGCTTGGTTTTTACGGAATTGAGGAGATGATCGTAAGTGAGGATACTCCTTGAACCGAGCGAAATGCTTAACCTCAAACAGATGCACTGCAAGAAGGGAGTGCATTGAATTCGAGAGATCAATTTGTAGTACTCCGCCTAAACCAAGACAATGGCTGCTCCAGAGTAAATCTGGCCACAAGAGAGGATGGCCTGGTTCAGAGGAGGAAGCCGAGAAATGTGTGAGATCAATGGTGATCAAGATTGTAGGTGTGTTGTGTATTCTCAAAATAAGATAAGTTCTCAATGGTTGAATTTGCTCACAGAGAGTTAGATTGTTAATCTCGTGTTGTCTGCTTGACGTGAGATTATCCTTGTTTCAATCATGATTCAGAGATTTATTTATATTGCTGGAATTGAAAACACCATGATCTCATGAAGTGTGACAGTTGATGGAATCAAAGAATGGGGAAGTGGAAATCGTTAAAACCAGCTTGCTCAACGTATGAGACTTGGTTGATTTTCCATCCACTACTTTGTTAACTCCTTCAACCGATTGCACGACTTGCTCGTATTCTCATCGTGTATGAACACACGTGCCATGTAGACCGCCAGACCAAAACCCTAGTTAATATTGTAGTTGCAGTGAAATCCTACACTACATCCTCACTAGAATTCACACAATTAATCCATTTGAAGATGAATAACTATGAATTTTATTGATTATTTTGAAATGTTTACAAAAGAAGATAAAACAGAGCCAAAGAAATTACAATCACTATAAATTTTTCTCTCCTAATGACTTGCTTGACAATTCAAAAAGAACTCTCCCTACAACAGATTTGCTCAACTTTATATAGGGTAGACATAAAGGATGACAAAATAAGTCGCCCTTTATTTTCTGAATGACTATGGAAATAAAGCCTCATGACATTTGCGTCTTTTTGACACTTATCACCTCCCTAATGGAGGGTGCGGCCCTTATCATCTCCCCAAGGTTCTTCAAGGAGGCGACATCGGCCATACAAGACTAGCTCCTCCCATCCGGTCTTAACAACAACCTATGCTTTGCAGCCTCTTATCCCTTATACCTATAGGGTTTATGGTTACGAGATCGCACCCTAAGTGGAGTTTTCTTCGGGCCGAGTGCAGCATGTCCCAAGACTTGCCAATAATGGCCGAGACACTTCAAATGCCCCAAGCACTCTTGGCTCAACCGTGTACCTAGGCGCCTTGGTCATACATCGACTCTTGGAAGAGACCCCAAGGCCCAAACTGTAGTATTATATATATAGTTGGAAATCCAAGGTATCTCCCCTTGATAGGCTTTTATGGGCCCCAAATCTCCATGACTCAGATTCCGTGGGCGTGTAACCTTTCCCTAAGCCATGTCAAGAGATACCCCCTTATATGACGCACTTTAGGTCTTACATTTGCCTCTTACGAAATATCATTCGCGAACTAGGGTGTACGCCATAAAGGTTCGTCCCGTTCACTCATTCATTCATTCAATTATTCATTTTTGATTGTTTCTTTCTCATTATTTTTGCGAAATTATCACATAATCTTGTTTCATTTGTTTCGCGAAATTATAGCATACTCTTGTTTCATTTGCTATGATCTCACTGTAATTATTTAACAAAGCTTTCTTCATATTCATGTGTCGCGAACCTTTCGTACTCTTCCTCGATCGTTACACAATTATTCACTTCTTATATCTCTTACTTCCGCTGTTCTTTGCTTCTTCATTACTCAAGCTCCCTAAGAGTTCCTTTTCTTTTGAAATCATCGCAATTTCCACCGGCCTTTAAGCATTTTCTTCGCAATGTATATTCACCTCTTGTATCTATGGCATCCACCATCAACCTTTCTCTCCTTTGTTCGTCTTTTATATTTTGCTTCCAGCCCCTCCTTTTCGCAGCTCTTTCCTCGCAGCTTTCCACATCAACCTCATAACATTTTTGTCCTTCAATCCAGTCTCCCTTTATAATTCCAACACCACTGGGATGAGGGAATTTAATACACTGGTGGTAAGTTGACGCTACACCCAAGATTTCATGTAACCATGGTCGCCCGATCAATGCATTATAAGGGATTCCACATCCACTACACAGAACAAAACTTCAGTTGATAATCCTTGCAAGGATATTCTCATATGAACTTCTCCTTTAGGCTTATTCAAATTCATTGAAACCATATATCTTATACGTCGAAGGTATCAAATCTTCATCCTTCCCTCCCATGGTCTTGTAAGTATGGTAAAAAAGGATGTTTATCGAGCTCCCGTATCGATCAAGATTCTATTGATCGCCAGAATTTCTCGCTTCATCATCTTTGCCATCAACAAAGTTTTGATTAATTTCCAATTTTACTACCAATGGGCTATCATGCGCCTCCTCGCCTTCGTGTACTTCTTCTCGCAAAGTTGAAAGAAATAATATGCATTTGCCATTCTTTTAATCACGTTGTTCTTCGCGATGTTCATTACTTTCTATTATCAAAGATCTCTTGCAAAACCCTACCGAGAACATTATCATGAAAATCTTCAATTGTTCGGGTACGAATGTACAATGGAGTTGCAAAACAAATTTTGGCTTTCGCTCCAACTTCTATCACAAATGTTTCTTTCCCCTTTGATGAGTTTGTCATGTGCATTTCTGGTGGTGGTGGTAACGGTTGAACTTTCTCTTCACTTTTTAGGAAATGATTCAACTTTCCTTGTCAATCATTCTCGAGGATGATTCTTTTATATTTCTGCAGATCATTTGTTAGGTGTCCATGAAAGTGGTAAGAACAGAATTCATGACTTCTATCACTTGGTGAAGTGTTCACTCCCCATGTTTCATGGTGCTGGTATGTTTTCCATCAAGAGTATAGCTTCTCATATTTTTTCCACACTAGTATTTAGTGGTGGCATTTTGATTTCTTCCCACACTACTCGTGACTTCGCTGTCCTCCATGATAATTCTGCCTTCGACCTCCATAAGTTTCTTGCGGATGATCGAGCCTTTGGATCTTGTTATTTTCGTCACGGTTGTAGTAGTTCCTTTCTCTTTCAAATTCTTCCTGGTCACGACTTCCCATGGCCACTAACTTTGGCGGTCCATCATCTATCATTCTTTCTTGTTGCCCTTGCGAAGTGCTCGCCATCGTGTTTATCAATTTGGGTAATAAGCTTGCATTCGCAGCATTTGAACTTGTATTCGCAACTGGGTATGATTCCATCTCATTTTGCCTTTCCTCTAGAGCAATATATTCCTCCTGGAGCTCTCGCAACTCAGTCATTGTGATTGTATTCTTGACTCTAAAAATTTGAATATATAACAAATTGGTTGCGAACATAGCATTTATAAATGATAAAATGAGATATCTTTCATCCACCCGTCCCCGCCATTTCGTCGCACATTGTCTTCCATCTCACGCTTAAATGTTTCAAACTTTCGCCAACTCTTTGTTTTAACCCAAATACATCTTCAATACCTTGGTCGCGAGGAATTGTTACTTATATATGCCCCTAAAAATATAGCTTGTAAATGGTTGAATGATGTGATTGTGTTTCTTGTAAACCCTCAAACCATTTCGTTGCTTCTCCCGTCAAACTCGATGCAAAGTATTTGCACAATATGGCATCATGATTTTCCCATTGTAACATACACCTCACATAAGCTTTGATGTGTTGTATTGCAAAGTGGTTCCATCAAAAACGCTAGTTAATGCCTAAGAGATTACACTTTGGGGGTATTCCTCCTAGTTGCACCTCTAGTGTAAATGGAGTTTTCTGACTTCTTCGATAGCCTCATCCAATTGTCTTCTTCCTCCTCCCCTTATACTGCTCAAAGATTCCTCTCATTTCTACCAATTCTCTCAAGATTTGTTCATTTGCATCATCATTCGAACCTATTGGTCTTTTTAGTTCTTCCTCTCTCCTTCGCGTTCATGTCTGTTTTTATTTTTCTTGTTCATCACTCTTTCTCTTCTTTCCTCGCGACCTTCTCCTTCATCTCTTTCACGAACCCGCACACCGTTATATCTATCATTTTCTCTTCCCCGGTTGTCTACCAGGTTCTCCTTCGTATTCTTTCATATTCTTCATTGATATTTCCATTGTTGCGATTTTGTTCTCGTCTTCTTTCTCGATTGTCATGATTGTTCTACCGAATTGCTTCTTCCAATTCCCGTTCTTCCATTTCTGCTCTTAATCTTTCCCTTTCGCAAGCTATACGTGCTTGTTCAATATAATGTTTTTCAATTTCATCTTCAATCTCCTTTTGTTTCCTCCGTGCTTCTCTCCCATGCAGTTTTCTTTTTCCTTCTTCCTGATTTTCTTCACCAACTGGATTATTCTGCCCTTGACGCTGTCTATTTCCTTGATTTCCATCATTTTTGCCATTATGTGGAATCTCGGGACGGGATATAACGATCTTCTATCACTTTCTTTTTCAAAGATCCTTCACCGAGATTTGGTTCTCTTCTAGATTTTCTTCATTAACATTTTCTACATGTAATGTTCTCCTTATTTCTTTTCTAACCGATCTTGATCTTGACCTCGGTATTACTTCGACTCTCTATTTTGCAATCTCATATTTTCCATTCTTAACTCATGGTTTTGTCTTGTTAAATTTGCGCGTTCTTCCGCTTCTAACCGCCTTTCTTCCCTGTATTGTCTGCCTCAACGTTTCTAATGCTGCAATTTCTTCATTTCCATGAATTGTTTATCCAACCTCTTCTCGGTTTGTCTATTCTTGTCCATTGTTTATCAATTGTTGCTCTTCTTCTCTTTCCTCCATAGAATCTGATCTCCATGTATGCACACTCACCCTATCATAATCTATAGCTCTATTCTAGACCGATTGAATCAATGGTTGAATTTGACCTTCTTCACTATTTCTTGCGTTTATTCTTGAGGGTTCTCCCGCCATTTCTCCTTTCTCCAGCTAATCTCCTGCTTCTTCTAACAGTTGTTGGTTGTTCCGATGCATTCCTTCTTCTAGCCATTTCTCAATCTCAGTAAGTTGTTGAAAATTATATGAAATTCTTTTCTTGTTACTCCTGATTATTTCAATTCACAAGGTTGATATTTACTCAATCCCTGTTTCTAGCGCCATTATGTAGTTGCAGGAAATCCTACACTACACCCCTCACTAGAATTCACACAATTAATCCATTTGAAGATGAATAACTATGAATTTTATTGATTGTTTTCTTGAAATGTTTACAAAAGAAGATAAAATAGAGCCAAAGAAATTACAATCACTATAAATTTTCTCTGTCCTAATGACTTGCTTGACAATTCAAAAAGAACTCTCCCTACAACAGATTTGCTCAATCCTTTATATAGGGTAGTACACAGTGGATGACAGCTAAGCTGTCCTTTATTTTCGGGAATGACTTGCGGAACATCGCAAGTGTACAAGTATATAATCTCGCGACACTCTTAAACTTCGCTAAATCTTCACACTTTTCTCATGTTATGGCTGTCGTCATCCATTGCGTCATTTATGTTACTTCCTTGCGACGCCTTCGCAATGTTGTTATTTATTAATCTCGCGAGGTTTTGATGTTGCGATATTCTGATCCTACAAATATACCCCCATGTAAATTACGATTGATGTCTCGTGTGATTGTAGAGTCTCCAAAGGCGACGTGTATTTAGTTAGTCATTTGTCGACTTCATGACTTCATGGGACGATGAGTCCTTGTTTTGTTGAGTCGAACATGATTTGGAAATGTTCTCGAGACTCATGAATTGAACATGTCTCGTTGAAACAGGAGATATAATGCAAGAATAAGCTAACATGATAAAATATTGCTCATTCGATGTATTGTTGAATATTGATAGTTGAACCAATATTCCTTGGTTTGAGCAAATATTGCTCATCTCGAGCAAATTATGCTCATTCGATGAATTATTGGTAGCATGACCAAATAAGACATCCGCTGATTGAACCGAGTATGATAAATAAAATATTGATCACGGATCAACGTAAAATTATTAGCGTTTGAATCGGAATTATGAACCTTGGACTCAAAACCCTAATTTGATCAATTGATGATTAATCGATGGTTTATTGAAAAATTAACCACGAGCGAAGGAGGGACCGCTACATGGGATTATGGATCAACCATGTAGCGCCCTGGATGCTCACGTGAGCAAATATCAAGGTTTCTCAAGACCATTGATTTGATGAAAGGATGATCAAATGCCGGTCTAATCATTTAATTAAAATAATGCTCGTGTGAACCTTAGGTAATAAAACCTAATTAATTATGAAGATGTCAGGGACCGACAAAGGGGTCAAGAAACCGGCCCTGGGTAGTCACGGGATAAAATATTGATCGTCTTATCAAGTTCCAAGTTGTTTGGAAGAGTTTTGGACCTAATACGTGCAATTGCGCAAATTAGGTCAAATTGTGTAAATATTACGGACCGGCTCCTTCGAGCCAAAGAGCCAACCTTGGTCGGTCAAGGTAACATACTCATGTCACTAAAGTGTGTGTATCTCGGCCCGAGAATTTTGATATTTTTTCTAAATCAATCAATCGGGGTTTTTTCTTCAAAACCGGTTTGAGCAACATTTTGAGAAAATGTGAAGAAATCGAAGTTTTTGTCAAATCAGTCAAAACCTTCATGAGATGAAGGAAAATAATAGAAAATGAGGGAATCATGAAGTGTGGGACCTGGCTATGGCCAAGGCATGGCGCCCCGCCAAGGAGCCCTGGCCCCACTGTTTTCCCTAATTTTTATAATATATCCATGATTTTAGGGAAATGTGATAAAACCAAAGAGTCTGTTGAAACCAAGGAGTTTTGTTGAAATCAAAGAGTTTTTTTTGAAATCAAAGAGTTTCCATGAGATGAAGGAAACAAAAATATAAATAATAATAAAATAAGGGCGTGTGGACCAGGCTTTGAGCATGGTTGGATTTGGCTAGTAGGCCCAGTCCGTGAGTTTTCCCTTATTTTATGTATTATTTCATGATTTGAAGGGATTTTCATAATTTTGAAAGAATTTTCATAATTTGAAGGAAATATCATGAAATCAAGGAAATATAAAAATAATAAAAAACAAGGTGTTTGTGGGACCGGCCAGCTTGGGCCCGGTCCCACAAGTTTCCTTAATTTTATATATTTTTTGGGTATTTTCCCATAATTTGAAGGAATTTCATAATTTGAAGGAAACATCATGAAATCAAGGAATTTCATGGGATTAAGGAAACATGAAAAATATAATAATAATAAAATAGGGCGTGTGGGGCCAGCTAGGGCATGACCGGCCAACCAATAAGCCCGGTCCCACGGGTTCCCCTAATTTTATATTATTTTTCATGGGATCAAGGAAATATCATGAGATTAAAGAGTTTTCATGAGATTAGGAAATAATAATAAAATAATGAGGAACCATGAGGTGTGGGGTCAGCCGGGATCAAGGCATGGCCGGTTGGCCAATAATCACGGCCCCACAATATTTTCCTTAATTTTTATTATTTCCTCAAAATGAAGGATATTGATTCAAATGAAAGGATTTTCATGAGATTAAGGAAAATAATAAAATATATAATTTGGGCGGGTCGGTCACAAGATGAATGGCCATAGGGCGCGAGCCCTAGCGTTTTGATTATTATTTTATTATTTTCTTTCCTATTTGCATAGGTTCATCGTCTCGTCGCATTTTGAAATATTTGTTTGTTCATTCAGGTGTTTGTTAATGCATTATTTGTCGAATACATTTACACCATTTTGGTCGGGGCTTACTCGGAGGTAGCTCAGATGCCCGTGTGTTGAATATTTATTACTAACCCATGGAATTCTGCTGGGAAGAACCATAAATTGAAGTAACAAAATATTATGAAAATATTGAATATTTTCCGGGGATTCAGTTAATGAATCTATTGATTTCAAGAATAATTAATTAATGGCTCTATACTAGCACAATTATCTAGGAGCATTAATTATTCAGAAATTGAGTGATATGAGCTTGTCAAGCATCATATTTTTTTTCATATAGTCGGGGAAAACATTGTTACATCCTGAAGACTTTATTGCTCTATACTAGCAGGCAAGTTGTCTAGGAGCCGTCTAATCCTTCGATTCTATGTAGAAGTAGTTACTGAAATTGCTCAGTATTCATGAGATATGTCGTTGCCTCATCTGAGAGACTACATATCCATACATACTCTGAGAGACAGCATTCTCAGTCAGACATTCTTGTGGCATGAGCTTTCATGCTTTCGATAAGAGACATGAGCCTCAATATTCGTCTGATTGATGGATCAGGAATACTTATAATTATGGGTTTACGATTTTAGCCTTTGTCGAAAATCCACCATTTACACCGGTGGAGAGTTACGTGTACTGGCGGTAGTGAGTGACACTCCGGTGACATCAAAACATACATCTTTACCGTCCTCCCAGTTATAGACGATGATATCGGCCGACTTGAGTTCTTTGTCAGAGTTTGAAAGAAACCCTAAAGAGACTTCTTTACGAGCCACAACACCTAACCTGTAACATATGTCAAGAAGTGCGTCACGAGCCATGTCATGTATGAATTTCGAACCCACTTCACTTGCACAATGGGCTGCATGGTCCGCATAAACATTCATCGGCCTGTTGCACATGGAACACCTGCTATCTTCCTCAAAGAAGGGAATGGAAATCCTATATTTAAGAATGGATTGGAACTGTCTTGGTGCGACAGTTTGGTTCAGTCCACTAATGGGAACTACCTTAAGAAAATCCATTGCATGTTCACGCCTGTTGCATTGCCAGATTAGCAATTCTCGTTCATTCATGTTGAAGCTTGTGAGTAATTGTTCCTTAACAGCGCCAAAGTATAGTGCAGCCAGCGATTTCATGGGATGAGGGGCGGCATCAATGACGCTGAAATTATTATTATTATTAATATTAATATTATTATTATTATTTATTTATTTATTTATTTTTATTATTATTTTTTTTTAAACAAAGAAGCAAAGTTTACATAGAGGTGCTTGGTAGCCGGGCGACAAGTTGGGCACCAACCCCCTTTTGGATAGCAATGCTTATCCTATGAAAAAGTAAACTTCTATGACCAGAAAAAACATCATTGTTTTCTAGACAATTTTTAAGTCGTTTCAAGAAACAAATAGTGTCTTCACTTAGTTCCCCTAAATAGTGTCTTTCAATTTTTAAGTCGTTTCAATTATTATTATTATTAGTAGTAGTAGTAGTAGTAGTATTATTTTGAAGCAGTTATATTATTCATCAGGAAGAGTCTTGTTGTTTAGTGCTGGTTATCACGAGTTCGTTCCCTGGTATATGGTTGTCTGAAAACCTCTTTTCTCTCTAATGAAAATCTCTCACTCACGCTAGTAGAATTCCCATGGACGGGCATGGTAGGCAAGCAGGGTAAGCCCCACTTGTAGGCAACAAAAGCCTTGTAATAATAAGAGGTTTTCATTAAAAAATGCAAAAGTTGGACTAAATATTATTAGTTATATGAATTTGAAGGGTTTAAAATGAATTATATAACTACTTTATTTATGAGAGGAACGTTTTTAGTTTCTTTTTCAATCTCTGTATTTCGTTGTGATTTCTGTTAAAGGGAGAGAAAAAAATGATCTGAGGAGAGCGAAACTCGTTGTCGACTCATTACATAGACCGATTCATATACTGAAGTTCAATCCGGACTAATTAAAACACCCCTCATACACTCTGTCGACCTTCTTTATCTCGATCAACCATTCCATTTTTTTAGTTCCCAGACAATAAAAAAAACCTAGTTTATATTGTTCCTTTGAAAATGACAGATGGACGAGAAAGTGAACCAACAAAATCGATATATACTACTTCCTCCGTTCCAAATTAGATGACCTAGTTTTAAGTGTCGTCCCAAAATAGATGACCTATATCATCAAACAATGGAATATTTCTAAAATTTCCCTTTTAATTGATTATTATTAGTATAAGAAATATGTATAATTTGATAGTCATGTTTATATTCGTTACATAGGTGTTTTAAAATGCTTTCCAGTGGTATAAAGTTTACGAATATCCGTTGTATAGTTTGATAGATAATTATTTCTAAATTTTACTAGTAATTATCCATAAGGATATATAGTTATAAAAATTACTTAAAATTTTCCATTTTTTTACTTGTCTTATGAATTGTGCAAAATACAACTAGATCATCTAATTTGGGACGGAGGGAGTATAATTTATGGTTTAGATAATCAAAGCATGACGAATTATTTGTGTGAAAAACCACATGAAATGTCTTAATTAGTAACTATGATCTGTAAAATAATCCCGCGTAAATTTTTTAAAAGATGGTCAATTGAATAATATACAAACCATATCAATTTTTCAGTATAAAGATTCAAACAATTCATGATTTCCATTTTGAGTTTGGACAATAGATAATACTTTCGAATAAATCAATCAAACATTTCTGTAATTCAAAATCTTCTAGAATGATATATATCAGTTTGGAACTAATCAATCTGAGTCATTTCCAAGTCTTGTGTAGTAGCAGGAAATCCCACACTACACCCCTTACTCAATTTTGCTTAATTAATCCATTAAAAGATGTATGATCAAGAATATTTATTAATTGGTTCCATGAAATGTTTACACAAAGCAATAGAATTACACTTGGAAATTAAAGCGCTCTTAAACTTTCTCTCTCCTAATGACTTGCTTCCCAATTCAAAAAGAACTCTCCCTTCAACAGACTCATTTAGCCCTTTATATAGGGTAATACATAGTGGATGACAGCTAAGTTATCCTTTATTTTCGGAATGTCTCGTAAGTGTCGCAAGTGCACGAATAGTCATTCTCGCGACACTTCTTAACCCTCGCCAGGTTTCATGTCTTCCAATTGTTTTGTTTGTCGTTACTCATCGCGCCGTTTATTTTAGCTCCTTGCGACTCCCTCGCGACACCGTCGTTTATTAATCCCGCAAACCTTATTCGTTGCGATATTATGATCCTACATCTTGCCTCTTTTTCCTTGAATATTGCTTGAAGAGCGATCTTTAAGGAAAAATCTGTTGTTGTAGTAATCTTTGGTCTTTGTTGATGAAGGAACGAGCGGAAGAATACTGGACTTGAAAAGTACGTACTTGCCTCTATTCTTTTAGCGAGGTTCCGAAGCTTCTTTGTAGTATATATATGAAGTTAGTCTCTGTCTCTCCTTACATCTCCTCTCGCGAGGGGGAGAATGTCATGAGAATCAATATTTTGATTTGCCGCAACTACTTATCTTTATCTGTTTCGGCTCCGTACTATTACAAAGATTTTGACCATTAAAGTCTTTTCGTGACACGTCTCTTCCAACCGTTTATTCTCGACCGTTCGTGTCTCTTCTCGCATTAAATGCCCTCGTTTTTCTAAAGAATCTTTTTTGATTTTTCTATATATAGCTTTCTTTTCCTCCTCTTTTCTTCCTTTAACTTCTCTCTGCAACTTTTCTTGACTCTCTCCTTCCGCAATTTGCGCTCCCCGCTCTTGTAACTCTTTTCTTCATCCTTTCTAACGCCGATCCTAATCTCCAACCTCCCATCCATTCCCATACCGATAATGGCTTTCATTAGTCGTGCATACAAATCTTCTTTTGATGAAGTTCAACGAAGTTTCTCGAGAAGGGTTTTACTCTATCAACCATTCCCGATCAAGAATCTTCATCTATTCTTCTGCAAAGCTGTTTTCTGATCATCAATGTGATGATCAAAAGATTATAGTCTCGCTAGGTCAGCTCCTCGCAGGACTTCCCATTCCCTTATACAATCCCAGAGATGCCTTTATTTTATGAAATCTTGGCCCATGAAAAATTCTCTAGGCTGTTTATCAATTAAGTGGCGATTGCATTCGCCTAATGCTTGAGTTCGCGAATCGTGGTGCGGGGCAAAGGATCTTTATATCCTAATACTTGTTAGACACCCCGATTTCGCAGACTTGGAAATAGGCTCGAGAAGTATATTTGTAGAGAACTTTTTTGAAAATTATTCGGTGATAAAGATGAGGAATGCGAAATCTCGCTGGGGCATTCGCTCGAAAAAGAAGGATAATGTCTCGAGGATAAATTACTCATGCAAGATATTGACTGGCACCCGGGCAACAATACTACTCCTCGCCACTCCAAAGATGAGAAGTGGTGGGTTGTACCCTTGATTTTAAATGGCCCTTACATCGCGGGCTCGCATATTCTTCCTGCGAATCTCGCAGGATATCATCCTTGGGAATTCAAATGGCCTGATAAGGCAAAAGAGGTATGTTTTCCTCTTCAAAACTTGCCTTTGCAACTTTTCTTTTATATTTGCTGAGTTTGTGAAATTTTTCAGATCGCCAAATTGAGAAGAAGCTATAAGGATAATCCGTTGGAGAGTACTCTGACGATACTTCGATCGCTTACGGGTGAAGTAAGAAACATTTCCTTTGTTATTTGAAACAATATTGTTGCCTCTGTTTCTTATCTTTAACCGTATGCGAAGGTTGGAGTTGAAGAAGTCGTGAGCCGCGAAGATTAAAAGTAAGGGTAAAACCGTCGTTCGCAAAGATAAATCTTCTGCTCCATTAACTAAGAAGCGAAAGACTCAATCTTCTTCTCGCCTTAGCTCAAGCTCCGAATCTTCTGACGAGGATAACCATGATTCGAATCCCTCTCTTGCTAAAGGGATTCCATTGGCCGGTTCTCCTATGGATCAGTTATCTAGCATCTTCTCAGACTCTTTCCAAGGAATGGGAGATGCTCCCCTAGCTTCCCTTTGCGGGACTCTCGCAAATGTGTGCAATGCTGCTTTACTAGAGGGCAATAATTCTTTCAATGGAGCCTCTAGAATTGTGTCTCCTGACTTCTTGAACGCACTTGGGTCTTTGGTATGCATGCAGTCATATTCCCCTGTTAATTTGAGAGATTTTTTTTTTTTTTTTTTTTTTTTTTTTTTTTTTAATATATATATGTATTAACGGTTTTTCTATCTTCTTTCATAGGTTGGCAAAACTTCTTTTGTAATTGCCTCAGATCTCGAGAGAAGACGCAATAATCTTGAGAAGAGAAATTTACAATTGAACAAGAAGACCCAGGAACTGGAAGCTGAAGCCGCGTCATCTCGCGATAAGATTCAAAAATTAGAAGCCGATCTGGACTCCCAAAAGGATAGAGTAATCACTCTTCAGAATTCAAATCAGCAACTTTATGGTATAGTAATTTTCAATTCTCTAATCCTTTTCATGCTATCTTTTATTTTTCTTTGTCTGACTATTATTCTCGCAGACGTATATAATCTTTCCGAAGAATCCATTCTCCTCCATTCATTTCCCGAGCCTATGAATGATGATGTCCTTCTTACTCACCTCAATCAATCTCTAAGTAGTTTCTCAAATAAAACTAACCTCCTTTCATTAAAGGATCTTCAATCCAAATATCATCTCTTAGAGATCGAACACAGATCTAGCTTAAATTTAACTAATCGCTTTAAACGAATGTACCTTGATTCCGAGAAGAAAACCAAAACTTTAAGGAAGAAAATTAGTGATCTCATAGATGAGAATGATCGCATTACTACCGAGGTGCACGGGCGTTAGCGTAATTCCACAAATCTCTTCTTGGTGTGCAAGTTGAACGAGATGAACTCCTTCATCGAGAATACCATACTTAAGCAACGAGAAGAGCAAGTTCGTTTCTCTTCTTGTTATTAATAGTGATGATGAATTCGCCTGGGCTGCGAAAGTTTTAGATAATGCCGGGAATAACCTAGGTGTTGATGTTAGTCTTCATGCCGAGCATACTTCCTTGATTAAAGATATGATATCCGATAGAGAAGGTTACTTATTATACCTTAATTGCTTCTTACTTCGTAGTATTGCTCGTAAATTATTAACTTGTTGTTACTTATTTGTAGAATCCAGAAGAGACTTCAAGTTAGAATTAGAGAGCTTGAATCGAAAAAAGAACAACTCGCCAGAATTTTCCAATGAGAATTGAAGAACTTGAACTGAAAAGAACATTCATGAAAGAATCTCTCCCTTCGCGAGAATAAATATTTCAAGTTGAAGAAACAATTTCTAACGACAAATGGCGAATTTTAATAATGATGCCGTTCGTTTTCGCAATGGAGCCATGGAGTATGTTTGTAAGGACCACAATATCCCTCGCATTCATATCCACGGCTTTCGGAAAAGGTTCTCGAGAATCACCTGTCTCGGGACGTTTCGATAGTGAGGCTAGCGAAGAAGAAAATTCTGGCGATGAGAATAATAGACCGAGGAATCGGATGAAGGGGAAGAATCACCAAAGAGATAATTCTTTTTGTTTTCTTTTCGCTCACGTAATATGTGTACATTTACGTATCTCTTTATTATAGTGTACTTCTTGGATTGTACCCCTCTAAATTCAATCTTCCTCCCCTTTTTTGGTAGTTCTTCTTTGTAATATAATTGGCTAACATTATTGATGTATAACTTTTTCATCAGAAGATGAATAACAATATTCCATCTTTTCCATTCCCATACTTGCCTCTGTTATTTATCTTCAGATGGAAGATTTTAGTTGTCATCATGTATTTTATTGGATAATGATTTTATTGAAATGTATCGTTGCGACGAGGTCGCGGGTATCTCCATGAATGGAGAAATCTACTTTTCTCGCCTTATCATTTCGGTAGTCTTTATTTTATCTCTTCTTGTTGCGACAAGGTCGCAGTGCCGCCTTTACATTTTCATGCAATGGCCCATTGACCTTGCCTTATCATTTTTGTGTGGTCTTCGAGTTAGACCTCCCTAATTAGAGGTCTTTGCCACCTTTCATCGCGACAAAATCGCAGGACGTCTTTACACTTGTATGTAAAGACCCATTGATCTTGCCTTATCATTTTCCAAGTATTTTTGCCTCTGCAGGATGTTTTAGTGGCGACAATATGACAGGTCTAGATATCCTTGCGAACATAAAGCCCCATGACATTGCCGTCTTGCGACGAAATCGCGGGACGTCCGTAGACACGTGTAAAGACCCATTGATCTCGCCTTACCCTCGCGTTAGTATTATTGCCTCTTCAGGATCATTGCACAAATATGACAAGCCTAAGTCTCCTTGCGAAAACAAAGCCTCATGATATTTGCGTCTTTTTTTTTGGCACTTCCCTAATGGAGAGTGCCGCCCTTATCTTCTCCCTGGTTGCCCCTTCAAGGAGGCGAAACATCGGCCATACAAGACTAGCTCCTCCCATCCGGTCTTAACAACAACCAGTTGCTTTCGCAGCCTCTTATCCCTTATACCTATAGGGTTTATGGTTACGAGACTGCACCCTAAGTGGAGTTTTCTTCGGGCGAGTGCAACATATGCCAAGACTTGCCAAGAATGGCCAGGGTAGGTTCATCCATCCTGGGCACTCTGGCTCAACCGTGTACCTCGGCGCCTTGAGCATACATCGACTCTAGGAAGAGACCCTCGGTCGCCCAACCGGGGTATAACCTTATATATATAGTTGGGAATCCAAGGTACCTCTTAGGATAGGCTTTCATGGGCCCCAAATTTTCATGACTCGGGCTTCGGGAGCGGTGTAACCTTCCCCACGAGCCATGTCGAGAGATACCCCCTTATATGACGCACTTTAGGTCTTACATTTGCCTCTTACGAAATGTTATTCGCGAACTAGGGTGTACGCCATAAAGGTTCGTCCCATTCTTTTACTCATTCATATTTGTTAAATCATTCAATCATTCATGTTTCATTATTTGTTGATATTTGTTTACGAAGTATTCGCATAGTTCTGTTTCATTTGTTGTATTTCACTTTTCTTTCTTAACCGAATTCTCATTTACTCTTGATCTGCGAGATTCTCGCAGATCATTACTTCAATTGCTACTTTTTCATTTTTGTTGATTATTCACTTCTTATGCCTTTTGCTCTTCATATTCTTTGCTTCTTTATTATCATAATATTCGCCTTTCTCTAGGCACTCATCTCGCGAGGTATGTTCAGATCCTTACTTCTATAGCATCCACCATCGGTTTTCCTTTTCTGCTTTCATCTCTCACATGTTGCTTCCAACCCTTTCTTTTGGCATTTCTTTCTTCGCAGACTTTCTACATCGACCTCATGACATTGTTGCGACTCCTTCCAATCTCCTGTATAATACCAATGCCGTTTGGATGTGGAAATTTTATACATTGATGATATGTTGATGCGACCCCAAGATTTCATGAAGCCATGGCCTCCCAATCAGCGCATTATATGGAGATTCCACGTCAACCACACGAGAATAAAACATCGGTTGATAATCCTTGTAGAGGTATTCTCATGTGAACCTCTCCCTTTGGCTTGTTTGCAGTGCCATTAAAGCCATATATCTTGTATGTCGAGGGGATCAAATCCTCATCCTTTCCTCCCATCGTCTTGTAAGTATGGTAAAAAAGAATATTCACCGAACTTCCGGTATCGATTAGGATTCGGTTGATCGCTGGACAAGCCTTCTCGCTTCATCATCTTCTCCATCAGCCTGGTTTTGGGTTAATCTCTAGTTTCACAACCAACGGGCTATCATGTGTTTCTCTTCCTTTTGGCACTTCAATGCAGAGAAAGAAATAGTCTTCGACTACCACTTTTCTAACTGCGTCGTTCTCGCTTGGACTCATTATTTCTTTATCATTAGCATCTCTCGCAAAGACTCTACCGAGCACGTTGTCATGAAAATCTTCGATTGTGCGATAGGAGTGGACGATAGAGTTGCAATTCAAATTTTAGCTTTTTTCCAACTTCTATCACAAATGTTTCTTTTCCTTTTATTGACACTGTTTCTGTGCATCTCTGGTGGTGGTGGTAATGTCGGCCTTTTTCTTCTCCCTTTAGAAAGTGATTCAGCTTCCCCTGATCAATCATCCTGAGAATAATTCTCTTTATGTTTCTACAATCGTTTGTTTGATGCCCATGGAAGCGATGGTAAGAACAAAACTCATGGCTTCTGTCGCCCGGTGGTGGTTCCATTCCCACGTTCAAGGTGCTTTGGTACATCTTCCATTACAAGTATAGCTTCCCGGATCTTTTCACACTAGCATTCAGTGGAGGCATCTTAATCTCTTCCCATACTATTCTGCGACTTCTCTGCCTTGCATGATTATTTTGCCTTCGTCCACCGTAAGTTTCTTGTACATGATCTAGCCTCTGAATCTTATTATTGCCGTTACGGTTGTAATAGTTCCTTTCTCGTTCAAACTCTTCTTGGTCGTGGCTTCCCATGGCTACTATCTTCTGCTGTCCCTCATCAGCCTTCCTTGCTTGCTTTGTCCTTGCGAAGTGCTCGCCCACTTGTATTTATGAATTGAGGCAACAAGCTTGCGTTCCATGACATTCGAGCTTGTGTTCGCGATTGGATAAGAATTCATTTCATTCTGTCTTTCTTCTAAGGCAATATATTCTTCTGTAACTCTCGTGATTACGCCATCGTGATTGTATTTTTGATTCTAAAAATTTGGATGTATAACAAGTTAGTCGCGAAGAGAGCATTCACAAATGAGAGGATGAGATATCTTCCTCAACCCGTCTCGCCATTTCGCTACACATGGTTCTCCATCTTATTGTCAACTGCCTTAAGCTCTCGCCAACCCTTTGTTTCAACCAGAATACATCTTCAATGCAGTCGTGAAGAGTTGTTACTTATGTATGCTCCCGGGAATGTGGTTGTAAATGGTTAAATGATGTGATTGTGTTCCTTGGCAGACCTTCAAACCATTTTAGTGCTTCTCCTATTAGGCTTGATGCGAAATATTTGCACTGATATGGCGTCATGATTCTCCCATTTGCAACATACATCTCATATAAGCCTTGATATGTTGCACCGCAGGGTTGTTCCATCAAAGATGTTGGTTAATACGGGTAGATTGCACTTAGGAGGTATTCCTCCCATCTCGTACTTCTAGCGTGAAGGGATTCTTCGCGGCTTACTGCGATGGCTTCGTCCAATTGTTTCCTTCCTCCTTCCCTTCTATTGTTCGAAGTAATCCTCTCATTTCAAACCAGTTCTCTTAAGATTTGTTCATTTGCCTCGAATTTGATTCTACTGGTCTTTTAGCTCTGCTCTCTCTTCTACGCTCGTTACTGTTTTGACCTTCTTGCTCGTTATTTTCTTCTCTCCTTTCCTGCTGACGCTCTTCTTCGTTTCTTTCTTCAATTCTCACGCCATTATATCGGTTGTTCTCTCTTCTTGGTTGTCTCTCGGCTCTCATCTCGCACCCTCTCATATTCTTCATTAATATTTCTATTGGTACGATTTTGTTCCCTCCTTCTTTCCCGGTTGTCATGGTTATTCTGCCGGATTGCCTCTTCCATCTCTTGATTTTCCATTTCTGATCTTGTCCTTTCTCTCTCGCGAGCTAGCCGTGCTTGTTCAATGTAGTACCTCTCAATGTCATCCTCAATCTCTCGGTTTCTTCTCAATTCTTCTCTCCCATGCAAGATTATTCTCCCTTCAGCAGCTGGGTCGCAGGGAACTTGGAGTTGCATGTTTCCTTGATTTTCTCTATTCCGCTCATCTTGAAGATTTTCGGGCTGAGGAATATAACGATCTTCCATTTCCCCTCTTCTCTCGCCATGCTCTGTGCTTGGATTTTGTGTTTCTTGTTGGTTTTCTTCTTCGGTACTTTCTGTTGGTAAAACTCTCCTTCTTTCTTCCCTAATCGATCTTGAACTTGATCTCACACTACTTCTTGATCTCCTATTTTGCAATCTCATATTTTCCATCCTCAATTCATGATTCTGTCTTGTCAAGTTTGCTCGTTCCTCTGCCTCTAGTCGTCTCTCTTCGTGTATTGTTTGTCTCAATCTTTCTAACGCTGCGATTTCGTCGTTTCCTGGATTCATTTCTCCATTCATTCCTTGCTCTCCTCCTCCTTGTCCATTGTTCACCATCTGTTTCTCCTCTTCCCTCTCGTCTTCAGAATCAGACCTCCAAGTATGTACACTTACTCTATCATAATCCACAGCCGCGTTTGCTACTGGGGAGATCGGTGGCTGATTTTGATTTTCTCCATCATTTCTCATGTTCATCCTTGACGATTCTCCTGTTTCATTCCTCCTTTCTCCAGCAAGTCTCCCACTTCTTCTTACAATCGTTGGTTTCCCTTGTACGTTTCTTCTTCTAGCCATTTTTCTTTTTCAATGAATTCTTGAATATCTCTCCAAACCTTTTCTCTGTTAATCCAAATTCTTTCCAATTTCTATGTCAATCTCTGTTCAATCCCTGTTTCTAGCGCATATGTAGTAGCAGGAAATCCCACACTACACCCCTTACTCAATTTTGCTTAATTAATCCATTAAAAGATGTATGATCAAGAATATTTATTAATTGGTTCCATGAAATGTTTACACAAAGCAATAGAATTACACTTGGAAATTAAAGCGCTCTTAAACTTTCTCTCTCTAATGACTTGCTTCCCAATTCAAAAGAACTCTCCCTTTAATGACTCATTTAGCCCTTTATATAGGGTAATACATAGTGGATGACGACTAAGTTATCCTTTATTTTCGGGAATGTCTCATGAAGTGTCGCAAGTGCACGAATATTCATTCTCGCGACACTTCTTAACCCTCGCCGGGTTTCATGTCTTCCAATTGTTTTGTTTGTCGTTACTCATCGCGTCGTTTATTTTAGCTCCTTGCGACTCCCTCGCGACACCGTCGTTTATTAATCCCGCAAACCTTATTCGTTGCGATATTATGATCCTACATCTTGATCTACAACTATCATTATAATCTCATCATCTTCGGCTTACAAAAAAAATTCCTTCACGGTTTCAAAATTTTAGTATTTGGGTTTTGGTTGTGAGCATTAGAGAGCACGTGGGGGTATTCTGGTCCAAGTCAAATTTTCATATACGAATCGGTCAATTTAGCGAGTCAACTACGCTTTTCGCTCTCTTCGAATCACTTTTTGCTCCCCCTCTAACAAAAATCTTCGTTTTCACATCTCCTGCCTCCTTCTTTTTCTTTTCTTCCCACAAATCATACTATCATATATTAGTCTCCTAATACCTACGACGTAGTAGAATTTTTGTTTTTTCTTACAAAACCTATAACAACAATTAATGATATTTTATTTTAATTATTAATATGAGAAACAATTGACGATCTTTTATTAGTTGAATTTGTGCAAAAAAGAAGAATTTATAAGGGCAAAAATAATTAAAATAAAAAACTTTGGGGCAAATCTTCTCCAGGAACGGCCCTAATTTTCGTTAACCGGGAATGGAAGTACTGGAATTTTGTTTCCGAGAGTCAGATGTACGCCTGTTACTACTAAAGTTCTTGCTCCTCCTTATAGGGTCTGTCCTGCTTGGAGTGGGTCTTATATTAGTACCGTGTTTACTGGCCAGATAATTAAAAAAATCCCATGTAACAAATTAGCCCAGTCGAAACTCTATTTGCCAATTAGCCCGACCGAAACTCTATTCATTCAATGAGTACCGTATTTTAGAAGGCCTTCCCCCAAAATTCCAAATAAATCAGTGACTCATTGAACTCCCATGCAAGCATCGATAACAAGCAAAATATGAACCAACCTCGCATAGATAGTCCTTTCTCTCAATTCCTCTTATAGCATCTTTGAACGCGGATGCAAGATCAGTCATACCTTTTGAAAAAGCGGGGGTCTAACAACCTCACCAAATATTTCATTTATGCAATCTGTATGGAAAAACTCCAATATAATTCCAAGAGAATCAACTAGACAGTCAGACTCAATCAATGAAAATATATCCAAGAGTTGTATCTCTGTTTCACAATGTAATCACAGAATCGAACGGATAGAAATCCATGAGTCGATTATTATGTGAAACAACTTGAACGGTACCAAAGACCAATGTTCAAGTGTCAATCAATTTATATCAACAACCAAAGGTTAGATTATCTAATTGATTGAACTACCCACAACCTGAGATATTTTAATTATATAGAAAATATAATGCGGAAAAGAAATAACACAGACACCAGAAATTTTATTAACGAGGAAACTGCAAATGCAGAAAAACCCCGGACCTAGTTTAGATTTGAACACCACACTGTATTAAGCCGCTACAGACTCTATATCCTACTACAAGTTAACTTCGGACTGGAATGTTGTTGAGCCCTAACCAATCAGTCTCACACTTGATTACTGTACAATCGCGTTCCTTACGCCTCTGAATCCCAGCAGAACTCTACGCACTTGATTCCGTTAGGTGATATCACCCACAACTAAGAGTTGATACTACCCAAAGTCGAAGACTTGATAAACCAATCTGTCTCACACAGAAAAGTCTATTGAATAGATAAATATGTATCTCACAAAAATACCTATGAGTTGTGTTCTGTCTTTTAATAAATCAAGGTGAACATGAACCAATTGATACACTGGACTTATATTCTCGAAGAACAACCTAGTAATATCAATCACCTCATAATAATCTTAATAGTATGGTAGCGAAACAAGATATTGCGGAATCACAAACGATGAGATGAAGATGTTTGTGACTACTTTTTATCTTGCCTATCGGAGACTAAATCTTGAGAAAATCTTAGAGAAGATAGTTCTCAATACGATAGAATACATCAAGATCAGAACGCCCAACTACATAGAAAATAGTTGGGCCTGGCTTCACAATCCCAATGAAGTCTTTAAGTCGTTAACCTATAATGGTTTTACGGAAAACCTAGGTTAAAGGAGAATCGACTCTAGTCACAACTAGTATCACACAGGAGGTGTGGGGATTAGGTTTCCCAGTTGCTAGAGTTTTCCCTTATATAGTCTTCAAATCAGGGTTTGCAATCAGTGTTACCTTGGTAACAAAGAATTCAATATTCACTGTTATATGAAAACCTTATTAGACTCAAGCTAATATCTTTCAACCATTAGATCGAACTTAGCTTGTTACACACAAATGAAAAGTGACTTCATTTAGATATGGGTAACCGTACCTAAATATGTACACCTTGTTGGCTCAACAATAGTTAACCGAAGTTAGCCATATGAACACTTTCATATCAACCTTGTTCATCTTAACAACTAGTTCAAATGACTTTAATGAAACTAGTTATAGAGTTGTTCAATTGTTTATATTCTCATAGAAGTATACAAGACACAATTGAAGCAAAATCGATTTTGATTCACTTGAATCAATTCATAAACTATAGCCACGGTTTGCAAAAGATTGCATTCCTTAATTTATAAATGTATTAGTCATGAACAAACCGATTTTAGAACATAACCTACTCAAGTATGCAAACGGGTACACATACCTAAGTAGCCGGACTTGGTCTGGGTTCGCCAGTATGTGAACGTGCACACATACTGTCGTACACCACCAAACTCAGTTGAATTCCCGGACTTGAAATTACGCCGGTACGCATACGGGTATGCATACTAAGTTCACGGACTTTCAACTAACCAACCAGTACGCATACGGGTATGCATACTATGGTTCCCAGTCTTGTAATAACTTGCAACAGTTAGCATACAAGTACGCATACTATGCTACATCCAATCATGGTTAATTGTTCTAAACTCCCATTTCAATCATTTAAAAAATCTTAAAAGACGACAATAATTGTCTCACAAAAACTATTAGCTTCAAAGAAATTTTCAAATGATCGATAGACTAATACGAAACATTAGAGTCTACATCAAATGACTGTCTCACACAAATCATGTAAGATGTTACCAAGGCGATTTTCACATGATCATCTTTTGACTTTCGTCAAGAATATAAGATGAACTTGGTTAAAGTTAAAAGCTTACCAACACATATTTCGAGAAATATGTAAGCGAGTTAAACTCAGCTCGAAATATCAAATGTGAATAATTGAAGTCTATATAGCTATACGACTTTTGTCTCAAATAAGAGATAGAGTATATAGACTTTTGAGTGATAGACGAGTTCAAGTCTCCACATACCTTTTGTTGATGAAGTTCCACAAGCTCCCCTTAGTAGTTCTTCATCTTCAATCGATGAACGCCGTGAAGTCTAAAGCTCAACTACACATTCCATCATAATCCGAGACTTATCTATAAGTAGACTAGAAATCAAGACTTATAGTTTTGGCAACTAAACTTGACAAACAAGCTTGAGATAGCAACGCTTGCGAGTTCGACCGAGCAGTGCTCTAACAACTTTAATGAATTCAAGACACGAAAAACGTCCTCATTCTCCCTCCAAACTTCTAAAGAACTTCTTGATATCTTTAAAATAACATTGTAGATGTCGCGATCATGATGATAACATTCAATGAATTGAATATACACAGTTTACTGAAGACGATTTGAATCATATTGATTATAAAAGAAGATGAATTCTTACAAATGATGAGTTGAGTTTGTATACTCAACTATTGTAAAGCTCACCGCCACTCTCAAGTGTTGTTCACATACAATCTGCTTGCTTGACTTTCTGATCTTGATAGTTCTCAACCAATGGCGACCGACAGTCAAGACAAGGTTGATAAATATGGTGAGAGTAAACAAAGTTGTATTTATTTTCTTCATAACTTGGTTCTTGCTTTTTGCTTGTTGTTTTCTTTGCTATATTTCTATTTTTCTATTTAAATCTGTATTTTCTACATATATAAAAATATCTTTAATATTGTTACGATGGATTCAGTTGATTTAGAGGAAAAAAAATGTTTGAGGTGTGAGGTATTTTTATGATGTTGCCTTCTAATTCAGAAAATTCAGCAATCTTTACGGGGAGGTAACGCAACTTACCCTATAAAATTTTAGTTTATCATATATGATTCATGTGATACTTTTGTGCATTTAATATATGTGATTCATGGATACTTTTTGCATTTCAGGTGGTAACGCAAATTACCCTATAAAATTTTAGTTTATCATATATGATTCATGTGATACTTTTGTGCATTTAATATATGTGATTCATGGATACTTTTTGCATTTCAAAATGTAAAATACTACATATATTTGTTAATTGTATTTGAATAATCCTTATTTTTTATTAGGTTTTCGTTTGTTGAGTTTCTTACTTGGAATCACGATTTAGATTATTGTTATGAATATAATGAAAAACTGAAGTACTTTATGAGTTATTAGTTCTCCATCATTGTCTGATTATGTATATAAGGTAGTGGGCCATGGGCCTCAAGTTTGTTTTCTTTTAGTGTTATTTTGTTTTGATTTTGGGCTTCTGGCCCAGCAAGCAATTATTGTTGTCTCCAAAATTTGCTCTAGAATTTTTATAAACAAACATATTGGCGGTGAGCTAGTATTCATGGCAGTGGGTTCTTGAATTTTCCGAATTAGAAGGCAACATCATGAAAAATTAAATATAAATATTTTTGAATAAAAAAAAAAAAGACCAACATGTAATATTAACTTACCATTACCATCTCCTGGTTTATCTGATGCTTCCTATTGGTCCGACATTGAATTCGATCTTACTTGTTATTGGCTAGTTCCGAATCTATTATTGGGATCAAAAGAAGACGTTACAAACCAACCGATAAGATGAAAAATAAGAAGAGAAAGAAAAAAGAAAATTAACAGCGTTAAAAATAGAAATCAAAGCGTACTTCTATGGAGAGAAGGTTGAAGCTAAAGGAGCAGAAATGGTAGGAGACAAGAAGAAAACCGAGGTACTAAAAACTGCTATGTATATTTCAAGGCAATAGCGTATAGCTTTTACAAAATTTCCTACCATAACTTGACGGTTTCTTTTAAAGAAGTTAAATAGACTTGTTTTTCCTACAAGTTTTAAATCCATCTCAATGAGATCCAAATTCAATATTATGAGAATTATATTGGATGTCATTATCAACTTCACTCGGATTAAGTAACTGAATATTCACTTTTTGCAAGATTTCTAGAATGTCAAAAGTGCTAGTATATTTAGTGTTACCAAATTCCACTAAGGGCTACCAATACAGGAAAAAACCACCCTTGCAGCAGCCTCAAAATTTTGGTCCAATTTTTTTCCTAATGCATATACCAAAATAAACTTTTGAGACGTTTTACCATAGATATTAAAAGAAAACGATTGTTGAAACACGATAAGTATCATTGTTTTATTTCTTTTTATAGAATTATAAGCGGTATATTTTTTCTTTACGATTGAACATGATACTTGAGATTACAGGTAACCTGATACCTAGAGTTAATTTTGTGTCTAATATTGATGGAATAAGATTGTAACATGGTTGATATCTTTTTCATGAATTTTTAGCCTAGAAAAATATTGTTGAAAATACACGAACATTTTTAATAGGTTGTAGAGTTTTATATGCATCTCTTTGACGAAAATGAATTGGGTCTTGAAATTTTAATCGGGTCTTTGACATAATGAGGATGATTCATGTAAAATTGCAGAACTTTTGGAGTTTGGAAACTATTTTTAAAGTATTTTAGAAAATATTATAACATATCTGAAAAATTCTGACGCGCCGAAATTTAGTCATGATTGAATCCGTTTTTCCTAATATTTGTGTAGATAATTTGAATTCATGTAACATGAAACTTTTAGAACAGGAACTCTACAAAAACCATTTTGAATTTTTCTATTTGGAGCTTTAGTTTGAGAGATGTGGTGATTTCAAAATCATTGCGTATGTTTGTCCAAAATAGGAGACGCGATACTTGAGATTAGAGATGTAAAATATTACATTAAAAATTATGCTTTGATTCTAGTACTTCATATTCTTGTTTAAGTAATGAAAAATAAGATTATTGTTAGCAATCAAATTATTGCACCACATATGTTTGATAATGATGTTATAACTATAGAATTTTGAATCTTTGTTTGATAATTAAGAGCAACTTTGAGTACTAAATTCTTAATTGGTTTTGAAGTAATTACGTAAGTGCATACCTTACTTATTTTTGGTTTCAAATGCTCACATGTAAATGATTGTGATAGGTGAAATTCACTTACTTGAGCAAGTTTTTATTTTCCAATAAAATAAAAATTGCGGGAGATTAATCAATGTGTGTAGTAATAGTTTTCTGATTTATTTGTTAGTGTACAAAGAATGGACAATTGTTTATATACAATTGAGCTTTAAAAGCAAATGTGTGACTCATATAAGTTTGGAACTTATGAGATAAAATTTGATACGAAAAACTGAAATAATTAGAAAACCAGTCAAAACAAATGTGAATATCAACTCTCACGAAGAAATGAACATAATATTGATTATAAAGTTATTTTCTATGCTTGCATGGAATTGCAAGGATACCACATGTTATTAACAACGCTTTCTCAAGCTAAGTTAATGTGAATTGTGGATACGGTGAGAGGTTGGTATATATTGGTGTTTTATACCATGTTTGTTTTGATAGGTTATGGTTCAAAGTTGAACCAAATCGTTTTCAAAGAAAGTGGTGTTAAGATATACTCACATCATTAGGATTTTCGGTATTGGTGTGGTCTCAAAGTTTACTTCGGGTAGAACAGTCTTGTAAAAGATGTTCTTACTTCCGAAATGAGAAAGAATTTAGTTTCCGCCTATCTTGTTATTAACAAGATTGGGACTAGAAATTTGTTGAATTTGATCACTGCACTACTACAATTGATATGTTATGGATAAAACGTTTGAATATAACATTGCAATCTTATCATAACTTTAATTGAATCTTGAATGTTTGAAGTATGAGATTTTATCATGATTTTATGAGGTTAATGAGTTAGTGATGAGTATGAGCATGTTATGTTTTTCTCTAAACTTGGTGAATTGTTTTTTAAGCAACATATATGTAATCTTACCCAACTCATAAAAGCATGTACACTCTCAGATCTTGCTAGTTTGCAATTATACTAGATGAAATAAATTTTTAAGAATTTTATGAGATACTTTTGATGCTTCACGTATTTTATCTTGGTGAATAAATTTGATCGTTTAAGTAGTGACTTTAGTGATGTTGTCTTCACAAAAATTGTTTGATTTTCATCGTCTAAATTGTGTAAAACGTTTTGGATTTAGATCATTGGTTCATTAATTTTTTTCAAATTAAAAATAAAAATGGATCTTTGGATATTGTTTTGAAATTCTTGATTGAGTTAAAGAATAGTGGGGGTTCCACATCCTATGTTTTACCAAATTTGATTTAAATTAGAGGAACTAGAAAAATGAAGGTGGCAAGTAATGCACTAAGAATGAACCTAGAAAAATCACATATAGTGAGATTAAAATTTAGTCATGAATATTACATTGGTTATAACTTGGATGATAACTTTTCATTAAGAGTAAATTTGTTCTTCAAAAATTTAATATTTGGCAAAAAAAAAAAAAAAACTTACGAGCTTATTCTTTTTAGATATGCAAACAGAAAACGTTGACACTTGCATATTGATATCTCTAAATTAACTTACATTCTTGTTTTGTTGATGTTATTTTTACTATGCACGATATGCTATATTCATATGTTAAATATATACTTGATTGTGTAAGTTAAAAATAAGAATCAATGTAGACCAAGCATGAAAAACTGTGTAGTTTTTACAAGAACAAAAAGCATATAAATTAGATAAGTCATCATTTATAGCTTAAAGATTCAGCACAAATGCACAATGCACTAATCTTTTTTAAGTTACAAAGAGAGTTTTTTGAGGTCATTTTTCTTTCGAAAATGCTAATTGTGATTAACATCTGAATAGTGGATAACAACAAGGGCGAAGGAAGAGGGTGCATGTGTATTGGCCCTATATATGATTTTGAATCTCATTAAAATTAGCTTTGGCATCTTGGGTGTCCAGATTGAAATTTTGGTTGGTAACAATTGAGTGGTGGAAGGAGTATTTTTGTTCGTTGCCACATCACTAAAAAGAGAAAATAAATCCATGTCACTGCGATTTAGAAGAACAAAAATACTAAGGAACTAAATGTGAACATGGCAAGAACCAACGCGCAAAATAACTCGGCACCTGCTAATTTTCAGGGGTGCGAGATCCACTGGCTATTTTTGTCGCTATCGGTTTTGCCGATGTTTACAGGCGGCACTTGTTTATGCCTTTATTTGCATCTTTCGGCTAAAATGGTTTCTTAGATAAAAAAAAAAAATAAAAAACAAAAAAAAAATCGCCAAAAGATAATCTTCTGAAAGCATTTTTGCCGAAAGATAATAATGAAGATTTTCTACTTTTTATTTATAACGTAGCTTTACAACAGAGTCTAATGACCGCGAAGTCATTGAAAGTAGTAATCGCAAGTATAAGCGAGTGCTAATTTCCATGATCGCTAAAGGCTGTTACTGATTTGCTAGGGGAGGGTACCACTGCATATAGGACAAAGCAATCTCAGCCGTTGGATCCTGAATTGGTACCCGCCCCTAGCAAAAGTGGTATCAGCCTTTAGCAATCGTGCTAATTTCTACCAGTCTATAACCACATATTATTATTACCACGTTTTCATTACATGTTGATGGATTTTTTCTTTGAAAGTGCAGACATAAATTGGCCACTATCGAAGTCAATAAAGACGTGTAGTCAGCGTCCAAAATTTGGACCCATGACCCTACTACTTCATAATTTGCAAAGAATTTCTTCCCGCTTTCTTGGAAATCCTAACCTTATAAAACCATTCATGCACTCAAACGATTTCATCATCCAAAGAAAAACACTTGAGAAAACATTTTCATAAGATCGAAATGGCACAAGGTTTGGAGAAATCAAAAAATAAAACCGAGGAGTTGAAATCTTTATCAGAAAATCTGAAAACACTAGCTAATGAACGTGAGAAAGAAGTAGCACCCGAAAAGCTTAAGATTAAGGATGCAATCGAAAAGGAAAATCTCAAAGAAATGCGAATTCATGCAAGAAATATGGTTCGTATGAGACAAGAAGTGGCAAATTATCGTCAAGTATCTCATCGTCTTGATTCCATGGTTGATTACTTTGACAAAGAACCGGAGCAAAGTGTGGTGTTTAGCTTCATTCCAACTATTTTTGAAGCTATCGATTCTTCTTTAACAACAGGAAATTCAAAGAAGTTAGTGACAACAATGGATGGAATTGAGAAGGGATATTTCAACGCAGAAATTGTGGCAAAGTTTAAGTACTCGTCGATTACCGAAAACAGGCCGGTTTTTATGTCCGAAGAAGAGAAAGTTAGTAATTTGATTCAAAAAGTAGCAGATGAATACAAATTGAAGGTCTCAGTTAGGTTAGAGAAGTCACCGGGAGCGTCGCCGACAGTTCGGAACGAAGTAAAATGGTTTGACGACTCTCAAGTTAAGACAAAAGCTACTAGCCGGTTCAACATATTCGCTTGTTTCTCAAATGAATTCTTAGTTTATGCATGAATTCTTTCATTCATTATTACTTGCTTAAACTTAATCTGATTTCTAACAAGCTATTGTATTCAGAATTTGAATGAAATAACAATTCAATCAAAAATTTCCTTATGTTTGTACACCAACGACTAATGAAAGAAATAGCAATTCAACCAAAAATTTCCTTATGTTTATACACCAAAGACTAACTTGCAGTGCTACATGTAATGTTGATTGGTATTTGATGCTAATCATCCTTTGGTAACAAAAGACAAACTACCTAATTCCTCTGTGTGAATTATTCAAATTAGATGTAGCCTTAGTGCTTCCTATGGCCATGTGGATAACAAGTAGTGTTCAACTTTAAAGTAAGTTAGTCAAACGAAACGATAAAATATTTAGGTGTGAAAAGCCAGATTGTAATTATGTTGGAGGTGCGAGGAGAGAGATTGTGTGAATGGGTTTTCAATTTTTCATGACTCACTAATTTTTTTTTCTTCAAATCTTGATCTTTCATATAAGTTCTACAATCTTATACCGTCTTATCTTTTCATGATCCGTTATTGTTTTTCTTTTAAGTTTCTCACGCTTCCGGATCGAACACGTATTTAGAAAAGTTTTCTTTTATTTTGAGTAATAAATGTTAATTTTTTTTTTATAGAAGAAGGAAATTTAATAATATTCATATTCTTCAACTACAACTACAACTGAGGTTTTTTGAGTATGTCTAACTAATTTCCCTTTCCTTTCCAAGTGTGTTTTCAGATTGTTTATTTCTTAATGGCATTTGCCGTAGCATCTAAAGTGGTAACGGCGTATGCAAAAGTTGCTCAAATGCTCGTAGAAGCAATAGTATTCAAGTTGCTTATCATTACAGTTATGAAGTCTTCCATGGTTTTCTTTCACAAAGCTGATACAACTCTTTTCAGGAATAAGAATACCCTAACTCTTGCATTTTAAAATTTCGAAATTTCTGTTACCATATCTAGTATTTCTCCCTATATTTACTCACTTGGTCAAGCGTAACCCGTTGAAAATTTCCATAAAAAAATTTTATTATCTTTAATGGATTATTCACATAAAATTTTTCCAAACGCTAAATCAAAGTAGGATCATTATATGTTGTCGAGTTTTCTTTGGAATAATATCATAGCCACAAACTTATACCACTCTAACCTTAGTAGAAGCAATGAGTACGAAAAATGACCATAATGTTTCAAAACTAGTCTAAAAATTTTAGACTACGACCTTAGAGTTATGGGAAGAGTTAACGATCAATCATCATGATGAAGATGGAGAAGGAAAGGATACTCAATATGATATTTGTCTTGTTGGAAGATCATCATAGAAGGAAAAATGGTTTGAAAATAGTAGAGAAAAACATTTGCTTTACATGGCATTTCCTTGTTGAACATGAGGTGGAAATATTTGAGATAGATGCAAATGTTACGGTCTTCAAAATCTAAATATTAGAATACCCTAAAAAAAACTTTGAAACAAGATCATGGTGTACTATTGTGATATATCAAGATCTTGAATGGAAACATCAATCTAGATTCAACTCAAGAAACTTTTGCCTGAACATATGAACGTGGCGTCAGACAAGAAGATGAGTTTACTGATAGGTGAAGTTATAAAAAATGATCCATCAAATACTATTCCAAAAGCAGAAGATCCATTTAAGGCATGTGTCATTATTGATATAAGTATAAACAATCAATGAGTAAAGGAGCTTTGGCTATCATTGAATCATGTTGCACTAGATGAATAAGATATTTTTATGAGAAGCAACCAAACAAACTTTGTCCTAATTGTTTTATCCTCAGCTATATCAAAGGTGTTTGCAAAGGTGCGACAAAGTATTTGGAAGTTGTTCACAAAAATCCTAAATATGTTGGTGTTAAGAAATTCAAGTACAAAATCAGATTATCCAAATAAGGTATATGTTACAAGTGCCAAAAAGAAAATCCACAGTATCTCGTTCATCAACCGAAGCCAAGTATAGTTCTCATGCTCACACCGTTGCAACAGTATTATGGATATGTAAACTTCTCAAAGATCTTCATGTACTTTTATCAATCACCATCAATTTCTTGCGACAATAAGAGTTCCGTTGCACTTGCTTCCAATCATGTTGTTCACAAACGAGTGAAACATGTTGCAATGGATTGGTGCAGTCAAAATCAGCTCAAGCAACATATTTTTCAACAAATCAACAAGTTGTCAACATCTTCGCTAAAGGTCTTACCGCGCCCAGGTTTGAGTTCTTGCAAGCTAGGCTTAAAGTGTTATCCACGCACATCGGTTTTCAAGGGGATAAGAGACATACGACTTCATCTCTTTGATTGTGCTTTCTTTTAGAATCCTATTATTGGGGCTTCAACCCAATAGGATTTCGGGGGCTTTTATATGATTTGGATAGCCAAAAAATGGATAGGGAGGACCTAAGGTAAATCAAAAGTCAAAAATACCCTCACTTAAATTTAACTATTCATTTCATTATATATATATAGAAAAACTAAATCTATAATCTTCTCCTTCTCATTCTCTTCTTTTTTCATTCATTCACAAATCATGATGAAAATGAAGATCATAAGAAGAAAAAAACTAAAAATATTATCCTTTTTCTTTTCTTCTCATTCACAAATAATGATGAATATGATGATCATAATTTCATCATCATGATGATGATCATAAAACAACCCAAAACTATTATCTTTTCCATCTCATTCCCTTCTCATTTATAAATCATGATGATCATAAAAAAGAAAAACTAAGAAAACCCATCATTTATTTCTACTTTTGACTGGCTAAAAAATTTGATTCGACGTAACCAGTTTCTGAAACTATTTACGGCTGGGAGTTTTTACATTCCCAACCGTATATCATGTATTACAGATGGAAACATATGTGATCCTAGCCGTAAAGTAGGTACACGGTTAAGAAAATAAGAATTCTCATCCGTAAGTAGGTACTTACATATATGATTTCATAACCGTGAGTAATTTTGAAATCAAAATAAATTCGAAGAAGTTATTTTGTTACTAAATTCGAAGAAGTTAGTGACAACATGGATGAAATTGAGAAGCGATATTTCAATGTGGAAGTTGTGTCCAAGTTTAAGTATTCGTCAATTACCGAAAACAGGCTAGTTTTTATGTCTGAAGAAGAGAAAGTTAGTAATTTGATTCAAAAAGTAGCAGATGAATACAAATTGAAGGTCTCAGTTAGGTTAGAGCACTCACCGTGAGTGTCGCCGAGAGTTTGGAACGAAGTAAAATGGTTTGATGACTCTCAAGCTAAGACCAAAAATACTAGTCGGTTCAACATATTCGCTTGTTTCTCAAATGAATTTTTTGTTTTTGCATAAATTATTTCCATTAGTACTCTCTTACGTTTAAACTGATTTCTAACGAGCTCTTGTATTCAGAATTTGAAAGAAATAACAATTCAATCAAATATTTCCTTATGTTTGTACACCATGTACTACATGTAATGTTGATTGGTATTTGGTGTTAATCATCCGTTGGTAACGTAAGACAAACTACCTATTTCCTCAGTGTGAATTATTCCCATATATATTAGCTTTATCCTTGATGCTTGCTATGGCCATGTGGATAACAAGCATTATTCTACTTCAAAGTAAATTAGTCAAACGAAATGATAAAATGCTTAGCTGTGATAAGCCAGATTATAATTATGTTGGAGGTGCAGGGAAAGAGACTCCGTGAATCGGTTATTATTTCTTCATGAGTCACTATTTTTTTTTTCAAATCTTGGTCCTTCATATAAGTTCTACAATCCTACACCGTCTTATCTTTTCATGATCCGTTATTGTTTTTCCTTTTAAGTTTCTTCCGCTTCCGAATCGAACACGTATTTAGAAAATTGTTCTTTTATTTTGAGTAATAAATGTTAATTTTTTTTTTTATAGAAGAAGGAAATTTAATAATATTCATATTCTTCAACTACAACTACAACTGAGGTTTTTTGAGTATGTCTAACTAATTTCCCTTTCCTTTCCAAGTGTGTTTTCAGATTGTTTATTTCTTAATGGCATTTGCCGTAGCATCTAAAGTGGTAACGGCGTATGCAAAAGTTGCTCAAATGCTCGTAGAAGCAATAGTATTCAAGTTGCTTATCATTACAGTTATGAAGTCTTCCATGGTTTTCTTTCACAACGCCGACACAACTCTGTTCAGGAATAAGAATACTCTAACTCTTGCATTTTCAAATTTCGAAATTTTTGTTACCATATCTGGTATCTCTCCATGTATTTACTCACTTGGTCAAGAATAAATATAGATAATTGTACACCCGTTGAAAATTTCCATAAAAAGATTTTCTTATCTTTAATGGATTATTCTCATAAAAATTTTCCAAACGCTAAATCAAAGCAGGATCATTATATGTGGTCAAGTTTTCTTTGGAATAATATCATAGCCATAAACTTATACCACTCTAACCTTAGTATAGAAGCAATGGGTTCAAAAAATGACCATAATGTTTCAGAATTAGTCCAAAAATTTAAGACTACGACCTTAGAGTTAGGGGAAGAGTTAATGATCAATCATGATGATGAAGATGGAGGAGGAAAAAAAAAATACTTAATAGGATATTTGTCTTGTTGGAAAGATCATCATAGAAGGAAAAATGGGTTTGAAAATAGTAGATAAAAACATTTTGCTTTACATGGCCTTTCCTTGTTGAACATGAGGTGGAAGTCTTTGAGATAGATGCAAATGTTACGGTCTTCAAAATATAAAGATTAGAATAGCCTCAAAAAAAACTTTGAAACAAGATCATGGTGTACTATTGTGATATATCAAGATCTTGAATGGAAATATCAATCTAAATTCATCTCAAGAAACTTTTTCCAGAATATATGAATGTGGAGTCAACCAAGAAGATTAGTTTACTGATAGGTGAAGGTATAAAAATAGATCCATCAAATATTATTCCAAAAGCAGGAGATCCATTAAAGGCATGTGTCATTATTGATATAAACAATCAATGAGTAGGGGAGCTTTGGCTATCACTGAATCATGTTGCACTAGATGAATACGATATTTTTATGAGAAGCAACCAAACAAACTTTGTCCTGATTGTTTTATCCTCAGCTATATCAAAGGTGTTTGCAAAGGTGCTACAAAGTATTTGGAAGTTTTTAGAAAAAGCCTGAATATGTTGGTGTTAAGAAATTCAAAGACAAAATCGGATTATCCAAATAAGGTATATGTTAAGTGACAAAAAGACAATCCACAATATCTCGTTCATCAACCGAAGCCAAGTATAGTTCTCTTGCTCACACCGTTGCAAAAGTATTATGGATATGTAAACTTCTCAAAGATCTTCATGTGTATATTCAATTTCTTGCTACAATAAGAGTTCCGTTGCACTTGCTTCCAATCATGTTGTTCACAAATGAGTGAAACATGTTGCAATGGATTCGTGCAGTCAAAATCAGCTCAAGCAACATATCTTTCAACAAATCAACAAGTTGTCTACATCTTCGCTAAAGGTCTTACCGCGCCCAGGTTTGAGTTCTTGCAAGCGAGGCTTAAAGTGTTATCCACGCACATCAGTTTTCAGGGGAATAAAAGACATATGTCTTCAGCTCTTTGATTGTGCTTTCTGTTAGAATCCTATTATTGGGGCCTCAACCCAATAGGATTTTGGGGGCTTTATATGATTTGGATAGCCAAAAAATGGATAGGCGGACCTAAGGTAAATCAAAAGTCAAAAATACCCTCACTTAAATTTAACTATTCATTATATATATATATAGAAAAACTAAATCTATAATCTTCTCCTTCTTCTTCTCTTCTTTTTTTCACTCACAAATAATGATGAAAATGATAATCATGTTCAAGGGGAATTTAGGAGAAGATGAAGAGTATGAGAAATGGCAAGAGGGTTCTTATTGATAGCGACAGTAGCAGTATTACATAGCATAGTATGCTTTTTATACAAGTAGGAAGAGAACCCTAGATACTATATTGGGCCGCACATACATGGGCTACAAGCCCTACAACACTCCCCCTTGTGCGGTTCAATGAAAAAACTTTATACATAGTGCTTCACATATAGTTCTTTGAATGTAGTTCTTCAAATGTTGTTCTCTCCTTGATGACTTGTACCGAAATCAATTTCCTAACTAAAACTTTGACAAGGAAAAACCAAGTGGGATAAAACCTTGGTACAACGTTTCACGTGTAGTACTTCACATGTTGTCGTACTTTACATGTAGTTCATCACATGCAATACGATCTTCAAAGATCGATGAGTCTACGTTAATTGCCTCGTTAAAACTTCGTCAGGAAAATCCCTGAGGTACAAAACCTGAACTAAAGAAAAGGAGTACAATATTTATTAAACTTAGAACACAGTTGGATGCGTATACGTTGCCTCATTAAAACCTTGACAAGGAAAACCCAGTGGGATAAAACCTTGACGAAGGGAAAAGAGTACAATGAGGCAGATGCAGGTAAAGGTGATCTGTTTCATATGATCACTTTGCTCCATTGAAGTTGACTAGTTGCTTCACAACTCCTAAGGCAGAAAATCCTCGTGAGAGGGACAATAGCCTTAGCTGGGAAATTGTATTCCCGGTATTTGTTGTTGTCTCATTAAAAAAAATAACCTTGCCGAGCAACAAAACCCTGCGGGAAAAAGTAACCTCGGTGAAGGAAAAGAGTTCAACACACCATTAGATTCTCCCCCTTATGTCAGACAATTTTCATTAGTCTACTGCAGTCAAAAGGAGTTGATCACACATTACTTTGGTGACTTGAATGTTTATAAGAACCTGTTGTTGATTCTGGAAGTTACGTTGCTTAACAAACTATCTCCATTCATTTTTTTTTATTCAAATATTTTCAATAATATCAACGCGATCTTTATGTCTTCAACGTTCAACATAATTGATGATTTTGAAGTGTTGTCTCGCTAAAAACCTTGTCGAGTAACAAAACCCTTTGGGAAAAAACTATCCTCGATCGAAGGGAAAAAGAGTACAACACAACTTCAATTTCGAAGTAAAAACATGTCGACATCATATCCTTGGATCCTCCCCCTGATGTCGGCATATCCCCCTGATTACTTTCAGAGTTGTTCCACACAGTTCCTTTAGTCATGTACTTTTCGAAACTGAATATCGGTAATGACTTAGAAAATAGTCTACCATATCTCCCTCTGATTACTTTCGTTGGAGAAGATATTATTGTTCTTTCATAATCAACAACCTTTGGATTGCACTTTCGTTAGCATTCCTTTTTATGTATTTGTAGGGATAAAATAAATTTATGTCTATGGTTACTTTTAAGTACATGATTACATTCATTATACCATTCCAATGACGTTGCGTTGGCGCGGAGCTATATCTAGCTAACAAGTTCCATGAGGATGTAAAATTTAATCGACTACATTATTATACTAAGTACAACAATACGTCTATTGTACTTAGATATGGGAATTTCATATCCCAACACATCTTCGTCATATTCCTTTGGACGAAATGGTTACTTACTTACATTTGAACCTCGACTAATCATGGGAGTTCTATCAGGATGCATGTATTTGTTAAATTGCCTGACAACTTTAGACATATGCAAACTGGTGGAATAATATCCCACAAGCTCGCACTGGTCGAGCTTTCCCTAGATTTTTCATCTCAAATTCGGATTTTAAATAGCTTTTAAGGTCTATTATTACATCAAGAGTACCCATCCATCATGTCTGTAATGTTGACATAAATAGCTACAATTCCAAATTAGGAACTTTCTTGTGAATACAAAAGAAAAATAACTTATTTGTCTATCCCCTCCAAATCAAATAGCCACTTAGACGGGTATACCACTTCCGCCTGATTGCTTCAATCTATAAGTGAACGTTCTATCTAATTGTAAACGCACTCTGTGGTTTAGAGTTCCTTGATTTGGGCAACAAAAGTCTGTCATGTACTTTTGTAAATATCTTATATCTCTTGATTCTTTCTGTAGGATCATAATATCGCAACGTACAAGGCTCGCGGGATTAATAAACGACGGTGTTGCGAGGGAGTCGCAGGGAGCTAAAATAAACGACGCGAAGAATAACGACACCCAAAACAATTGGAAGACACGAAACCTGGCGAGGGTCAAGAAGTGTCGCGAGAATGAATATTCGTGCATTTGCGACACTTCGCGAGACGTTCAAAAATAAAGGATAGCTTAGCTGTCATCCACTATGTATTACCCTATATAAAGGGCTCAATGAGTCTGTTCAGGGAGAGAGCTTCTTCTTTGGAGGGGAAATTGTTGAGCAAGTCATTAGGAGAGAGAAAGTTTAAGAGTACTTTAACTTCTAAGTGTAATTCTATTTTTCTGTGTAAACATTTCATTAATTCAATCAATAAATATTCTTGATCTTACATCTTTCAATGGATTAATTAAGCAAAATTGAGTAAGGGGTGTAGTTTGGGATTTCCCGCAACTACATATGCGCTAGAAACAGGGATTGAGCAGTGATTGACGTAGAAATTGGAAAGAATTTGGATTAACAGAGAAAAGATTTGGAGAAGATACTCAAGAATTCATTGAAAAAGAAAAATGGCTAGAAGAAGAAATGTACAAGGGCAACCAACGATTGTAAGAAGAAGTGGGAGACTTGCTGGAGAAAGGAGGAATGAAACAGGAGAATCGTCAAGGATGAATATGAGAAATGATGGAGAAGATCAAAATCAGCCACCGATCTCCCCAGTAGCAAACGCGGTCGTGGATTATGATAGAGTAAGTGTACATACTTGGAGGTCCGATTACGAAGACGAAAGGGAAGAGGAGCAGCGGTGGCGAACAATGGACAAGGAGGAGGAGAGCAAGGAATGAATGGAGAAATGAATCCAGTAACGAAGAAATCGCAGCATTAGAAAGATTGAGACAAACAATACACGAAGAGAGACGGCTAGAGGCAGAGGAACGAGCAAACTTGACAAGACAGAATCATGAATTGAGGATGGAAAATATAAGATTGCAAAATAGGAGATCAAGAAGTAGCGTGAGATCAAGTTCAAGATCGATTAGGGAAGAAAGAAGGAGAGTTTTACCAACAGAAAGTACCGAGGAAGAAAACCAACGAGAAACACAAAATCCAAGCATAGAGCATGGCGAAAGAAAAGGAGAAATGGAAGATCGTTATATTCCTCAATTCAAAATTTTCAAAATGAGCGGAATAGGGAAAATCAAGGAAACATGCAACTCCAAGGGCTGAGGGGAGAATAATCTTGCACAGGGAGAGAAGAATTGAGAAGAAACCGAGAGATTGAGGATGACATTGAGAGGCATTACATTGAACAAGCACGGCTAGCTCGCGAGAGAGAAAGGATAAGAGCAGAAATGGAAAATCAAGAGATGGAGGAGGCAATCCGGCAGAATAACCATGACAACCGAGAAAGGAGGAGGGAACAAAATCGTACCAATAGAAATATTAATGAAGAATATGAGAGGGTGCAAATGAGAGCTGAGAGACAGCCAAGAAGAGAGAACAATCGATATAATAGTGTGCGAATTGAAGAAAGAAACGAAGGAGAACGTCGCAGGGAAAGGAGAGAAGAAAATAACGAGCAAGAAGGTCAAAACAGGCACGAGCGTAGAAGGAGAGAGGCGTAGCTAAAGAGACCAGAGAATCAAATTCTCGAGGCAAATGAACAAATCTTAAGAGAACTGGTCGAAATGAGAGGATTACCGAACAATCGAAGGGAAGGAGGAAGGAAACAATTGGACGAAGCCATCGCAGTAAGCTGCGAAGAATCCCTTCACGCTAGAAGTACAGATGGGAGGAATACCTCCTAAGTGCAATCTACCCGCATTAACCAACATCTTTGATGGAACAACCCGTGCGGTACAACATATCAAGGCTTATATGAGATGTATGTTGCGGTGGGAGAATCATGATGCCATCTTGTGCAAATATTTCGCATCAAGCCTAATAGGAGAAGCACTAAAATGGTTTGAAGGTACGCCAAGGAACACAATCACATCATTTAACCATTTACAAGCCACATTTCTGGGAGCATACATAAGTAACAACTCTTCGCGACCAGGTATTGAAGATGTATTTGGGTTGAAACAAAGGGTTGGCGAGAGCTTAAGGCAGTTGACAATAAGATGGAGGACCATGTGTAGCGAAATGGCAGGACGAGTTGAGGAAAGATATCTCATCCTCTCATTTGTGAATGCTCTCTTCGCGACTAACTTGTTATACATTCAAATTTTTAGAATCAAAAATACAATCACGATGGCGGAACTGCGAGAGTTACAGGAAGAATATATTGCCCTAGAAGAGAGACAGAATGAAATGAATTCTTATCCAGTCGCGAACACAAGCTCGAATGCTGCGAACGCAAGCTTGTTGCCTCAATTCATAAATACAGTGGCGAGCACTTCGCAAGGACAGCAAGCAAGGAAAGTTGATGAGGGACAAGGAAGATAGTAGCCATGGGAAGCCACGATCAAGAAGAGTTTGAACGAGAAAGGAACTACTACAACCGTAACAACAATAATAAGATTCAGAGGCTAGATCATGAGCAAGAAACTTACGGTGGACGAAGGCAAAATAACCGTGGAGGGCAGAGAAGTCATGAGAATAGTATGGGAAGAGATTAAGATGCCTCCACTTGAATGCTAGTGTGGAAAAGATCTGGGAAGCTATACTTGTGATGGAGAATGTACCAGCACCTTGGAACGTGGGAATGGAACCACCACCAGGCGATAGAAGTCATGAGTTTTGTTCTTACCATCGTTTCCATGGGCATCAAACAAACGATTGTAGAAACATAAAGAGAATCATTCTCAAGATGATTGATCGGGAAGTCTGAATCACTTTCTAAAGGGAGAAGAAACGGAGCTTGACATTACCACCACCACCAGAGATGCACAAAACAGTGTCAGCGAAAGGAAAGGAAACATTTGTGATAGAAGTCGGGACAAAAGCTAAAAATTTGAATTGCAACTCTATCGTCCACTCCTATCGCACAATCGAAGATTTTCATGACAACGTGCTCGGTAGAGTCTTTGCGAGAGATGCTAATGATAAAGAAATAATGAGTTCAGCGAGAACGACTTGATTAGAAAAGTGGCACCGAAGACTATTTCTTTCTCTGAGATGAAGTGCCAAAAGGAAGAGAAACACATGATAGCCCGTTGGTTGTGAAACTAGAGATTAACCCGAAACCAGTTGATGGAGAAGATGATGAAGCGAGAAGCTTTGTGGGCGATCAACCGAATCTAATCGACAGGAAGTTCGGTGAATATTCTTTTTACCATACTTACAAGACGATGGGAGGAAAGGATGAGGATTTGATCCCCTCGACATACAAGATATATGGCTTTAATGGCACGCAAACAAACCAAAGGGAGAGGTTCACATGAGAATACCTCTACAAGGACTATCAACCGATATTTTATTCGTGTGGTTGACGTGGAATCTCCATATAATGCGCTGATTGGGAGGCCATGGCTTCATGAAATCTTGGGAGTCGCATCTACATATCATCAATGTATAAAATTTCCACATCCAAATGGCATTGGAATTATACAGGGAGATTGGAAGGAGTCGCAACAATGTCATGAGGTCGATGTAGAAAGCTGTGAAGAAAGAAATGCCAAAAGAAAAGGTTGGAAGCAACATGTGAGAGATGAGCAGAGAAAGGAAAAATTGATGGTGGATGCTATAGAAGTAAGGATTTGAACATACCTCGCGAGGTGAATGCCTAGAGACAAAGCGAATATTATGGTAATAAAGAAGCAAAGGATATGAGGAACAAAAGGCATAAGAAGTGAATAATCAATAAAAACGGAGAAAAAGTAGCAATTGAAGTAATGATGTGCGAGAATCTCGCAGACCAAGAGTATATGGGAATTCAAGTTAAGAAAGAAAAATGAAAATACAACAAATGAAACAGAATTGTGCGAATACTTCGTAAACAAATATCGGCAAATAATGAAACATGAATGATTGAATGATTTAACAAATATGAATGAGTAAAAGAATGGGACGAACCTTTATGGCGTACACCCTAGTTCGCGAATAACATTTCGTAAGAGGCAAATGTAAGACCTAAAGTGCGTCATATAAGGGGTATCTCAACATGGCTCGGGGGAAGGTTACACCGCTCCCGAAGCTCGAGTCATGAAAATTTGGGGCCCATGAAAGCCTATCCGGGAGAGGTACCTTGGATTCCCAACTATATATATAAGGTTATACCTGGTTGGGCGACCGAGGGTCTCTTCCAAGGAGTCAGTGTATGCTCAAGGCGCCGAGGTACACGGTTGAGCGAGAATGCCGGGATGGATGAACCTACCCCCGGCCATTCTTGGCAAGTCTTGGCATATGTTGCACTCGCCGAAGAAAACTCCACTTAGGGTGTGCGGTCTTGTAACCATAAACCATATAGGTATAAGGGATAAGAGGCTGCGAAAACAAGCGGTTGTTGTTAAGACCGGATGGGAGGAGCTAGTCTTGTATGGCCGATGTTTCGCCTCCTTGAAGGGGCAATAGGGAGATGATAAGGGCGACTCTCCATTAGGGGGAGTGTCAAAACAGACGCAAATGTCATAAGGCTATATTTTTCGCAAGAAAATTTAGGCTTGTCATATTTGTGCAATGATCCTGCAGAGGCAATAATACTAACGCGTGGGTAAGGCGAGATCAATGGGTCTTTACACGACAGTGTACGGACGTCCTGCGATTTCGTCGCACGACGGCAATGTCATGGGGCTTTATGTTCGCAAGGATATCTAGACCTGTCATATTGTCGCAAATAAAACATCCTGCAGAGGCAAAAATACTTGGAAAATGATAAGGCAAGATCTATGGGTCTTTACATGCAAGTGTAAAGACGTCCTGCGATTTTGTCGCGATGAAAGGTGGCAGGGGAAGACCTCTAATTAGGGAGGTCTGACTTGGAAGACCACACAAAAATGATAAGGCAAGGTCAATGGGCCATTGCATGAAAATGTAAAGGCGACTGCGACCTTGTCGCAACAAGATGAGATAAAACAAAGACTACCGAAATGGTAAGGCGAGACAAGTAGGATTCTTGATTTATAAAGATACCCGCGACCTCGTCGCAACGATACGTTTCAATAACAGAAGCAAAATACATGATGACAACTAAAATCTTTCATCTGAAGATAAATAACAGAGGCAAGTATGGGAATGGAAAGGATGGAATATTGTTATTCATCTTCTGATGAAAAAGTTATACATCAATAATATTAGCCAATTATATTACAAAGAAGAACTACCAAAAAAGAGGAGTGAAGATTGAATTTAGAGGGGAGCAATCCAAGAAGTACACTATAATAAAGAGATACAGAAATGTACAGAGATATTACAGTGATGAAAGAAAAAAAAGAATTATCTCTTTGGTGATTCTTCTCCTTCATCGATTTTTAGTCCTATTATTCTCATCGCGAATTTTCTTCTTCGCTAGCCTCACTATCGAAACGCCTCGAGACAGCAGATTCTCGGGAACCTTTTCAAGAAGCCGGGGATATGAATGCAGAGGGATATTGTGGTCCTTACAAACATACTCCATGGCTCCATTACGAAAACGAACAAACATCATTATTAAAGTTCTCCACTGTCGTTAGAAATTGTTTCTTCAACTTGAAATATTTATTCTCGCGAAGGAGAGACTCTTTCGAGTTGTTTTTTCGGTTTGAAGTTCTTCAATTCTCGCTGGAAAATTCCCTGGCGAGTTGTTCTTTTTCGATTCAAGTTCTCTAATTCTAACCCGAAGCCTTTTCTCGATTAAATAAGCAACAACAAGTTAATAATTTACAAGCAATACTACAAAAGTAAGAAGCAAGAAGGTATAATAAATAACCTTCTCTATCGATATCATATCCTTAATCAAGGAAGTATGCTCAAGATGAAGACTAACATCAACACCTAGGTTATTCCCTGGCATTATCTAAAACTTTCGCAGCCAGTGCGAATTCATCATCACTATTAATAACAAGAAGAGAACGAACTTGCTCTTCTCACGCTTAAGTATGGTATTCTGATGAAGGAGTTCATCTCGTTCAACTTGCACACCAAGAAGAGATTTGTGGAATTCTCGCTAACGCTTGTGCACCTCGTTAGTAATGCGATCGTTCTCATCTATGAGATCACTAATTTTCTTCCTTAAAGTCTTGATTTTCTTCTCGGAATCAAGGTACATTCGTTTAAAGCGATTAGTTAAATTTAAACTAGATCTCTGTGTTCGATCTCTAAGAGATGATACTTGATTGAAGATCCTTTAATGAAAGGAGGTTAGTTTTATTTGAGGAACTACTTAGAGATTGGTTGAGGTGAAGAAGAAGGACATCATCATTCATAGGCTCGGGAAATGAATGGAGAAGAATGGATTCTTCGGAGAGATTATATACGTCTGCGAGAATAATAGTCAGGCAAAGAAAAATAAAAGATAACGTGACAAGGATTTGAGAATTGAAAATTACTATACCATAAAGTTGCTGATTAGAATTTTGAAGAGTAGATACTCTATCCTTTTGGGAGTCCAGATCGGCTTCTAATTTTTGAATCCTATCGCGAGATGACGCGGCTTCAGCTTCCAGCTCTTGGGTCTTCTTGTTCAATTGTAAATTTCTCTTTTCAAGATTGCTGCGTCTTCTCTCGAGATCTAAGGCAACTACAAAAGAAGTTTTTCCAACCTATGAAAGAAGATAGAAAAACCGTTAATACATATATATTTAAAAATTTAAAATTAACAGGGAAATATGACTGCATGCATACCAAAGACCCAAGTACGTTCAAGAAGTCAGGAGACACAATTCTAGAGGCTCCATTGAAAGAATTATTGCCCTCTAGTAAAGCAGCATTACACACATTTGCGAGAGTCACGCAAAGGGAAGCTAGGGGAGCATCCCCCATTCCTTGGAAAGAATCTGAGAAGATGCTAGATAACTGATCCATAGGAGAACCGGCCAACGGAATCTCTTTAGTGAGAGAGGGATTCGAATCATGGTTATCCTCGTCAGAAGATTCGGAGCTTGAGCTAAGGCGAGAAGAAGGTTGAGTCTTTCGCTTCTTAGTTAATGGAGCAGAAGATTTACCTTTGCGAACGACGGTTTTACCCTTACTTTTAATCTTCGCGGCTACAGCTTCTTCAGCTTCAACCTTCGCATACGGTTAAAGATAAGAAACAGAGGCAACAATATTGTTTCAAATAACAAAGGAAATGTTTCTTACTTCACCCGTTAGCGATCGAAGTATCGTCAGAGTACTCTCCAACGGATTATCCTTGTAGCTTCTTCTCAATTTGGCGATCTGAAAAATTTCACAAACTCAGCAAATATAAAAGAAAAGTTGCAAAGGCAAGATTTGAAGAGGAAAACATACCTCTTTTGCCTTATCGTGCCATTTGAATTCCCAAGGGTGATACCCTGCGAGATTCGCAGGAAGAATATGCGAGCCCGCGATGTAAGGGCCATTTAAAATCAAGGGTACAACCCACCACTTCTCATCTTTGGAGTGGCGAGGAGTAGTATTATTGCCCGGGTGCCAGTCAATGTCTTGCATGAGTAATTTATCCTCAGGGACATTATCCTTCTTTTTCAGGCGAATACCCCAACGAGATTTCGCATTCCTCATCTTTATCACTGAATAATTCTCAAAAAAGTTCTCTACAGTGTACTTCTCAGCAGCTATTTCCAAGTCTGCAAAATCAGGATGTCTAACAGTATTAGGGTATAAAGATCCTTTGCCAGCACCACGATTTGCGAACTCAAGCATTAGGCGAATGCAATCGCCACTTAATTGATAAACAGCCCGAGAGAATTTTTCATGGGCCAAGATTTCATAAAACAGAGGCATCTCAGGATTGTACAAGGGAATGGGAAGTCCTGCGAGGAGCTGACCTAGCGAGACTATAATCTTTTGATCATCACATTGATGATCGAAAAACAACTTTGCGTAAAGAATGGATGAAGATTCTTGATCGGGAATGGTCGATAGAGTAAAACCCTTCTCGAGCAACTTCTGTTGAACTTCATCAAAAGAAGATTTGTATGCACGACTAATGAAAGCCATTATTAGTATGGGAATGGATGGGAGGTTGGAGATTAGGATCAGCGTTAGAAGGGATGAAGAAAAGATTTACAGAGAGCAGGAGCGCAAATTGCGGAAGGAGAGAGTCGAGAAGAGTTGCAGAGAGAAACTAAAGGAAGAAAAGAGGAGGAAAAGAAAACTATATATAGAAAAATTAAAAAGATTTTTGAGAAAAACGAGAGCATTTAATGCGAGAAGAGACACGAACGGTCGAGAATAAACGGTTGGAAGAGACGTGTCAAGAAAAGACTTTAATAGTCAAAATCTGTGTGATAATACGGAGCTGAAACAGATAAAGATAAGTAGTTGCGGCAAATCAAAATATTGATTCTCATGACGTTCTCCCCCTCGCAGAGGAGATGTAAGGAGAGATAGGAGACGGAACTTCATATATATATACTACACAGAAGCTTCGGAACTTCGCTAAAAGAATAGAGGCAAGTACGTACTTTTCAAGAAAAGTATTCTTTCGCTCGTTCCTTCACCAATTGAAACCAAGGATTATTACAACAATGAATTTTTCCTTCAAATCGCTCTTCAAGCAATATTCAAGGAAAAAGAGGCAAGATATAGGATCATAATATCGCAACGTACAAGGCTCGCGGGATTAATAAACGACGGTGTTGCGAGGGAGTCGCAGGGAGCTAAAATAAACGACGCGAAGAATAACGACACCCAAAACAATTGGAAGACACGAAACCTGGCGAGGGTCAAGAAGTGTCGCGAGAATGAATATTCGTGCATTTGCGACACTTCGCGAGACGTTCCCGAAAATAAAGGATAGCTTAGTCAGTCATCCACTATGTATTACCCTATATAAAGGGCTCAATGAGTCTGTTCATGGGAGAGCTTCTTCTTTTGGGGGAAATTGTTGAGCAAGTCATTAGGAGAGAGAAAGTTTAAGAGTACTTTAACTTCTAAGTGTAATTCTATTTTTCTGTGTAAACATTTCATTAATTCAATCAATAAATATTCTTGATCTTACATCTTTCAATGGATTAATTAAGCAAAATTGAGTAAGGGGTGTAGTGTGGGATTTCCCGCAACTACACTTTCAGAGATACGTAACAACCACATACATATGCTGCATTTCAAGTCCTTTTGAAATTACCAAGCTAACTAAGTAGCGGAACTCTATAACGTTCATTACAAGAGAACAATTCCAGGTATTTGTGAGAAACCTCGCGCCACAAGGAGAGTCTTTGTACTTTAAGACTACTTTCTTCTCATTATGCTTTATGACAAATTAATTATGTATGTCCAATAGGCTTTACACTTGGTTGGTTAGCACTACCACACCAAATACCCGTATATTTGCCAAAGAACTAAGTTCTGCCTGGATTGTGTAGGCCAAATATGCTATTTATTTAAAATTAATCAAAATAAAGTATGGTTCGATCTCATTGTGCTCTACTTATGGAGCAACTATTTACAGATTATATCATCACTGTGCACGCATGATCCTTCCATTAACTCATATGCATTCTCATAATCTCTGGATTTCATTGTTCTGTAGAATCATTTAAAACTTCGGAGCGTCCTCCAGTATTGATTCATGGACATAGTCAGAGACAATCAAATGAGATAATTTCATTAATGATACAAATTAGGTTGTGCCTTACTCATATACTTCCTTTTTAGGTGAGCATTGATCGAACCTGGTGGTCTCTCCATCTTCCTTTATGGAGCCACGGCCTCAACTACACTTCCACCAAGTGTAGTTGCAACACCTTAGTCTATGATGTACCCCATACTGAGGATTTCTAACCTTGCAGGAATATTTGAAGCTGGTATGTGTGATCTTGTCACTTTAGCGACATCAGTGTACATTCTGAAAATTGATTATTCTTTGTCACTTCACATTTACATTTATGGAGTACAAGAATCAATATGAGACAAAGTGGGAACACACCACAGAAATTCATATCGTTCCCTTAGAAAATACTTTTCTTATCTCCCCCTAACGACGAGAAGACTGTCTTATTAAAGTGATAACCTGCAAATCTAGCAGTAAGAGATCTCCTGCCAAAGGTTTTAAAATGCGGATAATTGTTGAGATTGAATATCTAACAAAATTACTTAATCATTTTCGTGACCCATTATAGTACGATGTGGACTCGTAATGGCACATATATAGTGCAACCAAAAATGTGTAAGAACACAAATATCAGGCTTAAATTCAGTTACCAACTGGTGCGCAAAAAAGGTTGACTAATATTGGGTTCTACAAAAATTAAGTAAAGATGCACGTAATATTGCATATCCCCAAAGCAATAAAAGGTAGGTTGGTACGCATAACCTATTCCTTAGACACCATCACGTAACCTTTGATGGTAGCCTCAAGCGAGACCATTGGGTATAAGATGCTCTATATTGATCCTATTAAACATGCAATATTCATCAAGTCCTTTTGATGTAAATTCTCTAGCATTAACAAGGGTGGTTAGCCTTTGCACTTTGCATTGTGTAATATGTGCTAGGAGTTTTCAAACTCAAATTTCTTGGGAACTATAACTAGTCCAAAATGTCAAAACATTCACCAGATCCATTAGTCACTTTAATGGTCCGCATTCTGCATGAATATTTTTCTAAAGTTCACCTTGTTTTCTTTGTAATATGGAATTTTTACTATTTGCATCTTAGGGTGGTCTCGATCCTGTTTTACTGAAGACTTTATAAAAATGAGTGATATGCTTTCTTACCTAAAAGCATAATGGGAAGGGGGGGGTTGTGCATCTAGTAATTTAGAAAACACTTATTGAGAGATATGTCGTCACTTTCCATTCTATCAATCTTTTTCCCATTTCCGTTCACTCAAATAAAGTGATATTTGTATGAGTTCTTTCAAAACAATCATCATGTCACAACCAAAGTTTCTTTATGGTTATGCCCAAAGCTTTGTATGAGTCGGTTTTCCAACATTTCATCGTCGGAGTCAATATGATTCAATAATCCAAATATTATAGTGAATTACATTGCACTAGATTGACTCATTAGTTTTTCTAAAATATATTTCCTTCCAAATATATTAGAGACTATAAAAGATGCAACCAGTTACATCCTCATCATTTTGATGTTCCACATGATATCCATTTGCACGGGTTACTTGGAAATTTAACAAGGTGTGATTATCTCTTGGTACATCTAGAGATTTTGCGACGTCTTTGTTCTATCTTAAAAAATAAATGAGCAAAGGCTGCGCCTCGATAAGATAGGTAATTGGCCAGGCAAAGTTCTTGTTGCCATTAAAGTTGATGTGAAAATTGGTTGTTACTATGATGCACATGCACATACACATTACATTGTATATATCAACACCTACAACTAGGTGCATTTCCAACTCTTGCATTTATGATGGAAGCTAAAATTACATTTTTAGCTTCATCCCATGTTCAGTTGATACCTATACTTTGGTGTCATTACTGTTGGGGAAAAAAAATTGTGTCATGATATATATGTCCCTTTACACATGCTTTATATGAGTCGGTACGTCTAACCCTCATTACTTTGGGGTTCTTTCCATTTTCATTTTTGCTACATTTAGCGTAATTTGAGAAATTTCTTTATCTCAATAGGCCAAGAGAATCTCACTACACATGTCAACCATTTACTTTAGGTTGAATATATCACTAAAGATAATTCTCTTGTTGTCATACTTCAACATATACCGGTTCGTTAGTATTATGGATGAAGTAGAGAAATGAAAATTTTATGACTCATACCATCTTTTGTGAGTTCATCCACAAAAATTGGAATACATGTGATTTTATTTGTAATTCTTTAGAAACTACCAACTCTTTAATAGTCGAGCAAGTAAAATTACATTTCACGGAACATTCAAATTTTGGGAAGAAATATCATGTACGCAATAATGGTGTTCAAGTACTTCTAAACCCAAAATAAATATATTCGAATCGAGTTGGTACAACCAATTGAACAAAAGACACCATTCAACTATAGCCAATATCATATTCAAGAGAACAAAATAACATTAAGACCAAAATTCTTAATGATCGAGATCAGCGCTCATAACTTATATTGGTCGTTTATGAACTTATCTTGAGAAAAAAAATTGAACTTGGAATATTCTTAAAATAAATATATAAGCCCAATAAATATTCAATATTTAAACCCACATTCACGTTAGTTACGTACCTCAAGTCGAGCTTCATTCCCCACTGTACAATACATGTACAAAACCAAACTTTAGTTCCCATTTGTTCATGCACGTTCCGAGCCAAAACGGACAGGGCGGGGTCGGCACTGGAGCTTGGACTGCGGCCGAAACCAGACTGGACAGGCTTGGTTGGACTGGACAGGAAGGAACGAGACTGGACTGGGTCTGGGATTCCTTTTACTCCTCACAACGACGGAGATTACCAATGATGTGATCTCAATAATGTTGTAGTAATAAGGTTCGTTGAGACTTGTGAAAGCAAAAGATTTTAGACTTATAAAACTTAAAAATAAGGAAAACTTAACACAAAATCGATTCAAGATATGAGAAAATAACCAAGACACTGATTCCACTATTACACATGAATGAATAATTTATGGTGAATAACACAAAACTCTAATTATTATTTTTAAGTCCTTATTTCTTAATCCACAAATAATCAGGCAAATTCCCAAAAAGTAATTGTATCCCCTAAGCATAGATTATCTAAACAAAGTATAACCTATCTAATTGAATCACAACTAATGACGAAAATTATGCAAACAATTTAAAACTCTGCAAAAGCAGTGATTGAATGAATTATAAATTATAAATTAGAGAAAATAAAATAGTTACCAATTATTCATGCGTAAATAGCTTCCTCATTGCCTTGGTTGTGGGAGAATTAGCCTCTCATCATGTTGGAAACACGCTCAAAAATCATTATTATTGCTCAAAGGGTGTTTACAAAGATGAAATGGAGAAAATGATGAAAATCGGGTGTTTGCAACGATTATAGGTGTTGCAAACACTGTTACAAAGAACGATAAAACTGGCATCGTTGCTTTTAAGTCTGCCTTCCGTATTACGACCCTCTCCTGTGTGTCGTCACTGTAGATGAACGACTGCCTCGGGTGGTCTTTTGTTCTTCGTGTTCTTGGTGCAGCAGCAACAGAGAATAATCCTGCAACTCGATTTTTTTTGGCTCTGTAGTGTTCTAAACTCTCCCAAACTCTCCGTATTTCTTCAATGAGACCCCAGGAACATATTTATACCGAACAACACCAATATATCTCGCTCATTAACTCAAAATAATCCTCCGTTACTCGGTGTTAAAGAAAATATTTTCTGGAATATTTTCTTCCTTGATTTAACCCTTCACGCGTTTCCTCATGGATTGGCAATGGTGTTGACACACGATTCTTGAGTAAAACTTCTGTTAAGACCGATTCCAACTCGTCTAAGGCATATATATCCACGCAACACAACTCGTAGAATCCCGTGACTTCTCACAACTCGTTTTCCTTACTTTACGTATCCGCCCAACTGGATCGAAAAAATCACCATATCATGCCTGTTAAGCCCAAACGATGGTCCATCCAATAATTTCAGCGATTGTGAGTCTCATTAAATTCTTTGTGTGAACTCTTTTAACATGAGTAGTTAATTTTATTGATTGAGGATGCTAGTTCTTAATATGATTTGAAATCCAACTCCAAAATTGGTTTGTTGCTGCCATTAAATTCCCGCCATTTTTCAAATTTGAAAAGAAGAAGATGACCTCCCCCTAACAGCGATGGGGGTGCGAATAGCAGCTTCCTTAATGGGTGTCCTGGGGTGCCCCTTAGTAATTGAGGTGCCCCTTAACCGAAATGAGAGTCCGCATAGCACATGTCTTCCGGGGTGCTCCGCATAATTTTTCGAGCCGATTTTTCCAAAAATGTTTATTTCCAAAAAATACCTACAAACACACAAAACACCATAATAAGGACAAAAACGAGTACTAACAATACGAAACATTGAGGACAATTAGATACATAAATGCGTCTATCAACCAACAGACGCACAAACAAACCAAAAAAAAATGTGATCAGAAGTTTTTTTTTTTTTTTTCCTAAGCATAAGCATCACGCCCAATTGAGGTCTTAAATTGATGCTTGATAGAGGACAAAAAGGGTGATGATTCATTCGTCAATCCAAGAGTTCCCAAAAGCATTTCATGGAAATTGTGTTAACTAATTCAAAGTTCAATTCAAATGATAACACAAATTCATTCGTCAATCCAAGAGTTACATAGATTGAAAACCGTTATAATCACATTATATATGGAGAGTCGCATTCCAATCAAGGAAGATAAAAACAAATCTGTCTTTTTTTTTTTTTTTCTTAATTCAATTAGATTTTTTTTTATTTGCTAAAACATACCAAAATCAAATTATAACAACATATAGTAGCACAGATTGAAAATAAAATCAAATGGCTTATACAACAGATGACTTGGATTTACTAAAAAAAAAAAAAATTGAGACGTGGATGGATGCACACCAAAAGAAGAGTATCATCATATTATCTAATTAACTTATGATACAAAAATCATACATATTTGCTGATCTATTGCATACACATAACAAGTGAATCCAATCAATACGTACCTTTTAAGTCCAACTCCATCATATTTTAGATCCAGAAAGATTACTGATAATGTTGCTTGAAATCGATGAAGGAGGTAAGTCCTTGCTTGTGATTGCGAAGAAAATAATATCAAGATTTCAATTTTAACTCTATGGCAGAACTCGTGCTGATGACGTGTTCAAGGGGAATTTAGGAGAAGATGAAGAGTATGAGAAATGGCAAGAGGGTTATTATTGATAGCGACAGCAGCAGTATTACATAGCATAGTATGCTTTTTATACAAGTAGGAAGAGAACCCTAGATACTATATTGGGCCGCACATACATGGGCTACAAGCCCTACAAAAAATCATGATTTCATCAGGATGAAAATGAAGATCATAAGAAAGAAAAAACTAAAACTGTTATCCTTTTTCTTTTCTTCTCATTCACAAATCATAATGAATATGATGATCATAATTTCATCATGATGATGATGATCATAAAAAAACCCAAAACTATTATCTTTTCCTTCTCATTCTCTTCTCATTCATAAATCATGATGATCATAAAAAAGAAAAACTAAGAAAACCCATCATTTATTTCTACTTTTGACTGGCTAAAAAATTTGATTCGACGAAACCAGTTTCTGAAACTATTTACGCTGGGAGTTTTTACATGCCCAACCGTATATCATGTATTACAGATGGAAAAATATGTGATCCTAGACGTAAAGTAGGTACACGGTTGGGAAAATAAGAATTCTCATCCGTAAGTAGGTACTTACATCTAGGATTTCATAACCGTGAATAATTTTGAAATCAAAATAAAGTCGAAGAAGTTATTTTGTTACTAAATTCGAAGAAGTTAGTGACAACAATGGATGAAATTGAGAAGCGATATTTCAATGTGGAAGTTGTGTCCAAGTTTAAGTATTCGTCAATTACCGAAAACAGGCCAATTTTTATGTCTGAAGAAGAGAAAGTTAGTAATTTGATTCAAAAAGTAGCAGATGAATACAAATTGAAGGTCCCAGTTAGGTTAGAGCACTCACCGGGAGCGTCGTCGATTGTTTGGAACGAAGTAAAATGGTTTGATGACTCTCAAGTTAAGACCAAAACTACTAGCCGGTTCAACATATTCGCTTGTTTCTCAAATGATTTTTTTGTTTTTGCATAAATTCTTTTCATTATTACTCTCTTACGTTTATACTCATTTCTAACGAGCTACTGTATTCAGAATTTGAAAGAAATAGCAATTCAATCAACTATTTCGAATGTTTGTACACCATGTACTACATGTAATGTTGATTGGTATTTGGATCTAATCATCCGTTGGTAACATAAGACAAACTACCTATTTCCTCAGTGTGAATTATTCTCATATATTAGCTTTAGACTTAGTGCTTGCTATGGCCATGTGGATAACAAGTAGTATTCTACTTCAAAGTAAATTAGTCAAACGAAACGATAAAATGCTTAGGTGTGAAAAGCCAAATTGTAATTATGTTGGAGGTGCTGAGAAAGAGACTCCGTGAATCGTTTTTTATTTTTTCATGACTCACTAATTTTTTGTTTTCAAATCTTGATCTTTCAAATAAGTTTTACAATCCTGCATTATCTTCTCTAATATTTCATGATCCGTTGTTGTTTTTCCTTTTAAGTTTCTTCTCGGTTCGAATCGAACACGTATTTAGAAAAAAAAATTCTTTTATTTTGAGTATGTGTAACTAATTTCCCTTTCCTTCTCATGTGTTTACAGATTCTTTATTTCTTAATGGAATTTGTCGTAGTATCTGAAGTGGTAAAGGGGTATGCAGGGGTTTCTCAAATGCTCTTAGAATCAATAGTGTTCAAGGTTCTTATCATTGCAGCTATGAAATTTTCCATGGTTTTCTTTCACAAAGGCAGTACAACTTAGTTCAGAAATAAGAATACCAGTAACTTTTGTATTTCAAATTTCAAAATTCGAAATTTCTGTTACCATATTTGGCTGTGTTTACTCACTTGGTCAAGCGTAAATCTAGATATTTATACACCCGTAGAAAATTTCCATAAAAGAATTTTCTTATCTTTAATGGATTGTTTTTATAAACATTTTCAAACGCTAAATCAAAGCAGAGATCATTATATATCGTCAAGTTTTCTTTGAAATAATATCATAGCCCCAAACTTATACTACTATAACCTTAGTAGAAGCAATATGCTACGTAAAATGACCAAAATATTGTAGTACTAGTCCAAAAATTCAAGACTATGAACTTAGGGGAAATCTCTGAGGTAACGGTCAATCATCATGATGAAGATAGGGAAGCAGAAGATACTCAATAGGATATTTGTCTTCTTGGAAAGATCATCATAGAAGGAAAATGAGTTTGAAAGTAGTAGAGAAAAACATTGGGTTTACATGCTCTTTCCTTGTTGAAGACGGGGTGGAAGTCTTTGAGATATATAAAAATGTTAAGGTCTTCAAAATTTAAAGATTAGAATACCCTCAAAAAAATCTTTGAAACAAGATCATGAAGTACTAATGTGATATATCAAGATCTTGATTGGAAACATCAATTTGGATTCGGCTCGAAGAAACTTTTTCCAAAACATATGAATGTGGAGTTAGCCAAGAAGATGGTTTTACTGATGGGTGAAGTAATAAAAATAGATCCATCAAATACTATCCCAAAACCAGGAGAGCCAGTTAAGCTCCGTGTCATTATTGATATAAACAATCTAGTGAGTAGAGGAGATTTGTCTATCACCGAATCAGGTTGCACTAGATGAGTAATTTATTTTTATAAGAAGCAACCAAACAAACTTTGTCCTAATTTTTTCATCCGCAGCCATATCAAAGGTGTCTTCAAAGGTTCTACAAAGTATCTGGACATTGTTTACACGAAGCCTGAATATTTTGGTGTTAAGAAATTCAAAGGCAAAATCAGATTATCCGAACAAGGAATATGTTACAAGTGCCAAAAAGTGTCCAAAGGAACAATAAAATAATTCCTTTGTTCCTCCCCAAGATGGTATCATAATTAATATTGAGAGTTTTGTTCCTGCTACTGAGGATGATTCCTTTAGTACTGCTAGACTAGGTAAGAGACAGATAAATGATCCAATTACGTCACAAAGTTAAATCCAAACAACTTAGCCTATGGAATCTAAACTCAATGATATGCACTTGGAAGCACAAGCAACCTTAAAGGCCACTCAGCAAGAAAAACACATCAATGACACCAAGTAGAAGGGAAAGGTATATATAAACTCTAAAACCCATCTCTCTCCTTGTAAGCTTTATTATATTTTCAAAATGAAATTATTATCTTGGAATGTCAAGGAGATTGCTAATGTCTTTACAAAACAACAACTGTAAAACTGTGTCAAGTCTCAAAGTCCCGATTATGTTTTTCTCTGTAAAACTAAAGTTGACACACATAGAAAGGTCTCTATTGCTCAATCAGTCCACTACCATAACTATATTTGTATTAATATAATTGATTATGCAGGAGGCCTTATTCTCTTGTGGAAATATGAAATTTCCTTTGACGTTGTTTGTACTGCTGATAATATTATTCATGCTCTCATTATATTAGATCTAAGTAAACCTGTGGTCTTAGTCTGTTTTATATATGGATCCACTTATAACGAACCTAAGAAATAACAATGAACTTTTCTTCACAGTCTTAGTGAGGATGAGTTTTAACCTTGGTTGGTGATATGAGATCTTAATTTTCATCTTGATGGAGATAACAATATCTCTGACACTTGGGTTTAAAACATAGTTAGAACTCTGGCCTTATGGATTTAAGATACGATGATAAGGATTACATATGGACTAGTGATAGTTATGGTACATGTACTAGGAAAGCTATTGTTGGCATGGCCTTAAAAAACAATGAACTGTTCTTAGACTTCTCTCAGGCTAAAATTATTCATCTAAAACATACTGCTTTAAACTACTGTCCTATTTTGTTAATTACTGATATTTTTCCTAGGAAACTTTGGAGACCTTTTAAGTTCCTTGGTACTTGGATGCAACATGATTCTTTTAGTCAACAAAAGGAAAAATGCTTGGAATGTGAATGTTATAGGTAGCCCTTCTTATAAGTTTAATTATAAATTGCAAAGTGCTAGAATGACTCTTTCCCAATGAAACAAACTTGAATTTGAGGAAATTTTAAAAATATTTTGAACCTTGAAAATCAGTTGGACAGTTCTTAGAAAGAACTCAGCTCTAGAATCCAATTTATAAGGGTTAAAGCTATCAGTAATTAAGGATCTTGAAGGATGGTATAATATCCAAACTAGGTTTATAAAGAAAAATCTAGAGTTAAACATGTTCATGAATTGGATAACAATACTAGGTATTTCCATTATTTAGTGAATAAGAGAATATACAAAAACAAAATTAATAATCTTAGATGATATTTCACAAATCCCCACCCTTAGATGATATTTCACAACTCGTCATCCTTCACTTTAATATTATTGGATGCACAAGTGATCCTGTATTTTCTGATGATGATTTTGATATTATTCCCACTGTTATATATGATGATGATAATGTTGGTTTACTTGCTATTCATACCGCTGATGAAATTATAAATGTTATTAAATCTATGCCGGCCTGGAACTCACCTGATTCAGATGGATTTCAGGATGGTTTTTATCAGTCACAATGGCACATTGTTGGGAAAGATGTTATTGAAGTTGTTCATAAATTTTTTAAAACTGGACATATGCCTAGATGCTTGAATAAAACTTGCATTTGTATTATTCCTAAAGTTAAAAGCCCTCAAAAGCCAGCTGACTTTAGACCTATAGGACTTTGTAATGTTTCATATGAGATAGTTTCCAAAATTCTTGCAAATGGAGTTATGCCATATCTCAAGAAACTTATCTCCCCTTATTAGTTTGCTTTTGTCCCTGATAGAGCTATACACGATAACTTCATTATTGCTCACGAAGATACTCTCTTTCAGTCTCTAATGAAGCTATTGTGCCCACCATATCCATCAATGATCATACCACATAATTCCAAAAATCTCAAAGGTTCAAAAACAGAGATAACAAAAATGAAAGCAAAGAAAAGGAGAATCAGGTACTTACTGCACATAAACAACACTTTCTTTTTAAAATTGTTTCCTTTGTCATTAAATTTTCCTAATATCCATATTACTCTTATTCTTTGTTTTTGAATTTATCTTTATCTGAGCTTACACATTTTTAAAAAGCACTACATTAAAATATGCATTTATCTTGTCATTTTAGTAGTCATCATCATGAAGATAATCTCTTTGAATGTTCAAGGCTTTGAAAATTCCTCTCCTAGAAATCACCTAAGTGACATCATCTTCTTGTGTGAAATCAAAATAAAACAAGAAAATTGTCAATCTTTTTTTAAAGCAATTTCAATATCCTAGTAGTGCTTTTATTGAGCCTAAGGGTCTTTCTGGTGGCCTTTTTCTCCTTTGGAAGAATGGTTTCTCCTGTGTTATTGTTGATCCTTACAGTAACATGTTTAATGTTATGGTACAGGCTAATGCTAGTAAACGAGAATTTATATTGAAGGTACTCAAATTATGCAAAGAAAAAAGATCAATGGAATTACATTCATCAAATTAGTAGAGCTAATAATAACCCTTGGATTATATTAGGAGACCTAAATTTCCATCTAGCTAACTGATAATGATAGTGTGGTTTCCTCTTCCTCAGATGGTTGGGTCAATATTTACTCTCTATTTGTGGCTTATAGAGGATATTGGCTTTGTAGGAAAAGTTTACACTTGGACTAGAAATAATATTGGATCTGGCTCTAAGAGATGTAGAATAGATATGGCATTACGTAATGGTAATTGGAGTTGGAATTTCACGAACTCTAGACTCTTACATCTAACCCCAAGTAGGTAGTGATCATAGTCCACTGATGCTTGTTACTGATGCCACTATTCCTAATTGATGGAAACCATTTAAGTTGTTTCCGACTTGGTTAAATGATGAATCTTGTGTTGTTGTGATTGTTAATGCTTGGAAATTTAATGTCAACGGTTCTCCTGCTTTTTATTTAGTCAACAAGCTTCATACTACAAGAAGAGATCAGTCTTTATGGAATAGAGAACGTTTTGATAACATCAATCAAAAAGTTGATAATCTGTAAAAGGAGTTAACTATTCTTCAATAACAAGATCAAGATTCTGGAACCAGTAATCATCAGCATCAACAAAGATTTAAACAAGTGTCATAATATCAAGAGACAATTCTATAAACAAAAGTCAAGAGAACACTTTATCAAGGATATGGATACCAGCAACATACACTTCCATACTAAAACCAACATGAAGAGAACAAGAGACAACATAGACTTCATTCAAAACTATGATGGTAACTGGTTGTAGACAAGAGATCAAATATCTTTTCACCTGACACATCACTTCAAAAGTATTAGCTCCTCTACCAATCCTTTCTTGATGAAAATTTATACAATATTCTCCCTACAATTATTTATGTGGAAGACAACAACATGCTTACAAGCACAACATCAAGTCAAGAAATATATGATACTCTTAAAAGCATGGAGAATTGGAATGCTCATGGACTAAAAGGATTTCAAGCTGGCTTTACAAAATTCAAGGAGATACTATTGGTGAAGATGTTAGTATGATGGTGCAAGGTTTTTTTTGGAAACAAAACACAATCTAAACTCAAGACCTACATATCTCTCATTCCTAAGAAGAAGAAACCCACATGTGCAACTTGAAATGACGAGGGTAACAAGCACACCACAATCTTTTTGATATCAATCTTTTCGACCCGATTGCATTGCTAAAGCAACATACTTAAATAACTTTCTTATGGATTTACAATGAAGTGATGACACAACCCATACACAACACGCTTGTTGAGGTTCATTGTTTGTTCTTAAAATTTCCCAAATATCCTTTCCAAAAACGTTTGGTATGGAATGCGGCTTTGATTGAAGAGAGTCTAAAAAAAAAAAAGCCTTAATTCCTGCAGATACAATGATATTTCGCAGTAGTAAATTTTGGTAATCGCCTTCTTATTCGACTTTGCATATTGGCGCGGTTGGCAACTCTTTGATTTTTTGGCAGCATGTTGGTTTTCTATGAACTCAGCCCTGCTCGTATTTTCAGCCATGCTCTTTGAAAAATTGTAAGAATGATGAAAAGTATAGAAAATGCATGAGATTGAGAAATTCTAGAAAGATTTAAAAATTCTGGTGCTACTTGAAATAAATTTGAAGTTTAGTATATATATGGGTGAGTTCCTGGCCGTTGGATGAAAAACAATTGAGCGATGTTCATACCACCGAACAATGGAAAGACTTGCGTTGGCGCTCTGAATTTTGATGACCATCAAGCTTTGGTTGACCATCGAGCGATGAACTTTCCATTGATCGGTAGAGACTCCAACACGTATGCCAATGTGGTATATTTGACATTTTGGTACATACATTTTCCACTTTTCCATACCCATAGTGGGTGTGAAAGTAGAAAACGACCTGATTTGCCATATGCATACGAACAGAATAAGCCTTGGCCAGTGTTTAGGCTAGGGGTGAGCATGGTCTGGTTTTCACCTCATCCGCATCCAATCCAACATCCAATGGATGCACGGATGAACGGATTGGTTGCGGATAATCCAATGGATTTGTGTTAGTTAAAATTTATAATGAAAAAGTAAAGCCAATATAGATGACTTCTTATAGAACCTACACATTTTATATATGTATATGAATATAAAAGTGCCATGGACAACACTCTAAGCAAACACCTTTAAAATTCCAAAACTATCCATATATTTTATATAAACTATATAAATGCCCTTAATCTAACGGGTATGGATGTCCAACGGATTTTCAAGGTTGCATCTGGGTCCAATCCGTAATCTGTTGGATTTTAAAAATCCCATCCGCGTCCAACCCATTAGCGAACGGTCCGAGCATCCATCCGCACAAATACGGTTGGTCCCCGTTAAATCCGCGGATAACGGATAAAATGCTCACCCCTAGTTTAGGCCATAGGTGATAATAATGTTGATCATAGGATATGGATCAGACTGTAATTGCAGGTTTTCCTACAATCACACCCAATCGAGTTTTGCTCAAATTTCAAGAACAATCACCTAATCTTTATTAATTTCTTTTATGAATCTTACAAGAATGGTAAGAATATAAGGAAATAAGAATTATTCTGGACTTTCTCTCTCCTATTTGTTTTCTCACTCTTCTAAAAAGATTTATTCCCTCTCAAGTCTGCTTGGTCCTTTATATAGGATCTTACATAGTAGATGACAGCTAAGCCAACCTTTATTTTCGGATCTGGTCTGCGTCATTCTCGCAAGCTTACAAGGGCTTTCTTCTCACGTGTTCTTCAATCTCGCAAAGTCTTCACACTTTCCTCGTGATTAGTATGATGTCACCTGCTACGTCATTCTTAAAGTAGTATGTGATGGTCTTCGCAAACATTTGTTGGTCAGACTTCGCTGGGACATTGTTGTTGCGAGATTCTACTCCTACATCTTGCCTCTTCTCATGTCTTCTCTGCGAAGAAGAGAAATATATGAGAACCTCTATTTCATAATGCCGCAACCGTTCATCTTTCTATCTTCTCCTATACTGACAAGACTCCGTACTTTACGCAGAATGAACTACACGTGTCTCTTCAACCATCTACTTCTTGACACGTCTTTTATAACCGCCATTTCTCAACCGTTCACGTCTTGTCTTCATTAATGAGTTTATCTTTTCGAGATCTCCTTCTCTCTATATATATCCTTCTTAATCTTCCTCTTCTTTCTTTTTACTTTCCTGTCATTCTCTCTGCAACTTTTCTTCATCATTCTTCCGCAAGTTCCGCTTCTGCTACTGCACTTTTTTGTTTTTTCTCTTTTTAATCTTTACTTCTTCTTCATTCCCATACTTAAAGATGCTTCCAAGTGGTCGCAAATATGAAAATTCTTTTGAAGAAATTCAAAAAGATCTCAAATATACAGGTTTCACATTATCCACCATTCCTGATCAGAATTCTAAATCCATTCTTTCTTCTAGATTGTTTTTTGATTATCATTTTAACAATGAAGAGATCATCGTCTCGCTAGGTCAGCTTCTCGCTGGTCTTCCCATACCTCTTTATGACCCCAATCTCCCTTTATTTTACGAGATCCTTTCTCATGCGAACTTTTCGCGAGCCGGCTACCAATTGTTTGGAGACTGTATTCACATTATACTTGAATTTTCTTATCGCGGTACAGGCTTGGGATCTCTTTATCCACCAGAACTTAGAGTCCCTAAGTTCACCGATCTAGAAATCGTTTCTGAGCAATATACTGTGGAGAGCTTCTTCGAAAATTACGAAATAATCACCATGAAAAAGGAAAGTACTCTCTGGGGCGTTCACTTGAAGAGGAAAGAGAGTGTTGCCAGCGACAAAGTTATCATGTAAGATATTGACTGGCATTCTGGTAATAATAAGATCCCACGTCAGTCTAAAGATGATAAATGGTGCGTCTTTCCTTTGATTTTGAAGGGACCTTATATCTCTGGTTCTAATGTTTTGCCCGAAAATCTTGCTGCATACCAACCATGGGTGTTCAACTGGCCTGAAAAAGAGATATAGGTATGTTTCCAAATTTCACTCAGCTTATAATTCTCTATTTATCCCTACTCAATTCTTTTCTAATCTTGTGAAATTTTTAGGTTGGAAAGTTGAGAAAGAACTACAACAAAACTGGGAAGGCAAGCATCTTAACAGCTCTGCGTTCGATCACAGATGAAGTAAGAAATACTCTTTTTATTACTTTTAACAATATTGTTGCCTCTGTTTCTTATCTCTATCAGTTTGCGAAGGATTGTTGAAGGAGATGAAACCGATGGGCCTATCAAGGTTGCGAAGACTAAAGGCAAGAGCAAGGGCATTCTTTGCAAGGAGAAGTCAGTTGTCTCTTCTTCTTCTAAGAATCTCTCAAAGAAACGAAAAATTCGCTCTCCTTCTTCTTCGAATCTTCAGTCTGATGAAAGCAGTGATGATAATGAGCAAACTTCTCTCGCAAAGGAAGGCTCTTCACCTGAATCTTCCATGGCACAGCTATCTAGTATTTTTTCTGATTCTTTGCAAGGAATAGTCAATGTTCCTTTGGCTAATACTTGTAGAGCTATTGCGAATATCTGTGACTCCTCCCTTCTAGGTGATGATGAATCCCTTCGCGGAGTTTCTAGATCAGTGACTCCAAGTTTCCTAAATTCGCTCAGCACTTTGGTAAATCTTCATTTTTTTTTTAAATTCGAAATTATAGATTGTCTTGACAAATTTTATATCCTTTCGCAGGCTGGAAGAGCTTCTTATGCAGTTTCTTCTGATTTAGTAAAGTGGTGTGAACACTTTGAGAAAAATAATTTCCAACTTACTAATCAACTCAACTCTATTAATAAAGACGCGAGAAATTTCGCAAGAAGAGCGAAGAATTAGAAGCTGAAGCTGTCGATCTTCGCAAGAAAAACAAACAGTTGGATCTTAATGCTTCTTTTCAACAAAACACAATATTTAGCCTTCAAAAGGCGAATAACCAACTTTACAATATGCAGTTTTTCTTTTCTCTCTCTACTCCTTTTTCCCATTATTTTTCCTTAATTGATTAACCATTTTTGCAGACGTTTATGGTCTTTCTGATGAAGCTACTATTCTTCGCACCTTTCCCCATTCTATGGATGATGATACCCTTCTTGAGCGCCTTAATACTTCTTTAAACAGTTTTACAAATGACAAAACAGAATCTCTTTCCTTAAATGAGCTCAGATCTAAATTCCACCTTTTAGAAATTGACCATAGATCCAGCTTAAAATCAGCCAACAGTTTTAAACGTCGCTATCTTGATTCTAAGGATGAAATTAATGGATTAAGAGTCAAGATTAGCGATCTTATAGATGATAAAGATCGTATCACTAGTCAAGGTGCTCAAGAGAAATTCCACAAAACCCTTCTTGAGATCCAACTTGAGCGAGATGAAGTTACTCGCGAAAATGCCTTTCTTATCGAAAGAGAGAATCAAATTCGCTCCCGTCTCCTCATAAGTAATGATGATGAGTTTGCTTGGGCTGCGAAAGTCTTAGATGATGCCAGAAATAATTTAGGTGTAAATGTTAGCCTCCAAGTTGATCATTCGGCCTTGGTTAGAGATATGATTTCTAACAGAGAAGGTTAATAACTTTGCTTCCTTACTAATTATTCTCTTTTGTGAACTTCGATCAAGTTATTGACCTGCTATTATACCTTAACAGACGCTGAGAAGGAATTTCGCAAGAGGATTGAGGAATTGGAGACTCAAGTCAAAGATCTTGAAGCCGGAAAAGTGCAACTCGCAGGAGATTTATCTGTTCGCAACGATAAGTGTCGCAAGCTCAAGAATCAATTAAAGCTCACTGTCGCTAATTTTGAGAATGATGTTCTTCACTTTCGCAATCAGACTATTGCGAAGGTCTGCGATGATAACAACATTCTTCACTCTACATACCCTATCTCTTAGAGGAAATTCCGAAGAATGTATCCCCTCCAGCCATTTCAGATAGTGATGATAGTGAAGAAGAAGATGAAGAAGAAATAGAAGAAGAATGTGAAAAAGAGAAAGAAGCTGAAGGAGAAGGAGAAGAAGAGACTGATAGAGAGGATAAAGAAGAATCAATCAAGAAATAATTTTTTTTTCTCTTCACTGACTTTCATCCCTTTGTGTAGTATTTGTATATATGTTCTTTTATCCTTTTGTCTTTATGTCTTTATAATCTATTGTTGCGAACTCCTTCAACTTCCAAAATTTCTAAATATAAGCTCTATCTCTTTTGTTTTACCTGCAAGTGTTAAAAAAGCAATTCTTTTTCGCAATAACAATTGATCAATATACAATTAATATTTACATACAATTTTCAATCTATGCGTAAATCTGTCAGGTGGAGGCAAATAACACTTTCCCATTTTTTCACATTCCCATACTTGGCTCTATTATTTGTTTCCAAATGAAAGATTAAGCATGCTATCTCTTAGTAATACCATCATCTGTTATTTTATTTCTGTATTGTATGTCTGTGCGTTAATTTCGCAATCATTGTTGCATTTACCTGCATAATTTCGCTGTCTTGCATGTTATCATATATATCTTGGTATTTTCCAAGAATTCATTCATTATTATTCTCTTATGTGGTCTTATTTTGCCTTCCTAAGCAAAGGTCTTATTTCGCCACCCCTTGTCTTTGCGACAAAATCGCAGGCCGTCTTTACACTTTTATGTAATGACCCATTGATCTCGTCTTATCATTTTCTTGTATTATTGCCTCAGCAGGATATTTTTCATGCGACAATATGACAGGACTAAATATTCTTGCGAACATAAAGCCCCATGACATTGCCGTCTTGCGACGAAATCGCAGGACGTCTTTACACTTTCGTGTACCGACCCATTGACTTCGTCTTATCTTTTTCTATTATTATTGCCTCTGCAGGATCGTTGCACAAATATGACAAGCCTTAATACTCCCGTGAGTAAAAAGCCTCATGACATTTGCGTCTTTGACACTTATCAGCTCCCTAATGGAGGGTGTCGTCCTTATCATCCCCTGGTTGCCCCTTCAAGGAGGCGTACCTCTACCATGCAAGGTTGGCTCCTCCCATCCGGTCTTAACAACAACCAGTTGTTTTCGCGGACTCTTATCCCTTCGCCGATATGGCTCATGGTTACAAGACCGCACCCTAAATGGGGTTTTCTTCGGATCGAGTGCATCATAGTCAAGACTTGCCAAGAATGGCCAGGTACGCTCCAGACGCCCCAGGCACTCTTGGCTCAACCGTGTACCTCGCCGCCTTGATCAAATTATGCACTCCTTAGGATAGACCTTCTCACCTTAGTCGTCCAAACTAAGTCATCAGCTTAGGCTGAAAATCCAAGGCGCCTCTCCTGGATGGGCTTTATTGACCCCAAATCTCTATGACCAAGGTTCCGGTGGTGGTTTAGCCTTTCCCTGAGCCATGCAATAGGTTCTCCCTTTCTATGACGCACTTTAGGTCTTACATTTGCCTCTTGCGAAATTTTTATTCGCGAACTAGGGTGTACGCCATAGTTGGGTGCCTCTTTCATTTTTTGTTGATTATGTTGCCTTGTAACACTCTGTTGTAATTTCTCATTTTTGTTCTCTTCATTCAATGAAAAATACTTTTCAAATTTATTTTTACAAATTTTCTTTCTTTCTTTCTCTTCTAAATTTCGCCAATTTCATTCTCATTTCACATTTTAAGTTTCTTACCTTTACTACCTTGTACTTGTGCCTCTTTGAGTTCTCACACGATGTTGATCATCTCGTTTTGCAGAGTACTCTTTTCGTTTCATGTATTGTCATTACCAATTACACCATATTTTCGCAGATATTTCTCATTATATATTGCAGTTTTCACACCATCTAGCTCATATTTTCCTTTCCCTAATACATTTGTTACCGTGTAAGGGCCTTCCCACCTGTTCGCAGAATCATCTTCGCCATTCCTCTGATAAGTTGGTTGTAGACGTAACACCAGATCCACTTTGCGAAGTATTCGCTGATTCTCATTTTCAGTAAACATTACTTTCGCAGCACTCCCCTTTTCCTTCGTGCTCTACTGCATCTACCATCAGTCTTTCACCCCTTTGTTTTTCTTTGATATTATGCTTCCAATTGTTCTTCTTAGCTGCTATTTTTTCATATTTTTCTACATCAATTTCATGACATTTTCGTCCCTCAACCCAATCTCCTCTTATGATTCCAACGCCGCTAGGATGAGGAAACTTTATGCATTGATGGAAGGTTGAAGCTACTCCCAGAATTCCATGTAACCAGGGTCGACCAATTAGTGCATTGTACGGCGAATCTACGTCAACAACACAAAACATAATTTTGGAAGATAATCCTTTCAAAGGAATTCGCATAACAATTTCTCCCTTAGGTTTGTTCGCAGTACCATTAAAGTCGTAGATCTTGTAAGTCGAAGGTATCAAGTCCCCATCCTTTCCTCCCATAGTTTTGTAAGTATGGTAAAATAGGATGTCTACTGAACTTCTAGTATCAATCAATATTCTGTTAATCGCCCATGAATTCTCAGCTTCATCATCTTCATTATCACTAGGTTTCGGGATTATCATGCATTTCTCCATCTTCATGTATTTCTTCTGATGTAAAGGAAATAAGCTGTGTCTGCCATTCTTTTAGTGGCGAGACCTTCGCAATATTCATAATTTCTCTATCATCAATTTCCCTTGCGAATACTCTGCTCAAAACTTTATCATGAAAATCTTCAATTGTTTTGTATGAATGTACAATATAATGACAAAATAGGTTCTTTGCTTTTGCTCCAACTTCAAATAGAAACGTGTCTCCTCCCTTTGCTGCATTTGCTCTGCGATCTTCTGGTAGCGGTGGTAGTGGCAAAGGTTGTGGTTGCCTTATCATAAAATGGTTCAGCTTGCCTTGGTCTATCATTCTAAGGATAATTCTCTTTACATTCCTACAATCATTTGTCGTGTGTCCATGGAAGTGGTGATATGAGCAGAATTCATGACTTCTGTAGGTCGGGGGTGGCTCACTTCCCATGTTCCAAGGTGATGGGATGTTTTCCATCAAGATTATGGCTTCCCATATCTTTTCCACACTAGCATTTATAGGAGGCATCTTTATTTCTTCCCATACTACCTTGTTAGATCCCTGTCCCCTATGATAATTGTGTTTCGAACCTCCATAAGTGTCTTGGGGATGGTCAAGTCTTTGAATCTTGTTATTTCCACCACGACTAAAGAATCTTATTTCTTTCACAAGTTCTTCTTGATCATGGCTTCCCATTGCTACCAGTTTCGGTTGATTTTCGACTATCATCTTTCCCTGTTGTTCCTGCGAAGCGTTCGCCACTGCATTTGTTAACATGGGTAGTAAGCTTGCATTCGCCACCTTTGAACTTGTGTTTGCGACTGGGTACAACTCCATCTCACTCTGTTTTTCCTCAAGAGCTATATATTCCTCTTGATACTCTCACAACTCAGTCATTGTGATAGTGTTCTTGATTCTAAAGATTTGAACATACATCATTGCATTAATAAATGATAAAATAAGATATCTTTCATCCACAAGCTTAATCTCTACTTTATCTTGTACCAGGGCCCATGACCAGCCATATTGCTACACATTGTTTTCCACCTCATAGTTAAGTGCTTCAAACTTTCGCCAACTCTTTGCTTCAATCCAAATACATCTTCAATGCCTAGACGTGATGAGTTGTTAATTATGTAGGCCCCTAAGAACACCGTTTGTAATTGATTGAAAGATGCTATGGTATCCTTTGGCAGACCTTGAAACCATTTTAACGCTTCTCATGTCAAACTTGATGCAAAGTATTTGCACAACACAACGTCATGATTTTCCCATTGTAACATGCATCTCATGTAAGCTTTGATATGTTGAACTGCACAAGTTGTTCCATCGAAGATGCTAGTTAATGCAGGCAAATTACACTTTGGTGGTATTCCCCTCAGCTGTACTTCTTGTGTAAATGGTGTTTTCGCAGCTTCCTCTATTGCTTCATCCAACTGTCTCCTGCCTCCTTCTCTTTTGTTATTGAGCATCCCTCTCATTTCTGCCAATTTTCTTAGAATTTGTTCATTCACGCCTGACCCTTGGTCCATTGGTCTCTTTAACTCTGCTTCTCTTCTCCTGCGCTCATGCCTGTTTTGCCTTGCGAAATCTTGCGTTTCCTCTTCATCATCCTCTTCTTGTCTTCCCCTGCGATTTTCTCTTTCATCCCTCATATTTGTTCGCACATTATTTTGCCTCTCATTTTCTCCTTTGCAACTTTGCTCATTCCTCATCATTTCTCTTTCTCGCCTTTCAATCCTTCCTTGTGTTATATCAGCTTCTTCATTAATATTATCATTGTTACGGTATCGATCGCGCCTTTTTTCTCGGTTATCATGATTGTTCTGGCGTATAGCCTCCTGGATCTCTTGTTCTTCAATTTCCGCCCTCATCCTTTCTCTTTCGCAAGCTATATGTATTTGTGCGGGATTATGTCTTTCAATCTCATCCTCAACTGTTTGTTGATTCCTTTGCACTTCTCTCCCATATAATATCCTCCTTCCTTCCTCCCGATTTTCTTCGCCACCTTGATTACCTCGTTCGCGACGTGATTCATTCCTTTGATCCCTATTGTTTTGATCATTATGATAATTTTCACCATATTGAACGTAACGATCTTCAGCTATTTCTCTTTCTTCATGATGTCCTTCACCAAGATTCTGTATATCTTCTTGAATATTCTTATCAACATCCATCACAGGCGAATCTCGTCTTGATTCTCTTCTAACTGATCTTGAATTTGATCTTGTAGCACTTCTCGACCTTGTATTTTGTAACCTTATATTTTCCATTCTTAACTCATGGTTTTGTCGTGTTAAATTCGCACGTTCTTCTGCTTCTAATATCCTTTCTTCGAACAACCTTTGCCTTAATGCCTCTAGCGTTTCATTCTCCCGCTCTCCATGAATTGTTCTTTCTTCTACTTCTCCGACCCTCTCTATTTGTCTCAATTGTTGTGTTTCTTCTACTTCCTATGTTGAGTCCGTGTGCCAAGTGTGTACACGTACTCTATCATAATCAATGATTCCGTCTTGTACCGGTGCATGCTGAATTGGTGGTTGAACTCGTTCTCCTTCATTTTTTCTTGCTCCCCTCCTAGAAGATTCCCCAATTTCACTTCTCCTTCTTCCAACGATTCTTCTACTCCTCCTAATTGTTGTTGGTTGTTCCAAAACATTTGTTCGTCTTACCATCTTTTCGATTTTAATAATCTGTTAAAGACCACACAAACTCTCCACTATTTATTCCAAACTTTTTCAAATCACAATAACAATCTTCACACAAGCTAAACAGTCCCTGTTTCTAGCGCTAATATGTAATTGCAGGTTTTCCTACAATCACACCCAATTGAGTTTACACACTTATTTGCTCAAATTTCAAGAACAATCACCTAATCTTTATTAATTTCTTTTATGAATCTTACAAGAATGGTAAAAATAAAAGGAAATAAGAATTATTCTGGACTTTCTCTCACCTATTTGTTTTCTCACTCTTCTAAAAAGATCTCTTCCCTCTCAAGTCTGCTTGGTCCTTTATATAGGATCTTACATAGTGGATGACAGCTAAGCCAACCTTTATTTTCGAATCTGGTCTGCGTCATTCTCGCAAGCTTACAAGGGCTTTCTTCGCACGTGTTCTTCAATCTCGCAAAATCTTCACACTTTCATCGTGATTAGGCTGATATCAATTGCTACGTCATTCTTAAAGTAGTCTGTGATGGTCTTCGCAAATATTTGTTGGTCAGATCTTCGCTGAGACATGTTGTTGCGAGATTCTACTCCTACACAGACGAAGCCCAATTAGTTGTAGCCCAAGCAAAGCGCTTGGTATTATCAAAATTGCGCATCCTTATAAAGCCGAGAAAAGGAGAAGAAATTTTCAGTCCGCGAAATCCCTCCCAATTCTTCATTTCCCGCCTTCCTTCCCCTCCCCTCACTCCAAACCCTAGACCAAAAAATGGGTACGAAGAAATCTGCTGCTGATCTTACTTCAGACCTTAAGAAGAAACGAAAAGTTGGCTTCTCCAGTATCGGTGAGTTAACTCGGTCTCATTTCACTTCCAACACTTTCCTCCATTAAACCCCCCTTTGATTTTCATACGTTTTCTTGTTTTTTCTTCAGATGCTGGTGTTGAAGCAAATGATTGCATCAAAATATTTCTGGGTATGTTGAAAATTTTCGTTTTAATCATAATTTCTGTCCTTTTTCTTTTCCCCCCTAATTTTGGTGAATATTTTCTGTGTAGTGAGTAGCAAAGAAGAAGTTGATGTTGTAGAAAGCTGTTGTATTGACCCGATTGATCTTAACCGTTTTTTGGGTGAAGATGGGAAAGTGTATGGGTACAAAGATTTGAAGGTTTGAAACCCTATATCTCTGGATTGTTTTGTTGATTTGTATAGAAATTTAAAATTAGGGTTAGAATTTTGATATTCAAGGTATACTGGTGGATGGTGATGAGTTGTGTCAGTGTAGAGCAATTGGTAATTGGTAAGGTCATCGGTTCATTTTTGTGCCCTAGAGCTCGATTTTCGGGTTAGCTGAGAATGGTGAATTGGTTTGAGAAATTGAGTGAATAAGATTTTGCTGCTGTTATTTAGGTTATTGCTGTAGCATTGAGAGTCTTGTGCTGTGTTTCTGGGCCCTGTAGTTTTGCTGTGATGTGAGTTAGCGAAGCCTCAGCATTCATGTAATTAGAACTATTTGTACAGTTTGATTTTGAAACTATATTTGTTAGAAAATATTAGGTTAGTGTGACAACTTTTCGTGAACTCTACAGATTCGAGTTATTTGAATATATCCAATTGTGTCAGATCTCATTGTCTTCAATGTGAATAAAGTCGGTTACTCATTTATGGAGATGTGAAAATAATGTTTATCTTTGAGGCTTTGAGCCAGTTTGCACTAGAATAGTTTAAATGTTTTATGGTTGGCGTTGGTGTTTGGAAGGTTATTTTTTCTTTTCTTTTTCTCACGTTATCCTCGTTACTTTTGAGAATTTATAGAACAAATATTTTTGCTATTTTACACAGTTTTGTGCTGTGCTTGTCCCCATAAACATATTTTTGTTCTGTACATAGCTTAATGTTTGCGGTTATGGTTGTTGCATTGGTTCAGCAATCATTACAGTTTTCTCAATTGTCTACACCTTGTGCAGATTAACATTTGGTTGAGCAGCGTATCTTTCCATGCATATGCTGATATAACTTTTGAGAGCACAGCTGATGTAAGTTTTTATGTAAACCTTTTCTGTTGACGACATTTATTAGTTTCTTTCTTTGATTAAAAAAGCATGTTGCTCGGTAGAGATTAAGATCTGATAACTAGGGTAATTTTCGTAATATTTGGGGATTGGAAATGCTATCTGGAACTACGTTCAAGTTTACATGCAACTAGTACATGTCTGCACATGATGATCAAATTAAAATAGGATAAACAGTATATTGTCGGTAAAAAGAAAGAAGGTTCTGCATTGAAAGATTGCAGGCACTGTTTATTGTTAACTTAAATTTTGATTACATTCGCATATATCTTCATCAAACGTAATCATGCAGGATTGGGTCTTAATTATCTCCATATGTGTAGGAAAATATCAGCATGTTCACATTTTATATATCCTCCCTTAGCGTAACGTGATGATCTGACATTTAACCTTAATTCATATCTAGGGAGGCAAGGGGATCACGGATCTAAAATCTGCTCTTCAGGTATCTTTTGAAAGGTTTTTATAGCCGTTCAAGTTATTTGTAGTTTTACCCTGGAACATATACTGAAAAATTGTCATTACAATAGTCGATATTTGGTGAATCCTTGCTGGAGTCGAAGGATGATTTTCTGCAAACATTCTCTAAAGAGACTCAATATATCAGGTATATGTCCTTTGTTGTTTGTTAGTTTATGCCTATATAGCTTACAGCCGTTATGTATTCACATTCATATGATATTGTCTTCATCTAGTGCACTTATTTTGCAGTGATGTCAGCTCTAATGGAAAGGTGGTGCAGTTTAAAAATCCCAGGGATCACCAGAATGGGGCTTCTAGTGTGGAGGTAGTTTTCAAGTTTGAATCTGCTCTCAGTGCTTATAGTTTCTTCAGTCGACTACCTTTTATTCCATATCTGTGAACTTTGGCTGATGAATTATCACATTTTCTTGCACATCGTCAGGTTATTCATCTGCCTGTAACTAGTATCGCCGTGGGAGAGCTATATGGTCGGTTGGTTCCTCTGGTGCTACTGCTTGTTGATGGTAATGCTTTGGAGTTGGATATCCCACCTGCTGCAATTATTACTTTGTTGAAAGTTTTATGCTAATTAAAAACATCTCTTTTGCTTTTGGGTGACAGGTAGTAGTCCCATCGATATATCTGATCCAAAGTGGGAGATCTATCTCATGGTTCAGAAGACGGATCAAAAAGGAGATTCTAATTCTAAATTGCTTGGCTTTGCAACTGTATATCGGTTTTACCAGTACCCAGACAGTTCTCGTCTGAGGATAAGCCAGGTTTTTCTCTCTTCATATTTCATTTTTGTGAGACATATGCTCAGAGTTTCGAATTTAAGCATAAAATAGGAAAAGCAAGAAAAATATTTATCTGTTGCCGAAATTTTCTTTGTTTGCACCAGTCTGTTACTTGCGTTCTTTTAGCTCCCTTATGTTTGTCTTATGCTGATCTACTTAATGAGAGTTTTAGGTCATTGAGGCGCATATTGGTCATTGTTCTGCTTCTCATTAGATTTATGATCGTAGGGGTGTGATAGATGAGTTTTTGTTTCCTCCTTCGTTTTCCTTAGTATACTCACATCGTTGTGATTGCTACGCAGATGCTGATATTGCCTCCCTACCAGGGCCAAGGCCACGGCCGTCACCTTCTAGAGGTTCTGAATTCTGTTGCAATAGCTGAGAACGTTCATGACATGGCCATCGAGGAGCCATCTGACTACCTCCAGCAACTCCGAACCTGCATAGACACACTTCGCCTACTTACTTTAGATGCAATCAAACCAGCAGTTGTTTCAGTTGTTTCACATCTGATACAAGAAAATCTATCAAAGAAAACCTGCAAGTTCGAATCAGATCCACCTTCAGCTTTAGTTGAGGAGGTCAGGAAAACTTTGAAGATTAACAAGAAACAGTTTATGCAGTGTTGGGAGGTTCTTATCTATCTTCAACTTGATCCCAACAACAAGAAGTTATTGGACAACTACAGGACATTAATTTCAGAACGAACAAAGGCCGACATCTTGGGTAAAGATTCTGGAACTGGCGGGAAGCAAGTAATTGAAATTCCCAACGAGTACGATCATGAAATGACATTTGTTATGTTCCGTCCAAGAGGAAGTGAAAAGATGGATGGCATTGAAACTGAAGTTAACAAAAACCAAACTAATCAAGAGGAGCAGCTGAATCAACTGGTTGATGAACGCATGAACGAAATCACCGAGGTTGCAGGAAAGGTAGCACTGCATCGTGGATAGTATTTCAGCTCTCTACTAATGAACATTTTTAATGGGTCATAGGATTTATGTTTGATGGTGCAGTAGGTAACATTTGAGGGATTTTTTTATTATCTACCCATTTCAAATATGATAATTTAGCATGATAATTTAGCTATTCAGTAAGGAATGAATGTAAACTAAATACTATAGTTTTCCATTAAAACATAGACTGGTGACCAATGATGCGATTTGATCACCTGGTAAGGCTGTGAATTCTTGATTTCGCATGTGCCATTATTACCAACCAAGTTGCATATTCACAGAAAGTCTCCTTTGTTAAACAAAATTACTTTTAAGACACTACTACAATTCTCAGTGAGTGTACCTACTTCCTGCCTCATTCCAAAAATATCTCTTTCTCTAGCGCTTACAATATTTATTCGTCTCCTTTAAAATGTGTTGAAATTCAGAGAAAGTGAACTTCCACTCCAGTCCAGTGACTCCATGGTCCATGTCAAAGAAACACCAACTATCATCCCATATTTGACTGACCCCAATTTTTATATGGTTTTTATATACGCGTTTTGGTTGTGCATTTTGTCCTAGAGCTCTTTTACTAGCTTCATTCTCTCTATATAAATCTTTCATTCCTCTCATTCATCTTCATTATTATCAACACCAATTCTCTCTATCTCTTTACCAAAAACTTCCTCTCAATCTCACTCACTCATCAGCAACAGCAGTGAAAATGGGTAGTCTTCCAACTGGTAATCTTGAAAGCCTATCAATATCTACACAAAATCCACTTGATCCAGATGAATTCAGAAGGCAAGGTCACATGATTATAGATTTTCTTGCTGATTACTACGAAAACGTTGAGAAATATCCAGTTAGGAGTCAAGTTGAACCTGGATACTTGCGTAAAAGATTGCCAGAATCAGCTCCAAATAATTCTGAATCCATTGAAACGATTCTTCAAGATGTCACAAATGATATTATCCCTGGTCTTACTCATTGGCAGAGTCCAAATTACTTTGCTTACTTTCCATCCAGTGGATCCATTGCTGGGTTCCTCGGCGAAATGCTTAGTACTGGATTTAATGTTGTGGGATTCAATTGGATGTCTTCACCAGCTGCAACTGAGTTGGAGAGTATTGTTATGAATTGGCTCGGCCAAATGCTTACACTTCCCAAATCATTTCTCTTCTCGTCAGATGGGAGTTCAGGGGGAGGAGGGGTTTTACAGGGGACTACCTGTGAAGCCATTTTATGTACACTAACTGCGGCAAGAGATAAAATGTTGAACAAAATTGGTAGAGAAAATATCAATAAGCTAGTTGTTTATGCTTCTGATCAAACTCACTGTGCACTACAAAAAGCTGCTCAGATTGCTGGTATAAACCCGAAGAACTTCCGTGCAATCGCTACCTCAAAGGCTACAAACTTCGGTCTATCTCCCAGTTCACTTCAATCTACAATTCTGGCTGATATTGAATCCGGATTAGTACCATTATTTCTATGCGCTACTGTCGGTACAACTTCATCAACTGCAGTAGATCCTATAGGTCCACTTTGCGAGGTTGCAAAAATGCACGGTATTTGGGTTCATGTGGATGCGGCGTATGCTGGAAGTGCTTGTATTTGTCCAGAGTTCAGGCACTTTATTGATGGTGTGGAGGAGGCAGACTCATTTAGTCTAAATGCACACAAATGGTTCTTCACTACTTTGGATTGCTGTTGTTTATGGGTCAAGGACTCTAGTTCCCTTGTCAAGGCATTATCAACAAATCCAGAGTATTTAAAGAACAAAGCGACCGAATCAAAGCAAGTTATCGATTACAAGGACTGGCAAATAGCTCTAAGCAGAAGATTCCGATCAATGAAACTTTGGTTAGTACTTCGCAGTTATGGAATTGCTAACTTGAGAACTTTCCTTAGGAGTCATGTTAAAATGGCAAAGCATTTTCAAGGGCTCGTCGGTATGGATAACAGGTTTGAAATTGTGGTTCCTCGAACATTTGCCATGGTCTGTTTTCGCCTTAAACCAACTGCAATCTTCAAGCAACCAATGGTTGAAAATGATTACATTGAAGCTCAAACAAATGAGATTAATGCAAAACTGCTTGAATCAGTCAATGCATCCGGCAAGATATATATGACTCATGCTGTTGTTGGAGGGGTGTACATGGTCCGGTTTGCTGTAGGGGCAACGCTGACAGAGGAACGACATGTGATTGGGGCATGGAAGGTAGTACAAGAGCATACAGATGCCATACTTGGTGCACTTGATGGCACATCTGTTCATGATATTGTTGATTAAGTTATAGAAAAACAACTTAAAGGAAAATTCTCTTATGTATTAAATTATCATTAATCATCAAACATTCATTTAATTTTAATTTTAATGATAATTCACGTCTACAAGTTTTTAGTGTCCAGACTGAAATTTCTGAAACTGCTGGCGGGAAGCAAGTAATTGAAGTTCCTAATGAATGAATGATCATGAAGTGACATCTATAATATAAAGCAAAATGATTTGTTTGGTGTAACCAAACTTTTTTCGTTCAACGATGAACTGTCGAAACTGCCCTTCCGTGTTTTATTTCTTCACTGAAACTGCCGTAAATGTTTACATGTATAGGGGCAAAAAGGACTAATGTGCTTAACAAATGACGCGATTACCCCTCCGTGTTTTTGAGTTTCCTACCTGGGCCATTGTAATAACACAAAAAACACAAGGATAAGTTTGTAAAAAGACAGATAATAGATCTGAGAAACAAACTCCGATTTCATTCTCTTTTTGAATCTCGATCTTCCCTTCACCTCCTTCAACGTTCAACCTTCCACACCACCATCACCGCACCCCCACCACCAACCACCAGCACAAAAACTAACAGTTCAATTAGCGCTATCGTTGTTGTTTCTTCCTCTACCTTAACCAGCGAAACACCATTGCCGCCATTACACACCAGATCTCCTTCAGTTTTATCTTCTCCCACAGAAACCACCACCAGCAACACCACAACCGCCATTACAGAAAAACATCATCATTAGCAACAACACTTCCCCACCTTCTCAATTTGATATATTTTCAATTTCATGCCCTAAATTGATATAACCATCTATTCTTCTTTCTTCTGTTGCCTTCTCCCATCGTCGTCACCACCACCACCACCACCCTCCTCCTCCACCACTACTAACAAGCGACATAATCGAAATAAAAAAAATTGGTATGGAATTGAAATTGGATTTGTCAAAATTGGTCTTCATAACAACCTCGATTTCAATTCATACTAATTTCTTTTTGGATTATACTGCATCTTCTTTTTCGATTGTACAGAACCATGGAACTGAACTAATTTAAGTATTTCGCATCTCAAGTAAAAGCTTCTGATTACATTTTTTTAATCATCTCAAATTTATAGTACAAAATAAAGCTATTTTACAATAGGAACTTCATTGATATTTCCCAAAATTTATAGTAAAGCTATTTTACTACTTGGAAACAACAGAACCAAAAGTGAATCTTCATTGATATTTCCCAAACAATACCGACTTTATCATTATCATTCTCGAAATTGTTGTTAATGCACATAATGCACATGAAAGCCAAAAAAAATGGGTGAAAAAACGGAAGGAGACCGAGAGACGATAGGATAAGCTGCAGAATTAGGTTCTGCATAATGCACATGAAAGCCAAAAAAATTACCCCACCTGCCCTTACATGGTACACACTTGCCAGGCATGCGTTTGTTGTTGTGTCGCTAGGCTGTGGAAGCGTCAGTTGGACATGTACAAATGGGATCCCGACTCTTTTTTGAATAAAAAAATTGTACAATGTGGGATTGCACTGGATTGACTGCAGCTTTAGCGGGTGGAAGTGGCTCTAAACCTCCCATGAAATTAGTTTAGCGACCACAATCCTCAAGTTACCACTAGGCAACTGAACTCTAGCCACGTTAATAACATTTTTAAACCAGTTGGTTGTCGGTTTGTGACCATGTGATTGTACATATTATGTACTTCGAATTTAAAAACCCAAATAACACGTGCAAATGGTGTTGAATTTTAAATTGCACAATCTTTGGTTCGTACGGCAAGCACATTACTTTAGCTGTCTCACTGGGATGATTACAACCACCACGCGGCCACAAATATAGTATGAGATATGACGCAGTCATGCAGAAGATTAAAGACCCAGAGACATGTTAGGGAAAAAAAGGTTTTAAGAGACACGAAAACAGTCCAAAGCCGTGCCATTACGGTATGTACCTTGATGAAGATATTCATTACAAATTACAAATTGGTCCATTAAAAATGTTTTTGGTGACCAACGAAAGCATTAGACACGGCACCCCTTCCGCCCCGTGCCATTATGGCACGGGCAATCCACTAGTTTATTATGTTCCAAGAGGAAGTGAAAAGATGTGTGGCACTGAAACGGAATTTAACAAAAACCAACCTAATCAAATGGAGCAGTTGGGTCAACTGGTTGACGAACGCAAAAGAAATCACAGAGATTAGTAGGGCTGCATCGGGGATAATACTCTACTGCCGAGTGCTGGCCGTTTTTAAGGGGAAAATGGAATTAATTGACAGATGTTTGTCTAATTATTAGTACCTGCCGTGAGATATTGAGCTACATGATAGAATTTTGGTCACTTACACAAATGGGGTCATATGGATCGAGTTAGGGTGGTAAATTATAATTTATATTACACCCTCCGGTTTTAAAAAATAGATATTTTTATTTTTTCAGTTTGCTTACCTTTTTTTTTTTTAAAACGGAGATAGTATGATATAGCTTATGGAGCATAACAGGTTTTGGGGATGTGTCACATGGTAAATATTGGATTCTTACTTCCAGTACAAGTTTTGCGTTACTATTGCAAATTTTATAGTTGTTCAACAGTTGTGAATCCCATGTCTTCCCGTTCTATATTCAAAACTTAAAATATTTATAGTTGACGAAAGAGAACAAAACATTGATCCGCTCCATACAAAATATCATCCATTTTTCAACAGTAATCGAGCAAAGACGTGCGAGTACCTTCTTTTTGTTCAACTATACTATTTAAATGCAATGAAATACAAACAGTTTTTCTTTAAATTCGAACATATATACAGAATTTGAATTGAACAAATATCATCTTCAAAGTAGATTAGAGAACACATTAATTTCCTATCATGGATAAAAGTTTCACAAGTGTTCTGATTACTTCTTTTCTCTTAGTTTTGATCATGATGTTTGTCGCGCCACGCAAGGTGGTAGGTCAGGAGGCCGCTCAGGATGATCACACTGGCTTCAGCGCAACACAAGGCGTCTTGAATGACTTGAAGATAAGTAGCCTCAGTGCAACTAACTTCGGCAAAAGTAAGGGAGAATCAGCGGGCGTCAGTGCTGACAGCCAAGGCGGAGCTAGGGATTCTCACATCAGCCTCACAAACGGCGGCTTGAATAACCGTAAGATAAATGTCGACGGTGTAACTGGAATTGGCTCCGGTCGTAAAAGTCAATCGAGAAACTAAGTGATATCCGTCAATCAAGTGTGCGTGCTTTGAGCATTTTGTACTTTTTCATTGGAATAAACCTCAGCTCATTTTTACTCCCTATGTGAACTTGGTTGGAGAGAGCACCCCCTTATTTTTGATCCACATGCATAATCTGTTTATCATATTTTTGATCGCGAGTAGGGCTGGATACGGATTAATATCCGCCGGATATTGGCAATACCGATAAGTTTAAGGTTAAGGATTATCGGATATTCGATATCCGATAAAATCCGGCAGAATCCAAAAATCCCATATCGATAAGGTTAAGGATAAGCTATCGGATATCGTAATTTTTCCGATAAAATTCGGTTTCTGGGAACAGAAATTAATGTTGAAATTTAACAGAGTTTTTGTTTCAAAATGTTCAGTGTAACCGAAGACAAACCACACAAACACTACTCCCAGTCTCTCAGTCACATCACACATGAAAAACAAACTACAAACACCCAAACAGTCTGCAAACTAAAGTACAAAAAAAGAAGAAAAAACCATGTCTTCTTGTAACAGACTTAACAACAATGTCAACATGCTAGTGATGATCTTCCTTGGATGCCTGGTTGCATGTTGCATCAACTCTAGTCGAGGACTTCCATATCTGCATTCACAAACAATCACTGGTCAAGTAAAATTTTGAAGATTAAAGCAGCCTTTTCAGGCCCTGGTCAAGCAAAATTTTGAAGATTAAAGCAAACGAATAGCCAAGGAAATGTACTTAAACCGGCTTTCATTTAGTATCACTGATATGTCATAAAAACAGACTTACATCATAAGAAAGTGTTACTGAAATTCAATCATTGGAACCAGACGAACGACGTAATGATATGAATGTAATCAATTGAGTCAGATGAGAAAGTGTTTTCATCAGACTTCAAATTAGCAAAACTAGAATGTCAGACTTGTGTGTCTTAATGTGAACAAAATTAGCTTCTAAATTTATTTCCTTGCAAGTTATGAGTGTCAACTGCAGTCATGCTTGGTTGTACTTTCTAGATTTAATCAAAGAAAAGCAAAGGAAAAGAAATAAGCAAAGGAAAAGAAGATTTACCTGCATCAAAGAAGTCTGGCAGCCAATCACTTAAGCATAGCAATGCTTGGACTAAATCTGGAGTTAATGAAGTTCTGTATGTTGTTAGAACCCTTCCACCATCGCTGAACATGGACTCTGATGCTACACTGGTCACCGGAACAACCAACACATCCCTGGCTATCTTTGATAGAATTGGGTACTTAGGGCTACTTAGCTTCCACCAACTCAATATTTCAAAATTGAATTCATCTTTGGGTGTCACAGTTGGAAGAAGTGTTTCTTCTAAGTACGTCTCTAACTCAGATTTCTGAAAATCATATTCATCATTTTCCAACATAAAATTAGCATAATCTGGGTTAGTCGTACCTGAGCTTCTTACATCCATGCGAGGGACAGAGTTGCTAAAGAAAGCAGGAGCTGAAGTGCTCTTTTGAGATTTATATGCCTTGAAAATTTTGGTCAAGTATGTTTTGAATTTCTCATACTCATCTGCATATTTATCTTCTCCATAAATTCTCTTATATGTGTACCTTACCCATTTTTCCTTATACCTTGGATCTAAAACCACTCCAATGCTCATAATCAAATTACTTTCACTCCATATGCATTAAACTTTTCTCTCATGTTCAACCCCATTTCTTTGATATAGTCAAACTCACTATCTTCCCAACTTTTGATGCATTTGTTAATTTCATAAACACCAGTGTAATATAGATTTGCAGTTGGATACTTAATCCCTGCAATCTGAGTTGGAATATCATTAAAAACCTCTATACAATTACAATTTTCTATTCCTTGTTCCCACTGCTGTGTAGATGTCAGAATATCGAAATCAGAATCAATATCCCTAAGTCTTTCAAAACACTCTTGAAGGGCAATGGCATTCTTACGCATTAGAAAAGTGGAATTCCATCTTGTGTCTACGTCTAAACTAACTGACTTTTCAGACAATCTACATTGTGCCAATGCTGTTTCAAAATTCTCTTTCCTAGCTTGTGAAGACTTTACATATTTAACACAATCTCTAATACCCTCTATAAACCCAGCAGCTACTTTCATGCCATACAATCCAATCAAATGCAGTATGTGGTTGCTACACCTCATGTGAAACATTTTTCCTCCAAGCAATAAACAATTCTTACCATCTAGCCAACTAATAAGATTTCTCATCATAACACCATTAGCTGGAGCATTATCAGCAGTCAAAGCAAAAAATTTCCTATCTATGTTCCATTCCAAAGTGCAAGTTTTGATAAAATCCGAGAGAGCATCTCATGTATATGGTGATGGCACTACAATGTAAGCTAAGGTTTTGGCAGTCAAATTCCACTCATCATCTATAAAATGACATGTAACACAACAATAACCATCTTTAGTGTGTTGGCAGTCCACATATCAGTTGTAATACTACATTTGGAAGTCAAATTCTCTAATTGTAATCGCAATTCATCTTTCATTTCAACATAACACCTCAACACATCTGCTCTACTTGTAGTCCTACATGGCATTTTAGCAGCAGGGTTCAAAGACTTAACAAACTCTCTAAAGTAGAAATGCTCAACCATGTTAAGAGGGTAACCATACTTAGCAATCATTTTAGCAAGGCAATTCCTAGTAACCATAGGCTCATACTTCCAATTAAGTAATTTAACTTGGTTATCACCTACTTTTTTAATTGTAGTGGTAATCTTCATCTGGCCTGGCTTGTTTTCAGGCTTCTCGTGGCAGGTTTTAGATGTTGAGACAAGAGGGTAGTTCCTTTGTCACTTATAGCTTCTATGCACCTTCCACAATGATGAAATTCACCCATAAGGACGGCCTCTTCCTCATCCGGCTTCCCTTTTACAGGCCTTACAATACTTTTCCTAGTGAATTCATCCCATGCCGGTGACCTTGTTGTACGTAATTTCTTCAATGCAGCAATAACAAGTGGATGATCTTTATCTGTTACTTCTGCTAATCTCTTACTCGAAGAAGGTGTTGTTTAAGCAATTGTTGAACATTCGACACTTTGATCTTCTTGTTCTGGTTGTTCGGAATTTGGTTGACAGCTTGAAGTTCCAACTCTATTAATTGGATGCTCTTTGACTTTGATACATTCTGAGAACAACATGAACCAAGTATTAGATGACCAAACAATCATACATACAAACTTAGCTTTCAAATTTTGACATAAAAAGGCAGAACACATAAACAAAGTAAAATAGAATACTGCAAGTGTAAGCAGTATAGTATATTCTGTCTAAATCTTCTAAAAGGTGGATATCCACTAAACCCTCATCAAAAGTAATTCCATAAACAAAACAACTTTAAAGATAAAAATCAAAAGTACTGAGAACTGAGAATCAAAAGCAGTCGGCTACGAAAAACAGATGACATGACATCTTAGTAAAAATGCATAGTAACCCTACTTGTTAATTATACAGCGACTACCGTCATCTATTAGTATAAATTCATTAATGATACAACATTCAGGCAATCCTCATAATCTTATATAAGAAAATTTTATATTCAGTACATGAGTAGGAGTTTTGTTGTAGCTTTTCGGCAGCAGGAGTGGCAACTTAAAGCATTAGGCTCATTCCCTGTTACAACTATAAATGTATTTGCATGCAATTTCATGCCACTTAGGAAATCAAAAACAACATCTAAGAATGGATTCAAAAATAGTAGCTAAGAATACATTCATCTAAGAAGAACAAAGAATGAACAAGAACAGAAATCAAAGAATCCCTTTCTGTTCACATTTAATAGAATCAACAAACCAGGGCAAACTCCAAAAATAGATTAATTCAATCTCTTGTTTACTCTGATTCAATTTAGTAACTCATCAATATTGACTTATTCTTCAAACTCATAACCACCTTATAAACCCATCTCAAAAATAGATCAATTCAATCAAACCCTAAACTAATAACTATCAATATTGAGTTACTCTTCAACCTCAATGCCTCGTATTCTTATTTAAGTTAAACCCATCTCAAATCTTTCTCTAATTTCATCCATACATGTAAGTAATATCAAACCCTAATTTTTGATCGCAAGACAGAAACCCTAATTTCATGACAATCGAACACAAAAATCTAACACAGAAATAGAAGAGAATCAGTACCTGATTGAGTGGGTGATCAGTGATTGATAAACAAGTGAGTGAGTGATTAATCGACCGAGAGATAAAATGGAGAGGCGACTGACGGACTGAGAAGAGAAGAGGAAAAAAAGAAAAGGAAATGAGTATATATCGCTCGGTTTACTCGACTGATAATAGATGGGATTGGAAAAATTACAAGTATATCCCTAACTCTATCGGATATCGGATATTAACGAAACGGATGGAGCCTCATCCGATATCGATAGGTTAAGGAATAAATATCCGTATCCGATATCCGATACAACGGATAAAATCCTATAGGATCCCGAATATTCGGAAACGGATTCCGGATATCGGACAGATATTGACAGGCCTAATCGCGGGATAACTGATCACTTGCAGTATCATGGTTATTAGATTATAATTTTTTTTGTTCGGTCATAGTATTCTAAAATTAAATCTTCCTCAAGTGGCTATTTACCTAAAACACACTCTTTAATTGCCAAAAATGAGTTATAAAAAGATATATAATGACCGTTGTAACAAACAAGTACATGACATTAATTTCAGATCGAACGAACGCCCAACGTCCTGGGGAAATATTCCCGAACTAATGGGGAAGCAAGTAATTTTATTTTTGCTCGATCAATATATTTCTCATTGATAACAACAGGGTTCAAATACAAATCAGTCACATAAAACTACCTCAAGGTAAAGCCAAAAATAAGGAAAATTACAACTCAACTAACTTTACAACTAACAAAATCTATAATATATACTTGATCTTGCACTTCAATTGATGTCACAAACATTGGTCTAGTCCTGAAAATTTGTATTTCATCCCGAGCTAATTCAGCTCCTCTCTTTACTAGTTTATCTGCAGAGAAGTTAATCTCTCTCTTACAATGACCAAAATTCATTTTCTACAAGAAAGCTAGTAGTTCTCAAATGGGATAAGGTTTGCACTACATTGGAAGAAGGGGGTTTAGGAATTAAGAGGTTGAGAACTATCAATAACGCAATGCTGATGAAATCTTATGGAAAATTCAAAACTCCAATGAAGAATGGGCATTATTCTTTAAAGCTAAGTTTACTTCTCAAAATGGGGAATGGATATCTGGATACAAAAAATCTTCTTTGTGGCCAGGTATGAAATGGGTCATTGAAGATGTTAAACAGAATACTAGATGGTCGATATGGGATGGAAAACTGGTATCAGTTTGGAAAGATGCTTGTATTTAGGACAAACCTTTATGTGAGTTACGTCGGAGAAAAATGAGTTTTTTTGTTTAAATGTTTTAGTCTTGGTATGGTTTGATCTTAGGACCTAACGGTTCACTCATTTGTTTGGGTGAATGAATCTCTTTAGTCCCACACTTGGTATAATAGAGAATAACTTCACTATATATCCTATGGATATATTGACAAACGAGCAGGTGAAACAAAAGATGCATTTCCCAACCCATGAAATATGCGTGTATACCATGCACCAAGTCATGTGTCTACTCAATATTATTTTTGCTAGTTTTTTCTTTAGGAAATTAATTCCAAAATAATTTATTTAAGTATTTTATTTATAGGAGAATTCCTTTTTCTTTTTTGAATTGTTTTAAAAAAACTTTTTTTATACGGAAACCTAAACTAACTTGATTACAAGTAATCTTCTCTTATAAATACTACTCGAAAATCTATTTAGAATATATATCAGATGAGAAGCAAACAAATTTTTTCTTCTTTTCTTTTTCTTCTCGCTTTCTTTTACGCGACGTTTTACTTCCATCCCTGTTGCTAAGTTCAAGAGTGGGTAGATTGCGTTGTGCTAACACGAGCTATATCAGGTAGTCTTATCCTAGACACATCTTCGTTGTGAGGGGTTTAACATTGCCCATCTTGAGTATACCCGCGAATAATGTGTTAAGGACAACTTGTTGAACCTGTGATTTTGCCCTCGTCAAGTCGTCGCGGTAGAGTTATTTTGATTCAGTTTTTTATGTATTTTTTGATACATCTAACGTTGTTGTTCATTGTTGCAAGATTCGAGAAAGTTATACCCTGAAGACGAATACATGAAGGAAACAAATGATATGTTGATGGAGAATCCGATAACTGATAGTGAGTGGTTAGAACCTCAAGGACTGCTCAATTATTTCCATGTCAAAGAATTACCAGTAATTACAATGAAGAATGATAGGAGAATTCGGAGTGGCACTATATCTGGTGATTTTACAGTTAAGTCTTCAAATCCTTAACTTACTTAGGATCATGTGCCATTACCCGCCTTGCGAAAGAAACAACTAGGAAGAAATCAGGTGAGAAATCATTATCCAATTGTATCATGGTTCAAGACAGTATGGTATTATTGTTTATATCCTACTACCTCTAGTAATATTTTGAAGTTGGTAAGAGGAATATGTGCATCAGATGATAATTTGCATGAGAGAGGAATCACGTAGCATCTAGATGTTACCTTTGTGGATATGAAGCAGAAACATTGGAACATATTTTTTGAGGGGCTGTAACTGATGGGATTTTGATTGTGTTGTAGAAAATAGGTTCGTTGAGACTTGTGAAGGTTCGATTTTCAAACTTAATAAAACTAAAAATAAAGAAAATTTAACTCAAATTTTGATTTCAAGATATTAATAATAACCGAGACACTGATTCCACTATTACTCATGAATGAATGATGGTAAACAATCCAAAACTCTAATTATGTTTTAAGTCCTTTATTTCTTAATTCACAAATAATCAGGCATATTCTCAAAAATTAATTGTATTCCATAAGCATAGATTATCAATTGACTAAACAAAGTATAACCTATCAAATTGAATCACAACTAATTAAGAAAATTACGTAAACAATTAAGAACTCTGCAAAAGCAGTGATTGAGTGAATTATAAATTAGAGAAAATAAAATAGTTACCAATTATTCATGCGTAAATAGCTTCCTCATTGCCTTGGTTATGGGAGAATTAGCGCATCATCATGTTGGAAACACGCTCAAAATGATTTTTCATTGCTCAGAAAGTGCTTACAAAGATGATTATATAAGAAAATAGAGGTTTGCAACGGTTTACAGTAGTTACAGAGTTTACTATCACACTTTCGAATGTTACAACGACACCGTCACGAAAGGGAAGAATAGACGACAGTCAATAAACAGTGGTCTATGACTGTATTCTATTCTTCACCTCTTCTCTTCCTTGTTGATGATCAACGATTGCTGCAACTCTATTCCTTCCTCTCTATTACTCCCAATCACTACGTAACCTCTCAATGCTACCCAAGTACCTTATATATACTCGACAGGACCACAATACCTTCTCGAATCTTCTCCAAATCCTCCCCATAACTTCGGCAATAAAGAAAATATACTCTCCGGAATATCTTTCCATACTCAACTCTATCACGCGTTTGAATGGTGTTGACACATTCCGACACACTCAGTCAACAGCCAACACGAGTCCAACTTCCTCAAGCCACACGCAGAACTCCAAAAATAACTCGGAAAATCCCGAGAATAACTTAGGTACATGCATATACCCTGTTTTATTCCAACTCCACGTAACTTCCCTTTTCTTTCGAAAACAGAAGACTTACCATCCATGTTTAGTCGTAACATGGTGGTATCAATCCAAAACAGGAAACAAATCACGTTGAAATTCAATGCAGAAATCCGACCAAAATCCCGTGCAAATCATACTCCACTGTCTTGTTCCGAACGGATTATCCATCCAATTTTAGATGAATCTAAAGCCTATACCATCCCTGTTTAGCTGAATTGAGCCGACCCAACAAAAATCAGCCATTGAATCTCAAGAAAACACGTCCAATTCTTGAATGCAAATTATGCCAGTTCGCTGCACCACTTTCCCGCCAAAACTAAGATTCAAATGAAGGGGACGACCTCCCCGTAATAGAGATGGGGGTGCGAATAGCAGTTTGTTCCCCTGGGGTGTAAATAGTAATTAAGGTTCCCCTTAGTAATTGAGGTGCCCCTTAACCAAAGTGAGAGTCCAAAAATGTTTATTTCCCTACAAACACATAAAACACCATAATAAGTACAAAATCGAGTACCAACATAGAGAAAATTGAGGACAATTTAGACACAAAAATGTGTCTATCAAATACCCTCAAACTTATTATTTGCCAGTCCCCGAGAAAATCTAATCTAGAAAATAAAACCCCAACTCACTGTCGCAGGCATCACGGCTACACTTAGCACGTGCAGCAAGGCGTTAAACCGCTAGGTGGCCCTAGCGGCCGAGTGTTGTCTCAGGAGGGTTTACAAGAGGTGTACCCACAAAACCTTTACTCCAGACCCTAGCTATATATCTATGCAGAACCTTGAAAGGCACTACAGAATCTCCTTGGTTGGAATACAATCAGTGACTATAGGAGGATGATAGGTGTCTAAAACACCTAATTTTATATCTAGTATTTATGCTTTCTTTGCGAGTTATCTTGTGAATTATGTATCTTATGTGTGAATTTGAGTTTTATAGGTGTTTTGGAATCGAAAAGGACAATTTAGTTGTTTCAATGGAGAGTGATATTCGGAGCCGGTCAAAGGATATGAGGCAGTCTACATCACCAATACAAGTTCAGAAACTGGGGCACCTCTGCTTGGTGGCCCTTATCCATTTTGGGCGCCTAAGTCTAGCAGCCACTCTTACAAGACCCTAAAAATTGAGGGTAATCATCTCTCAATCATTTCTTCGATCTGAAACCGAGAGAAGCCATGGTGGCTGCCTCTGAACTCGAATCCAAGAGGAAAGAGGGAAGAATTGATGTTCAAACTCGAGGGAAATTGTGTTTCTTTGTTGGGGAGTACAATTTAGATGGGTCTGCTGAGTTCATTGGATTCTAGGGTGGTTAGATGCATGTTAGGACATGGTAGACTTCAAGGGGATGGATTAGGGTTGAATCTGATGTTCATAACTATTCAGGTGATTCAATGGTGTTGTCTTCTTTACAGTTTCCCTTAAATTCACAGTAGAGAAACAGATGAAGCTATGCTATTTGAAGAAATAGGGTTACTGTTCAAGGAGGGATCCAAAAATGGAAGAATCTTCAAACCAGAGAAGGAATTCAAGTATCTATGCTCAAATTGGTGATGAACGAAGAACAAGGCAAAATGGGTTTGCATGATTTATCATACAACAGGTGAAATCAAGTTGCAGAGGATGTTGCTACTACCCATTTGACAGAAAAGGGAGATAATGTTTGAATCAGATTTGTATGGCTGAGATGAAGAATGGGGTAAGGTGTTCTTTGTATTGTGAGCTTGAACTAGAAGGTGAAATTGGTGGATAATTATCTGATTTGCAGATACGGAGTGTAGCTGGACTGTTGGATCCAGGCTTGTGCTGCGATAACAGAGTTAGCGAGATGTTGCACTGGCGAAATAGAAGCTGTTGTTGCGGCTCAGTTGAAGAAGCTGCTGTGAGTTTGAACTGGCAGAGCTGTAGGTTTGAATTAGTACTGTGGGTTCAAGGAAGTGGTGCAGTGAACTGTATAGCTGATTGACCTGAGCTAGAATGATGTAGCTAGAGCTGCAGAAATGAGATTGTAGGTGTGTATGAGAGCTTGAATGAAGCTACAGATGTTGAGCTATTGCTTTGAAGGATTAGAAGTTGGTGATTGCGATGGAACTGTGGGGTTTTTGTCAGGAATACTTGCAGTGGTGGTTGAGTGCAGGCAGGTTGCAGTTTTGGGTGCAGCTCTGGTTGTGTGGCAACTGATGCATTGAGCATGGAATAATTGTGACTGGTAGAATCAGGCAATGAGCTCAGGCATTGGCGGAATGGAGCTTAGATGATTAGTTGCTGTGTATGCTCACTGGGGTGAATGTGGCATTGAACTGAGATGGTTGGGATGCTTTTGGTGGTTTCTGGTGTTTTACTGGAATTATAAAAGCTGGTTGTGGCTGGTACTAATGAACTACAAGGAATGGAAGAATGAGCTCAGGTCAGATGCTGTTACAGGTGAGAGTCTGAGCAAGGTTGCAAGATAGGAATTGAAGATGGTTGCAGCTGTAGCTTGGTAATAATGTGAGGTTGTGGCTGTGCTTGTTTGCCGAGTCGAAGAGGACATGGAATGAGGCAGTGCAATAGGAGCTGGTAGTAGTAATGAAAATGGTTTGACACAGTGATCCTGGTGGCGAGATTCAATTTCAGGGTGCTAGCTGTTACTGGGATGTTGTTGCTTTGAGAGGAATACACATTGAGCTGGTGGAGGTGGGCAGGTGAAGCTTGAGCCGGTGATGGAGGAAGCCGAGGCTATTGGCCCGAGATAGATTGCGGTGAAGTGGACTGAATGTGGTAAAGATGCAGAATAGGTTTTATGGAATGAATGCCAGGGGTATCAAGAGTACATGACTGCAACTGTGAAAGCATAGCCATCATGGCTGGGCTGAACAGGTGAAGCTTGAGCCAGTGATGGAGGAACTGAGGCTATTGGCTAGAGATAGATTGCAGCTGAAGTGGACTGAATGTGGTAAAGATGCAGAATAGGTTTTATGGAATGAATGCCAGGGGTATCAAGAGTACATGACTGCAACTGTGAAAGCATAGCCATCATGGCTGGGCTGAACTGGTGAAGCACCATCTTAGCACAGCTAAGGATTCAACCTGTGCAACACAACCCATTCAGCCTTGGCCAGTTAGCTTACTCAGCCAAGCCAGATGCTGAATCGGTTTTACTTAGATGACTCATCACAACTCGGTCTTACTTGAGTTGACTCGACCGATTCGTCTTGACCGAGTTGACCCGACCGATCCGACCCGTTGACCGGTGACCGGGCGGACTTTGCCGGTAACCGGAACCGATTTCCGGCGACTTCGCCGGCCGATTTCCGGCCACAATACCAGTTTTCAGGCGGCGACTTTTTGGACGTATTTTCTACACGGGTTTCTCTCTCTCGTGGGCTTGGTGGATTTTCATCTAATGGACTTTGAAGACTTGACCTAATTTTGGAAGGAGAGAAAAGCTATAAAAGAAGAATTCTACAACTTTTGGAGATATCTTATTCTTGGAACTTTGGAGAGCCACTTTTGTTTACACAACTAGGGTTTGCTTTTGTTCATCTTCTTCTTTATTCAATTCATATTTTTGTGATGAACTCCATAGCTATGAGTAGCTAAATTCTCTATTATTGGTTAAGGATGTAGTCCGATTTCTAAAACTTGTGTTTGCTTTATGTATTAGTTTTCTCTCTTGATTATCGTTCAATTCTCTACTATTTTTATGATCACATGATTGAAGTATTGTGATAGGATTATGGTGTTTGATTAGTTAAGTGGCCAATTAATTGAACTTGCATCTTAGTCCATAGCTATTTTAGGGTTTTTCATCAAGCGATAACCTTGAATACAAGTAGCATGATATGTTTACGGTTTGTAGTGATACACTCGTAATCATATGTAGAGTTTGACCATTGTCCGAATTGTTTTGTGCAACGCATGACAATTGCATTGATTAGCCTATTTCGAAACTTAATGCTCCTAGAATTGAACTTGATTAGCGCAAGGCGTTAGGTTATTCTTTAGGTAGGATTCACATACTGCAGCCCTAATGTGTGTGTTGATGAACTTGAGAAATTAATAGATTATCTTGCTTTCTTGATTCTCTAGGCTTTTGATAATACAAGAGACTAAATCGTAATTCTATTCATATATGCAAGCACATGTCTAAGATTGAAGATGAATTCCTTGACCAATATCTCTCTCCATTGATTACTTTCTACAATTTACTTTGCTCTTAATTTGTTTTTATTGCTTAAATAGAAATAAGAAATCCCCCAATTGGTTACTTTAAGAAATTGATTCTGAAATAACTACAATCGCCTCCTGTGGATACGAACTCTTTCTTATCACATACTTTAGGAAAGTGAAATTATTTTTGACGCATACGACAAGCGATCAAATTTTAGCGCCACGGGAGGCACACTGGCTAGTTATTAAGTTTTTAGTTTCTTTTTACAATTTCGCTTTCATCTTTGCTTTTGTTTCTTGTCTTGTTTCTCACTTGTTTGCGAGAATTGTTTGCAGGTACCTAATCTCTGGCTTCTAAGGATTGGAATTATCCAAGGTGCGGGATAGCTACTCGACGCGGCACAATACTCCAACCAAGTCAAGACACAACGGACGAGCACGAGTTGGAAGTAGGAGAAGAGATTTTCCGACAACAAGAAGAAGGAAAAGAGGTTCCAATCGTAGAGGAACCACACGTGGAAGAAGAAGAAGCTATGGGTGATGCAAATCGTTCACTCAAGGAGTTGGCTTCTCATAGGCTTGATACACAACAGGGGTGTATTCAAACGAACTCTACTTTTGAGATAAAGCCGGGGTTGCTTAGAGAATTACCAAAATTCCATGGCATGGTGAATGAAGATCCAAACAAACATCTTTTGGACTTCCACACCATTGTCACGGCTATGCTTCCAGCAAATGTTGAGGCGGATGGTGCTATGTTGAAGGTTTTCCGTTTCTCTTTAATGGATAGTGCTAAGGATTGGTTGTACTATTTACCTCTCGGAAGTGTCACAACATGGAATGGGTTGAAGAAACTCTTTTTGGAGAGATATTTTCCTGCATCAAAGGCTACTCAAATTCGCAAGGAGATTTGTGGGATGAAGCAAAATGTGGGAGAATCCTTATATGAATGTTGGGAACGGTACAAGAGATTGGTTGGAAGCTGTCCTCACCACCAATTCAGTGACGCTATGATCATCCAATACTTCTATGAAGGACTCCAATCAAGTGATAGGAATCTTCTCGACGCTGCGGGTGGTGGTGCACTAGTGAATAAGACGGTGGCACAAGCTAGAGAGTTGATTGAAAACATGGCAGCGAACTCACAACAATTCTTGAGTCGTGGTTCGGATGTGATTCTAAGAAGGGTGAGTGAGGTGAGCGAGGTTGAGGAACTTCGTCAACAAATGGGTAACATGAACGCAATGCTTCAACAAGTTGCAGCCGCGGTGATACCAAGTTCCTCTCAATCTTATGAAGACGAGCAAGCTAATGCGATCTTTCCAAATCAACAAAGACAGTATGATCCTACTCCAACACTTACAATCAGGGATGGAGAGATCACCCCAACTTTAGCTATGCCAATAAGCAAGGAGCGACTCAACAATCTAGTTTCAACAACAGAGTGGATTTCAACCTCAACAACAACAATTCCAACCGAGACAATAATTTCAACAACAACAACAACCTCAAACTATGGGGTCTAATATGGAAGAGTTGGTGAAATCTTTTATGCAAAGAACGGAGAGTTCGGTTAAGGAGTTGCAAACTCAAGTTGGTTCTATGGCTATGGAGTTGAATCAATTGAAGGCACAAAATGGTGGGAAACTCCCTTCTCAACCTATCAACCCAAAGAGGGTGTCAATGCAATTACGTTGAGAAGTGGTACACAACTTGTGCAACCCGAAGTTGCTGATTCGGGCACGGTGGAACCACCTAAGGAACCTGTTTTGGAGGAAAAAACCGAGGATTCTCCCCAAACTTCTGAGGTACCTATTTCTAACTCTAAAACTCCGGTTTCTACTTATGTTCCTCCTTTACCTTTCCCTCGCAGTTGCAAATTCCAAGAAGGCGGAACTAGAAAAGGAGATTTTAGACATTCTTAAGAAGATCCATGTGAACATACCACTCATAGATGCAATCAAGCAAGTTCCAAAGTATGCAAAGGTGTTGAAGGACTTATGTACCAATAAGAAAAGGCTCAAAGGTAATGAAGTGCTTAGTGTGGGGAGAATGCTTGGCAATCTTACAACACAAACTCCCACTTAAGTGCAAGGATCCCGGTAGCTTTGACATCCCGTCACAATTGGTAACACCACATTTAATAAAGCTATGTTGGACTTAGGTGCTTAGTTAATGTCATGCCTGCGGCTATGTATAATTCACTTGATCTTGGTCCTCTTAAAAAGTCCGGAATTGTGTTGCAATTAGCCGATCGTTTCTAATGTCTACCCAATGGGTATTGTTGAGGATGTTCTTGTGCGGAGTTAATCAACTTGTATTTCCAGCGGACTTTTGCGTGTTAGAGATTGATGAAGGTTCACCGGACTCGTCTCTTCCATTGCTACTTGGGCGTCCCTTCATGAAAACGGCGAAAACCATTATTGATGTTGACAAGGGAACGCTAACTATGGAGTTTGATGGAGAAATAATACGTTTCAACATTTTCGAGACGATGAGATATCCTAGTGATGTCCACTCTTGTTTCTCCATTGATGTGATGGACACATTGGCGCAACAAATGTTTGAGTTGAATGGTGTTGATACTTTGGAAACCGTGCTCACTACACCTATTGACAATGGTTATGCGTATAGTGATGAGATGAAAGAAACCATTGGTTCTCTTGACTCATTAATGGAAAAATCAGCAACTAAGAATATTTCATATGCTTCTTTACCTTGCAATAATGAGAAACTTGTGCCATCTATTGTTAAATCTCCAAGTTTAGAATTGAAACCTCTTCCAAGTCACTTAAAGTACTTGTACTTGGGTGACAACGAAGATTTACCCGTGATTGTTTCTAACGAGCTTAATAAATTACAGGAGCAAAAACTTCTAAGGGTGCTAAGGACGTACAAGACGGCCATAGGATGGACAATCGCCGATATCAAGGGTATAATCCCTGCCGTTTGTATGCATAAGATTCGTGTGGAGGATGATTCAAAGCCTACAAGGGAAGCGCAACGTCGTTTGAATCCTCCCATGATGGAAGTTGTGAAAAAGGAGATACTCAAGCTTTTGGACGTGGGTGTTATCTACCCCATATCCGATAGCAAGTGGGTAAGCCCGGTACAAGTGGTACCAAAGAAATCGGGTGTGACGGTGGTGGAGAATGATAAAATGAACTTGTCCCAACTCGTGTGCAAACCGGTTGGAGGGTTTGTATTGATTATAGAAAATTGAATGCCACCACTAGAAAAGATCACTTTCCATTGCCTTTTATTGATCAAATGCTTGAACGTTTATTTGGACACTCTTACTATTGCTTTCTTGATGGCTATTCAGTTATAATCAGATTGTGATAGCACTTAGGAGGACCAAGATAAAACCACTTTCACTTGTCCTTTCGGTACTTTTGCTTATAGAAGGATGCCTTTTGGCTTATGCGGTGCTCGGCTACCTTTCAAAGGTGTATGGTAAGTATCTTTTGAATATGTTGAAAACATAATCGAAGTGTTCATGGACGACTTTAGTGTCTTTGGTGATTTATTTGACCTTTGCTTGAACAATTTGTCTCTAATCCTTGAACGATGTGTTGAAACAAATCTTGTGCTAAATTGGGAGAAGTGCCATTTCATGGTAACACATGGCATAGTTTTAGGCCATATAATATCTTCTAAAGGCTTGGAAGTTGATAAATCTAAGATAGACCTTATTCGTGCTCTAACCCCTCCCACTACGGTGAGGGAGATACGCTCTTTTCTTGGTCATGCGAGGTTTTTATCGTAGATTCATCAAGGACTTTTTCAAGATAGCATCACCACTTTGTAACCTATTGCAAAAAGATGTGGTTTTTAACTTTGATGAGAAGTGTGTGGCGGCATTCAATCGTTTGAAAGAACTTTTGATTTCAGCCCCTATCATTAAACCACCGGATTGGAGTAAGCCTTTTGAGCTCATGTGTGATGCAAGTGACTATGCGGTTGGTGCGGTGCTTGGGCAACGTGTGGGGAAGCTTCCTCATGCTATTTATTATGCTTATAGAACGTTAAATGAGGCCCAACAAAACTACACAACCACTGAAAAGGAGTTATTAGCCATTGTTTTTGCTTTAGAAAAGTTTCGCTCTTATCTAATTGGTACAAAAGTTGTTGTCTTTTCTGATCATGCAGCACTTAGATACTTGCTTACAAAGAAAGAGGCGAAACCGAGGCTCATACGATGGATTTTACTCTTGCAAGAGTTTGATATTGAAATCAAAGACAAGAAAGGAATTGAGAACACCGCTGCGGATCACTTGAGCCGACTTGTTGTGGACAAGGAGACTATCCCGTTGCGTGAAAGTTTCCCGGATGAGCAACTATTCTCAATTGCCTTTGGATAACCATGGTACGCTGATATTGTCAATTACTTAGTTTCTAAACAAATCCCAAAGAACTTGTCTCGTCTTTGAGAGGGACAAACTTAAGAAGTTAGGCAACCAATACATATGGGATGATCCATACTTATGGAAGCATTGTAGTGACCAAGTAATACGTAGGTGTGTTCCCGAAATTGAATTTAATTCTATCTTGTCTTTTGCCACTCATATGCTTGTGGAGGACACTTTGGGAGTAAGAGAACCGCTCTCAAGGTATTAGAATGTGGTTTCTTTTGTCCAACTTTATTTAAGGATGCACATGCATTTTGTATCACATGTGATAGATGTCAAAGAACCGGCAATCTAGGTGCTCGAAATCAAATGCCGCAAACTATTATTCAATTTGTGGAGGTTTTGATGTATGGGAATTGATTTTATGGGCCCTTTTGTCAATTCTAATGGGAATTATTATATTTTGCTTCTTTGTGGATTATGTCTCGAAATGGGTGGAAGCTAAGGCCGCCCCAACTAATGATTCTAAAGTTGTTTGATTTTGTGCAAGCTAATATATTTGCAAGGTTTGGAATTCCAAGGGCTATAATTAGTGATGGAGGTTCACACTTCAAAAACGGAGGTTTTGCAAAGCTTGTTAAGGAAGTACAATGTGTCGCATAGGATTGCAACTCCTTACCATCCACAAACAAATGGACAAGCGAGGTGTCTAATCGGGAGGTGAAATCCATTTTAGAAAAGACGGTAAATCCAACAAGGAAGGATTGGAGTTCGCGACTTAATGATGCTTTGTGGGCGTATAGAACCGCATATAAAACACCTATTGGGATGTCTCCTTTTAGGCTTGTTTATGGTAAACCTTGTCACTTACCCGTGGAAATTGAGCATAAGGCGTTTTGGGCTATTAAGCAATGCAACATGGAGTTGGATGGTGCTGGAAAGCAAAGGAAGTTACAACTTCAAGAGCTAGAGGAGATTCGCAATGATGCATTTGAAAGTTCACGGATTTACAAGGAAAAAACGAAAGCTTTTCATGATAATATGATTTCTAAGAAACAATTTTGCATTGGGCAGAAAGTGCTTTTGTTTAATTCTCGTTTGCAATTATTTACGGGTAAACTAAGGTCACGTTGGATCGGACCTTTTATTGTTACTAATGTGTTTTCACATGGTGCGGTGGAAATTCGTAGTTTAGCTACAGGTAATGAACTTAAAGTGAATGGGCACCGGTTGAAACCATATTATGAGAACTTCTCTTCGGATGTCATGGAAGGAGTTAATCTTGTGGAAGTACTCCCTCTGGAGGAGTCATAGAAAGCAATGAGATAGTCGGGTGACGACTTTAAACCAAGCGCTAAATGGGAGGCAACCCATCGGTTTTGTATCTCTTATCTTTTATTTTCTTTTCTTGTCATGTTTTTACTTTTTCGATTTTTTGTCACTTTTCCGTTAGGATTTCCCACCTTGACTTTCTTTGGACGATTCAATTACATTGAGGACAATGTAAAGTTTAAGTGTGGGGAGTGGTTTGTGTAAATTTTACAATTTTTCAACTTTTTTGTGAAATAGTGAATAAGAAAACTCCAACTTGTAGTTAGTTTAGAGTCACATAGTATACATGTCGCTAAGATTACATCGAGAATCTCACAATAGTGGTGAACTTAGAGATGATGAGAGAACATGATCGGGTTTCTTAATTGTATGAGAGTTAAAGTTGGATTTAACCATGCCGGTGGCAAATAAGGTGCATCGAATTCGGTATTAGAACAGGTGATCCCCTATAGTGGAGACTACCCAAGTTACATAATGTGAGGCACCAACCTTCAATTCTTTGAACTGTCTAAATTGTGCTTTAGAGTGTGTGTCACCGTACGTAAATTCCGGGCAGAATGGTGAGATGTCCAATTTCCCACCATAGAAGCACTATTTTGATCTCTTTAGTGCTATTTTTATCAACCATGTTGGTGACATCGAATTGCTAACTTACATACCACTTGTGATCTTGTTCGCAGATTAGCACCATCCACCTTATCTCTCTCTACACCAACAGTCCATAGAAACACCATCATCATCAACAAGAGGAGCATCACAAATTCGAAGGAAAGTTGAACACGTTTGAGGTTTACAAACAATGGTATAAAATGGGCAGATTTGATTTGAGTAAAGCAACAAAACAGGGAGCAGAATTTTTATAAGTTGAAGACTAATATACAAGAGTGAAAATTATTAAGGATGAGAATTCGGGAAGTCTATGATATCAAGACATATAAGTTGTGAAAATTCAAGCGGTAAAGTACTTATACCATGGCATTGTACTTACATTTTTATTTTTGTATTTTACTTTCTCTTGTCTCAAAAAAAAAAAAAAAAAAAAATTATAAGTAGGTAAGTTCAGAATTACAAATCTGAGTCCGGCTCTTTCAAGAAATTAGTTGGCACACGGGAAACAAGTTGTGTGCCAATCCCTCTTTGAAGGGCCACCCCTATCCTATGGAAAAGAAAATTTCCAACTCTAGCATTGGCATCATGACTAGCCGAAAAATTACGTAACCTCTTAAAAAAATTTTAAAAAAAAAAAAAAAAAAAACGAAAATAAAAGTTTGGCGCCCAGCTTTAGTTTTATTTTTCATAGATTAGGCATTGCTATTCAAAAAGGTGTTGGCGCCCAGCTTGTTGCTAGGTTGCCCACCAAAAGTTTGTGATTGTCATAACTTGAATCCTAACTCCGTAATTTTTAAAAATAACATAATTAACTAAAAAAAAAAAAAAATAATAAAATAAATTTAATTAAAAAAAAAAAAAAAAAAATTTTAAAAAAAAAAAAAAAATAAAAAAGGAAAGTTTTAGGTTTGTTAATAGTTTTTTATTTTTATTTTATTTTTATTTTGTTTTTGTTTGATTTCTCAAAAAAAAAAAAAAAAAAAAAAAAAAATGAAAATTTAAAAAAAAAATTTGGGTTTGGCAGTTTCTTTTTATTTTTGTATTCTTTCAATAAGCCTATGGAAAGAAGGAATATCTATAATGAAGTTTCAAGCGACAAGGAATTTGAGGAAAGAATCATATTGTCAAGATTCTACGAAGTTCGAGAGTTATCGTCAAGAGTTGAAGACCGAAGACGAAGATGAAGACACCGATAGAAGACCGAAGACGTTTCTATGGATGCTGTGAGAGTGGTGCTAGCTGCACGCCGAACGGATATACGGTAAGTAAGCATATTCCCACCTTCGTTAAATGGTTGATTTCCTTTCGAAGAGATCGTCAGAAAAATGGGTTTTCAAAAATATATAAAAGATGTGGGTTTTCAAAATATTTCGGAGGGTTAAGCCTTCCTACCATTCAACGTGTGGCGGATTCTCTCTTCATTCCAACCTGGACACATGTGTGATCCATAAAAAGTATTTATTATTGAGAGCAATATCATAAAACCCTTTCTTGTGAGGCGAGTCGAGACTTTTGATCACTCAGGAACCCGAATTTTAGTCGAGAAGGGATGGTTATCTCTCTCTCAACTTTTAAGAATGAGATTGTGTTCATTTATGTGTCTAACTTCTTATGACTAGTGTGCAGAATCTCTATATCTTCTTAGCGCGTTGGATACTATCATTACGGAGAACTAGTAAGTTGGAAATAGGTTTTGTGGGTATATCTCTAGTAAACCCTCACGAGACTATAACTCGTCCACTAGGGACACCTAGGGGTTTAAAGGCTTGTTATTTATGCTAAAAGTGACCGTAGCCTCGACGACACGGAGTTGTTGTATTTTATTGTTTTGTTTGATTTGCTCGAGGACTAGCAAAGTCTAATGTGGGGGAATTTGATAGGTGTCTAAAACACCTAATTTTGTATCTAGTATTTATGATTTCTTTGCGAGTTATCTTGTGAATTATGTATCTTTTGTGTGAATTTGAGTGTTATAGGTGTTTTGGAATCGAAAAGGACAATTTAGTTGTTTCAATGGAGAGTGATATTCGGAGCCGGTCAAAGGATATGAGGCAGTCTACATCACCAATACAAGTTCGAAACCGGGGCACCTCTCGCTTGGTGGCCCTTATCCATTTTGGGCGCCTAAGTCTAGCGGCCACTCTTACAAGACCCTAAAATTGAGGGTAATCATCTTTCAATCATTTCTTCGATCTGAAACCGAGAGAAGCCATGGTGGCTGCCTCTGAACTCGAATCCAAGAGGAAAGAGGGAAGAATTGATGTTCAAACTCGAGGGAAATTGTGTTTGCTGTTGGGGGAGTACAATTTAGATGGGTCTGCTGAGTTCATTGGATTCTAGGGTGGTTAGATGCATGTTAGGACAGGGTAGACTTCAAGGGGATGGATTAGGGTTGAATCTGATGTTCATAACTATTCAGGTGATTCAATGGTGTTGTCTTCTTTACAGTTTCCCTTAAATTCACAGTAGAGAAACAGATGAAGCTATGCTATTTGAAGAAATAGGGTTACTGTTCAAGGAGGGATCCAAAAATGGAAGAATCTGCAAACCAGAGAAGGAATTCAAGCATCTATGCTCAAATTGGTGATGAACGAAGAACAAGGCAAAATGGGTTTGCATGATTTATCATACAACAGGTGAAATCAAGTTGCAGAGGATGTTGCTACTACCCATTTGACAGAAAAGGGAGATAATGTTTGAATCAGATTTGTATGGCTGAGATGAAGAATTGGGTAAGGTGTTGTTGTATTGTGAGCTTGAACTAGAAGGTGAAATTGGTGGATAATTATCTGATTTGCAGATACGGAGTGTAGCTGGAGTGTTGGATCCAGGCTTGTCTTTGCGATATGAGTTAAGCGGATGTTGCATTTGGCGAAATAGAGCTATTTTATGGCTCGGTTGAAGAAAATTTCTTGTGAGTTTGAATGGCAGAGGCTGTAGGTTTGAATTAGTCGTGGGTTCAAGGAAGTGGTGCGGTGTTGTATAGGTGATTGACTCGAGCTAGAATGATGTAGCTAGAGTGCGAGAAATGAGATTGTAGGTGTGTATGAGAGCTTGAATGAAGCTACGAGATGTTGAGCTATTGCTTTGAAGGATTAGAAGTTGGTGATTGCGATGGAACCGTGGGGTTTTGTCGGGAATACTTGCGGTGGTGGTTGAGTGCGGCGGAGTTGCGGTTTTGGGTGCGGCTGGTTTGTGTGGCAACCGATGCATTGAGCATGGAATAATTGTGATTTGGTAGAATCAGGCAATGAGCTCAGGCATTGGCGGAATGGAGCTTAGATGATTAGTTGCTGTGTATGCTCACTGGGGTGAATGTGGCATTGAACTGAGATGGTTGGGATGCTTTTGGTGGTTTCTGGTGTTTTACTGGAATTATAAAAGCTGGTTGTGGCTGGTACTAATGAACTACAAGGAATGGAAGAATGAGCTCGGAGTCGATGATCTTTCATATAAGGTGAGAGTCCGAGCAAGGTTGCAAGATAGGAATTGAAGATGGTTGCACTTGTTGTATCTTGGTAATAATGTGAGGTTGTGGCATTTGTGCTTGTTTGCCAGGAGTCGAAGAGGACATGGAATGAGGCGGTCTGATAGGAGTGGTAGTAGTAATGCAAATGGTTTGACACAGTGATCCTGGTGGCGAGATTCAATTTCAGGGTGCTAGCTGTTACTGGGATGCTGTTGCTTTGAGAGGAATACACATTGAGCTGGTGGAGGTGGGCAGGTGAAGCTTGAGCCAGTGATGGAGGAACTGAGGCTATTGGCCTGAGATAGATTGCAGCTGAAGTGGACTGAATGTGGTAAAGATGCAGAATAGGTTTTATGGAATGAATGCCAGGGGTATCAAGAGTACATGGCTTATTTGTGAAAGCATAGCCATCATGTTGCATTTGAACAGTGAAGCTTGAGCGATGATGGAGGAAGCGAGGCTATTGGCTGAGATAGATTGCAATTTGAAGTGGGTGAATGTGGTAAAGATGCGAGAATAGGTTTTTATGGAATGAATGCCGGGGGTATCAAGAGTACATGATTTACTAGCTTGTGAAAGCATAGCCATCATGGCTGGGCTGAAGCTGGTGGCTTACCATCTTAGCACAGCTAAGGATTCAACCTGTGCAACACAACCCATTCAGCCTTGGCCAGTTAGCTTACTCAGCCAAGCCAGATGCTGAATCGGTTTTACTTAGATGACTCATCACAACTCGGTCTTACTTGAGTTGACTCGACTGGATTCGTCTTGACCGAGTTGACCCGACCGATCCGACCCGTTGACCGGTGACCGGGCGGACTTTGCCGGTAACCGGAACCGATTTCCGGCGACTTCGCCGGCCGATTTCCGGCCACAATACCAGTTTTCCGGCGACGACTTTTTGGACGTATTTTCTACACGGGTTTCTCTCTCGTGGGCTTGGTGGATTTTCATCTAATGGACTTTGAAGACTTGACCTAATTTTGGAAGGAGAAAAAAGCTATAAAAGAAGAATTCTACAACTTTTGGAGATATCTTATTTTTGGAACTTTGGAGAGCCACTTTTGTTTACACAACTAGGGTTTGCTTTTGTTCATCTTCTTCTTTATTCAATTCATATTTTTGTGATGAACTCCATAGCTATGAGTAGCTAAATTCTCTATTATTGGTTAAGGATGTAGTCCGATTTCTAAAACTTGTGTTTGCTTTATGTATTAGTTTTCTCTCTTGATTATCGTTCAATTCTCTACTGTTTTTATGATCACATGATTGAAGTATTGTGATAGGATTATGGTGTTTGATTAGTTAAGTGGCCAATTAATTGAACTTGCATCTTAGTCCATAGCTATTTTAGGGTTTTTCATCAAGCGATAACCTTGAATACAAGTAGCATGATATGTTTACGGTTTGTAGTGATACACTCTCGTAATCATATGTAGAGTTTGACCATTGTCAGAATTGTTTTGCGCAACGCATGACAATTGCATTGATTAGCCTATTTCTGAAACTTAATGCTCCTAGGAATTGAACTTGATTAGCGCAAGGCGTTAGGTTATTCTTTAGGTAGGATTCACATACGCAGCCCTAATGTGTGTGTTGATGAACTTGAGAAATTAATAGATTATCTTGCTTTCTTGATTCTCTAGGCTTTTGGTAATACAAGAGATTAAATCGTAATTCTATTCATATATGCAAGCACATGTCTAAGATTGAAGATGAATTCCTTGACCAATATCTCTCTCCATTGATTACTTTCTACAATTTACTTTGCTCTTAATTTGTTTTTATTGCTTAAATAGAAATAAGAAATCCCCCCAATTGGTTACTTTAAGAAATTGATTACGAAATAACTACAATCGCCTCCCTGTGGATACGAACTCTTTCTTATCACATACTTTAGGAAAGTGAAATTATTTTGACGCATACTGACAATGATCGGAGGAAGTACCACGATGTGAAATTCCAATTGTTGTACACAAGTTTGCACTCAAGCATACTAAAATTCATATATAAGTGACAGAGCTCTACTCAGATAGTCGCACTATGGACATTATATCCGTAGTCAATCTAATCACATGAAAAGTTCAAGAAGATGGATATAGAGAAAAACGTAGATGCTTTTAAGGTGAACGGTGTTTCCCATATCTGTCCGAAGGCCTCTGCCAAGATGAACATATCCTAATGGAATGAGATACCGGCCTGACTAATATCATTAAAGGTGGACTCCCTCTTAGTTGGAACTAGCAGCTGTGGGAATGGGGCTCTGGGAACAAAGCCGGGCTCAACGGTTCGAGTCCCCTTATAAGTGAGACTCTATCAGTCTCTTCATTTTCTGGCTCAGAAGGGTGAACTGCATCATGTTCACTATCAGGCATGGAAACCTTATTGTCAACTTTGTTTCCACTCCAAACGGTTGTAACAGAATTCACATGATTGTATGATTTCTCTCCTTTGGGGTTAGGATCCGGATGACTAGGGAATCTTCCATCTTCTCTCTCACTTATAAACTTAGCTATTTGGACGACTTGAAGTTCTAATTTAGCAAGATCCTTGGCATTAATCTGCCTGGTTTCTTGTTGAAATCTAAGGTGGTTATTTGATAACATATCGTGGTTTTTTGCTAACATAGTAAGAGTTTCTTCTAAGCTAGAGATCTTTTTCTCAGAAGGGTTATGAAACTGGGTTGGACCTGAAGAATTCTTAGTATAACCAAAACCTGGGGGAGGCTGAGAATTACTAGACTGACCTTGATTCTGGCCCTTAGACCAAGAAAAATTAGGATGGTTTCCCCAACCAGGGTTGTAGGTCTCTGAGTATGGGTCGAATATCTGACGGTTTTCATACCTAGAGTTGTTATAGACAGCATGGGCTTGTTCTTCACTAACCTGACCTTCCCAAAATGAGTTATTGGGCTCTATTCCACAACTAGAGACTTGAGAGACTCTATTCCTATCATCAGGTTCAACAAGAGACCTATGTTTGGATTGATTCAATTCCAAAGCTTCTAACCTTCTAGACAAAGCAGCAAACTTAGTATCTGACCCAAAGCTTGTATCTACCACATTGGTGCTACTTCTATTGACCAAGAGTCTTTTAGGGGGTTCAACACAAGACTCTCACTGTTGGGATTTTTTCAGCTGCATCTTCTAAGAAGGAAAATGTGTCATCAACAGTTTTACTAGTGAACTCACCAGCGCACAAAGACTCGACCATGGCTTTTGTCGAATAGTCTAAACCATCATAAAGAATCTCTACTAGTTTCATTTTCTCAAACCCATGGTGAGGACATTGGGATAGGAGATCATTGAATCTCTCTAAAAACCTATAAAGAGATTCCCCCTCTTGTTGCACACTAACACTAATTTTACTCACTGATGTTTGTAGTTTTATGCTTAGGGTAGAATTTCAAATAGAATGCAGCAATAAGTTCCTTCCATGTTTCTATGGATTCGGATGGTAGGTTATGCAACCGGGTTTTGTCTTTATCTTTCAAGGAAAAAAGGAGAACATCCTAAGTTTCAAGACTTCGTCACTAAGGTCTTTAATATTAATTTTTCCACAAATTTCTTCAAAGTCCCTAATGTGAAAGTAAGGGTTTTCATATTCATCTTTTCCTAAGAATATAGGGATCATCTGAAGAATACCAGGTTTCAACTCATAATTAGCCATAGAGGCTGGCAACTTAATGCACGATGGTCGGTTGGACCTAGTTGGGTACATGTACTCCTTCAAAGTTGTCATTGTTGGTACATTAAAAATACTAGGGGTACTTTCCTCACGAAGAGACAGATTCTCAAAACTGAACTTTCCAAAAAACAGGGCTCTCTAAAGAAGAGTCTTCGAGCTCCCTGTTTACAAAAGAAGAACTTCTAGGCTCGTCACTAATCAAACGACCAAAAGTATCTCTTTTCCAAGCACGCTCACTAATGGACTCGAGCGGTTTTGGCATACACTGACAAAAAAAATAAAAAAAATAAAAATCCTAAGGAAAGGAGGTTCTAAGCAAACACACAGCAGGCTGACTCCACCAAAACAAACCTAAAGATTTCTAGCAAACAACAAGCATGATGGATCTACTTAGATTGTTTCTAGACCAGTCTTTCGAAGGGCAATTCGTTATAATTTGAGCACACCTCTCTGGAATCAATATGAGTTAAGGTAAGTTGAATAGAGACAAGGGAAGCACAATGGAGCTTGGACACCCAGGCCTCACTGGAAAAACATTCACTTGGGTTACAAGGCGGCACGCTCAACTTACCTTAACCATCATGAACTTCAAAGTATGCTTAACAGAGCAACCAATATTTTTTGAATGACTTTCCTATTAAGCTCGTTACCCTATAGGTCTCGTTAATCAAAATTTTAAGCTTGGGTTCGCGTTTGGTATCGTTTTCCTAAGGCGTGCAAGAAGAGAACGGTGATGAAATCCGAACCCTTATCTTGTATTGGCCAGACCTTGCCCTTTACTAGAAACTAAATCCGTGTTCAGTTCCTCAATATATATGCAAACTAAGGAAGACAGTAACCCGCTGACAGGGGATTCGTGAGTGTTTCGATAAACTTACCTCCCGTACCAGACGGGCGAAGAACCGTTGTAATCGACTCGGGCCACGACTCCTATGTCATGTACGAACCCGAGGGGCCGAGGCAATATCATAATTGACGTCCTTCTCTGCAAATGTTTAATATTTAATATACTACCATTCCGTGGGGTTTAAAAAATAAAAGAATGTCCAAATGTCCAAGTCCAAAGTCCAAAAAGGAAAGTGCAAAAATAAAAAGAAAATTACAAAAGTAGAGAATACCATAATACAATTTCTAAAAACTAAAGAATCTAAAAGATAAAAACAAAATCTAATAAAATTTTTTTTTTTTTTTTTTTTTTTTTTTTTTTTAATTTTTAATTTTTTTCCTTCGTTATTTTCGCTTTGTCTTTTGACTCCAAATCTTTAAGTGGTCACCAAAAGCTTTGGTAACTCCTATTTCTTTCGCTCCAAATTCCAAATACTTGTAATGAAAAGACAAATACCCAAAAACGTAAAATAGAACAAATAAAAATAATAAAAGCTAAAACTCTAAACCTAAAGACAAGTCCGCGTCGGCGGTGCCAAAAATTGATGTTTATTTTCAATGTTGTTGTAGTAATAGGTTCGTTGAGACTTGTACATGTTCGATTTTCAAACTTAATAAAACCAAAAATAAAGAAAATTTAACTCAAATTTTGATTTCAAGATATTAATAATAACCAAGACACTGATTCCACTATTACTCATGAATGAATGATGGTAAACAATTCAAAACTCTAATTATCTTTGAAGTCTTTTATTTCTTAATTCACAAATAATCAGGCATATTCTCAAAAATTAATTGTATTCCCTAAGCATTGATTATCAATTGACTAAATAAAGTATAACCTATCAAATTGAATCACAACTAATTAAGAAAATTACGTAAACAATTAAGAACTCGTAAAAGCGGTGGTTGAGTGAATTATAAATTAGAGAAAATAAAATAGTTACCAATTATTCATGCGTAAATAGCTTCCTCATTGCCTTGGTTATGGGAGAATTAGCTCATCATCATGTTGGAAACACGCTCAAAATGATTTTTCATTGCTCACAAAGTGCTTACAAAGATGATTATATAAGAAAATAGAGGTTTGCAACGGTTTACAGCTGTTACAGAGTTTACTATCACACTTTCGACTGCTACAAAGACACCGTCACGAAAAGGAAGAATAGACGACAGTCAATAAACAGTGGTCTATGACTGTATTTTGTTTTTCACCTCTTCTCTTCCCTGCTGATGATCAATGATTGCTGCAACTCTATTCCTTGCTCTCTATTACTCCCAATCACTCCGTAACCACTCAATGCTACCCAAGAACCTTATATATACTCGACAAGACCACAATACCTTCTCGAATCTTCTCCAAATCCTCCCCATAACTTCGACAGTAAAGAAAATATACTCTCCGGAATATCTTTCTATACTCAACTCTATCACGCGTCTGAATGGTGTTGACACATTCCGACATACCCAGTCAACAACCAACACGAATCCAATTTCCTCCAGCCACACGCAGAACTCCAAAAATAACTCGAAAAATCCCGAGAATAACTTAGGTACGTGCATATACCCTGTTTTATTCCAACTCCACGTAACTTCCCTTTTCTTTCGAAAACATAAGACTTACCATCCATGTTTAGTCATAACAGGGTGGTATCAATCCAAAACAGGCGACAAATCACGTTGAAATTCAATGCAGAAATCCGACCGAAATCCCGTGCAAATCATACTCCCATGTCTTGTTCCGAACAGATTATCCATCCAATTTTAGCTGATTCTAAAGCCTATACCATCCCTGTATAGCTGAATTGAGCTGACCCAACAAAAATCAGCCATTGAATCTCAAGAAAACACGTCCAATTCCTGAATGAAAATTCTTCCAGTTCACTGCACCACTTTCCCGCCAAAACCAAGATTCAAATGAAGGGGACGACCTCCCCCTAATAGAGATGGGGGTGCGAATAGCAGTTTGCTCCCATGGGGTGTAAATAGTAATTGAGGTGCCCCTTAACCAAAGTGAGAGTCCGCATAGCGAAAGTTCTCCAAGGGTGCCCCGGGTAATTTTTCGAGCCGAATTTTCCAAAAATGTTTATTTCCCTACAAATACATAACACACCATAATAAGTACAAAATCGAGTACCAACATAGAGAAAATTGAGGACAACTTAGACACAAAAATGTGTCTATCAGTAACTTTAGTCAAATCATCTGGAAATGGCTAGGGGGTATGTTCCTGTTTTTAAACCCAACCTCTTATGAAGATGTGAAGTCTTATGCTAAGATGAAGAGTTCAATGGTGAAGGAAGCATGGATAATGGCTGCTTCATATAAAATGATGGAGATTTGGTTTCTACGTAACAGAATAGTCTTTGAAGACGAAAATCATAACTTGGAAGCATTTAAGAAGAGAGTAATTCAATTCCCTAAAGACTGCTTAGTGAGAATGTTCGGAGAAATGTGGGATTGTAGTTATTATTATCAAGTTCTCAGGAATTTTGGTTTAGATGTAAGACCAATAAAAACACAGAGGATTTGTGAATTGAGATTTTATTTACCAACAATAAATCAAATAATGGTTTGCTGTGATGGAGCACCAAGAGGAAATCTTGGAAATGCAAGATTCAGATTTGTTTGCAGAGATAGTTCAGGTGAGTCTATTCGTGCAGAGTTGGGAGGTGTAAGTATAGCCAAACTTCATAGCAAAAATGATGGCAATCTTATATGCGACTGAAAATAAGGTCCAGGATTTGTTAATAAAATCGACTCTGCTGTGTAATAAAAGCTTCCATATCAGGGTCAACTCCTTGGTTTGTGGTTTCAAGATGGATAAATAAAGAATAAAGGAAGCAAGTAATTGAGTATTGCATGTTTTTTTCTGTTTCCTTTTTCTTTTTAATAAAATTTTAATTTTTTCATTAAAAAAAAAACGCATGGACATGTATGAATATCTTATAATTTTGGAAACAACATATTTAATTACCAAACATATCTTGGCTTTCCTGTGGCAATGATCTATTTTTTTTGTTAAGTCACGCGGTTGAACGAACAACGTTTTCCACTATGGGAACTGCGACCAAAATGAACAGAATTGGTTTTCTAGGATCCCATTATTATTTATTTTTGATATGCTAGTACAACCGTTGACACGGTGGGAGGGCCGACCGAAGAGCTACGAAACGAAACCACACACTGCTAACATGAATGCAATGGGTTTAGTCTCAAATGTAAGTATCTATCATTGATAATAACTATTTGTATCTTATTTTAATATCAACTAATGGTAATTGCTCTTTCTATTGGAGAAGTAGCCCCGATCCGTTCAATTTCTTTTCAAATTTGGATGGGTTTTGATTAAATGTTGTTATCGGCCAAAGCCACCAGTTGGTGGGACTTTGTTGGAACCACCATTCTTTGTATGAGTCCATCAAGTGGAAATGCCTTTGCTGCTCTTATTGGATCGGTTCACACGTTTTGACCTTAGTCTGGGATTTGAAATAGCATCTACATGAGGTTCTTGGAGGATGTTAAGTCGTAAGTATTTTTGCTGCCAATTCGTTCTCCATCCAGGCTACAACACGACTGCAATCCAATTTAATTCCAATAACACTTTTATCTCTTACTGTCTTGGCCACCGATTGCAAACAGCTTCTTTGACTTGAACCTTCTAAATCTCGTCATTCCGGGATGTACAAACTCCGGCAAATCCTCCCAAGATCCGACCATACCATCTTATATCCATCCCTAGCCGCAGAACTGAACTTCATCACCAATGTTCATCCACGTCTAAGTCACCCACCAATTACTACAGACTGAAACACCTTCATTCATGTTAACTGGCCGATTCAAACAAAAACCAATGTTGCCTGAAATCTATTAATTAAAAATCCATCCAGCACATATCACCACTTCTTGTTGGTGTCTCATAAGCATCTCTAGCCACAGATGGACCCAAATGACCACCACCTGAAATCCATCCATGTGACCACCGACATACTACTCTCTAGTGCATGCAATCATTAGTTCATGGAGTTGATTCCAACTATATTCAAGGCTGCAAATGTTAACAGCTTCAACCCAAATCCACTCATTGTTGCATCTCAGCCAGCATCCACAGCCACCTGCAGTGATCCATTCTTCCCTGTTCACCTACAACGAGCTCAATTTCCCCTGACATTTAACAATCAATCCCACCTGATGCCGTTATTAGACAACACCAAAATTGTATTAAGTTGATAATGGTTCTAATACAAAAACCATTTGCAATTGAAAAAGATCACCAGCACCAATTAAGAAAATACAACATCTGCATCAAGAAAACGCATTCACAATCCAGAACTAAATATACAAGAGATGCATCAGTATAATTAATGAACGCACAACGAAAATCTCACATCAGGGTAGAAAGAGAGATCTTTGTAAACGTGACACTCCAATCAAGTGAGTCGCGATTGGATGTTCATTCATAAAATGTGTGATTATTTTTCTATTATCTACTGGGTAAATATTGCCAAAACAGTGTCAAGAATGGGATCCCTATTCTATCTCATCTATGTGACGAAATAAGAATATCTCAATTAAAGTATGATGTTTTAATCGAATATCCCACTAATAAAGATGCATACCTGTTATAACTTGTAAAACCCCTGGTCTCAGTGATGTCATTCCCTCCTCTTTTTTAAATACTGTAAATTTCACGCTAAAGGCAACTCTTTGGAACCAATTGGTTTGACAACTTTATTGGGATGCACAAGTAAGTGGGAAATGAGTCTCAATCCTCCAAAGATGCTCTTTCAAGGCGTGAACGACTTGAGATGCGGACAAACCATGCGAGTCTAGCTTCCATACATCATTTTTGTGATTCCTTATACTTCAAATTTCTTGGGCTGCCTCAAAATTCGGACTTTCGGCAGTCATCCACTCTGGATGTGCCTTTCGCGAGAGTTCTTGGGCACCCCCTTGGGAGCATTGATGGCTGCTCGAGAATGTTGGGATGCGACTGCTGAGGGAGACGAAATAAGTGGTTAGTTTAACATTTTTCAACCTCTGAATAGTAGACTACGGTGCTCTAAATGAGATTCTTATGCAAATATATGTTTGGTCAGTGAAAGTAAACTTCAGCTACAAATGTATGCCTACTCTCTTTTTCTTTTCTTTTTTGCAAAAATATATGCCTGCTCATTGTTCAAAACTACGAACGAGAAGGTACTGAAACCGCACACGAAAAATCAAGTGTAAGCGGCAATATAGTACAATAGACGGAAGGTCTCGGTCTTCTTTTGTAATGGTTTTAAGAGGTAAAAACGATCTTTGAGGAGCCAAGAAGTCCGAGAGGCGACGCCAAACTTATTTTTAAACCATTGAGAAGGAAAAGAAAGAAACACAAAATCAATATTCAATTTGATGTATCCAAGGGCGAGCATAGGGCCATTGCTAAAGGGGACTGCAAAGTATAGGCCTTAAATACCCCGCCATATCTCAAATATGATGTCTTGAAAAAAAATTCAATTCATTACACCCCGTACCCAAATATAGCAAAGATGTAATAAAAAATTCTCCAAACAATTGCAGAGATTGCGAAAATAAGAAACTGGAATTGTGGAATTTTGAGGGAGATAAGGAGGCAAACGAGGTAAAGCTCCCGGAGGTCTAGTGAAAGCTCTATGCACACTTTCTTCATGTCTTAACTTGTTTTTAAGCTTATCAACCTGTAAAAATTAACAGTAATCGGCATTCAATTAGAATGAAAGTAAAATGATCGAAAAACAAGTCAGAATTTAAAATAACAATAGCATCACATATCTTAGATTCTCCATCTTAATCACTGCCATCACCATCTATCATCAAACCCATTACGAACTTTAACTTGACTACAAAGACAATGCAAGCTTAAACTTAGTCAAATGAATATTATATCGAAATCAACTATATATGTTGATACCGCCTAAACTAAACAACATGAAAATTTTCAATAACCGTTGGAGTTTTAGGTCTGTTAATTGCCTAATACAGTTTTACTCACGGTTAGACCAAACCACGTCTAAACATGTTATTGTTCTTTAAGCTCGAGCCTAAGTTTGTGTGCTTCATATCCATTCATAGTTATGATACAATAAAATTCATCAAATAAAACAACAGATGACCAAATTAGATCAGTTCAGACATATCTCAAATCGCAAAAATCCAACAGGGACATTGTATAATATTATATCTATTGTTGTTCATAGAGCTATAATCCTCAAGAAGCCATCCTATCTTAGTTGGATAAAAATGGTTATAATCAGACCCAAGTGTCATTGAATGGCTATTTTACTCAAACTTTCCCTCAAGTCATTTATTGTTTGTTAACCATTCTAGTACCAACTGGAAAGTTGTAGATTCTCGATCAGTTCATCTCCCACAAAAGGCCATTGACAATTGTTCATTCGAACTCGGTAATAAGTGAAATTAAATAAAAATTAATGCCTTAAACAAATATGAACCTTTCAATTAATCCCTAATTAAAAACCCTAAATTGAAGAAAACCAAAGACAAAAAGAGATGAATTTGTACCTTGAATTCTTCTTCGTCGGATCAATTCGAATTGGGTGAAACTATCCCTGTAATATTAATCGAGAGAGAAGAATCCATAACACGGGTGGTGGTGATGGTGGTAGCGAGAAGATGGTACGAAGATGATTTACGAGGAATATTTAGTCTAGGGTTTTGATTCGTATCTATAAATTGTTCGGGGTTTATGTGAATCAATCAATCTATCTTTCTGTTTTAATGGAGAAGAGATTAGGAGTTTAGAGCGTCGATTTGTGTTCTTTTGGGAAGGAATGTCGGTTTGAAGAAGAAGGAGGAAAGAAGAAGGTTTAGAGATTCGAACTCTGACGTTTAAGTCACTTTACCCCTGGACTTTACTACCCTGCCCCTCAACAATTAGTACATTACCAACCTCCGTGTCCTTTTTTCTACACACGAATTTTACATGATTACCCATCGTGTTTGTTATATTTACACCAATTATAGTGAGAAATACAAGCATATAGGGGCTCTTTAGTCTTTTCATTGTTGATTGAAAATGGTTTGGGACACCAAAATCCAATCTTTTTATGTCAATTGATGACTTACAATTTACAAAAAAGTGACCATATAAAGGTCCTCCCTCGCTTCGCTCGGTCGGCCCAACTAGTACAACCGTTGCCACGGTGGGAGGGCCGACCGAAGAAAAATCTAAAGATATTTGTCTGTGACTACTTTGCAGAAAATGTGATATTTTCGCCAGTTTCTAGAAAAGTGATACCCTTTTCAGCTTGGAAACTCTCATGGTAAAACACGACAGATAGGATCTCTGTAAGGGGCAGTACAACTACTGAAATAACACCTGCAAGCAAAGATGTAGAACAGAAGATAACTCCTATTGTTCCCACGAAGTACATCTGCCAAGTGATGGCGCCAGCCACAAGCACAATGTAATAATTGATCTCCCCGAGCCCGTACTCTCTTGCTTCTCTCGGGATCACCTAGCAAGTTACAAATTCAAAAGCAAATTCAAAATTCAAAATCCAAAATCAGATTCTCAGGTCAATATCAACACACTCATGCATGATTATGTGCCATCCTAGATGAAATGTCTTCCTGTTTTATCTTGTTCTTGTTACTTTTATTTCTGAACTTGCTCAGATATATTCAACAGATGTCTGAAATCATTATCAAGACAAATAGGGATGTAGAATTACAATATCCTTCGAATAATTAACGTATGAGGATGTCCGAAATTTTCTTATTGAAATGGATACAGTGTAAGCCTCATCTGTTCACGATAGAACAAAGAAAAATTACCAGGTGAGGAAGTGCACACAGGTTAGAATGCTCGGGGGATTTCATTGATATAACTGGAATATACCACTTTTTCTATACATCCTTCAAATTGGTAATAAGCGTATTATAACTTTAGTTGAACCACTAGCAAAAACGTTTCTTTCCATAGAGAATTCGCAGGAGCAATTATGAACAAACAATTGAATTTGGACTAGGCAATGTGTAAGAAATTACATTTCTAGGTTTCTCCCATTATCGACGGGACAAAAATAGTGAATTCAAAGAAATACCTCATGGTGGGAGAAGTAGAGATGACTCATTTAACTTCATACATCAGAGAGCGACAGTCAGATTTCAGCTTGTGGCTTTGCTCAGTAAAAGCAGGATGAGTAGAAAGATACTGAAATTGCGCACAAAATTCGGACCCGTCACAATATCAACAACTGGCTTCAACCTGTAAGTTTAACCAGTTTTGAGCTTCTGAGAAAGCCTGCTATCCAATTTGGAAAAGCTCCATTATAATCATCAAACTATCAAAATCAACTATCTACAATCCAATTAAGGTAATTAGCCAGGGAAAGCCTTCTAATTCGAATAGAGTCTTAAATACAAATAGTATCGAAACCAATATAGTCTCGATGACCCAAAATAGACTAATGGATGTCTGTGATAAATTTGGGCTGGAGCCTGGACTAAACACAACCTAACAGCTAATGAAGAATGTGTTGGACACAATCTGCCTCTAAATTGGGTACATAAAATAGCAATCTTACAAACTAGTTGATAAGAAAGCAAAGTAGCAAAAACGACGCCGAAACTATTCGAATTTACTGGCATGCACAGAAAAGTACAATAATAAAAGTTATCTGTGTACACTCACCAGTTCTCCCCTTCAGGTTCAGGAGCACTATTTGCATGCATACACTCCTCTTTAGCAAATTCTTCCATTAGGGCACGCTGACGTTCATTTAACGAACTGTACCAAATAAAACCAAGTGGGGGGGAAAAAATGTTTTCAAAAATCGTTATAGGACTGCTTAAACATGGTGACTACTTCAGATATGTGATTATATAAACAACATATTGGTGTTCATTCTGCAGACCTATTAGAAGGAAGGTAACTCCTTGAATCGTATCAAGCTTTAAAAGAACATAATCGAAAGAAAAAAGAAAAAAAGACTGTGCCACACAAAGCAATGTAGTCTTCTTGCGCTTCCTTTATTGATTCATCAATTTGTAAGCTGATTTGTAATGCAGGTGGGTATGATTTATCCCCAGCAACAAATTCATAAGAAACACCATTAACATGAATCAAACTACAACCTGGATTTTTCTTTGAACCGATTTCCTTCATTTCTCTCTTCACCACAACAACATCATCCCATCTCTTAGCTTCTGTATACAAACTCAACAAACTCATATAAATTGCTGAATTCCATGGTTCTTCTCTCAATAACCATCTCGCTGCTAACTCTCCCACTTCGACGTTCTTATGAACTCTACATGCGTTTAAAAGTGCACCCCATATAACAGCATTAGCTTTCAATCGCATATTGTTCACGAACTCGACCGCTTGTGCAATCAATCCTGCCCGGCTTACAAAATCGACCACACAACCAAAGTGTTCAATTGTGGGTTCAATTCCGAACTCGGATTTCATTCTCTTGAAATACATTAACCCTTCCTTGACCAATCCTGCATGAGTGCAACCAGATAAGAGACCAACAAATGTGATTGCATTAGGCTTAACACTCGATTCCACCATTTTTCGAATAATTCAACAGATCTCTCTCCAAAACCATGCATTGCCATGCCAGAAATCATTGTTGTCCATTCTCCCACAAGCTTCTCCTTAATCCCTTTAAACAAAAGTATCGCATCTGTGACGCTTCCACACTTAAAATACATATCAATCAGTGCAGTATTTATCCGACTATCAAATCGATTTCCTTTCTTATTCCTAATATAAGAATGAATCCATTTAGCAGAGGCAGAAATGACACCCATAACAGTAGAATCATTAGGTTCCAGTCCTTGAATCTGTAACTCACGAAATAATCCCAATGCTTCGTTAAACCGTCCCTTTCTAACATAACCTGTAATCATCGCACTAAATGAAACAACACTCTTCTCAGGCATTTCCTTAAACAACTCACAAACAGTTTCTATTGACCCATGATTAGCATGACAAGAAACCAATGTAGTCCAAGTAGCAACATCTCTTTCAAGCATTTCATCAAACAATTTACGAGCAGAACCAATTTTATCATTTAGCCCGTAAAAATGGATTAATGAATTCTGAACAAATATATTAGTACCAAACCCATGCTTATATACAGATTGACAATGGGTTTCTTCGCCTTTACTAATGTCGCCAAGAACCGAACAAGCTTCCTAATCCTTCATGCCTTACACTTGAGCTTAATCATATTCCCCATCTATCGGTCTCAAAATCAATTCACTCTTAGTAGAAGGAAAAAGATGTCACCAATTCACTCTTTACTAACTGGAGACCTTACACTTGAGCTTAATCATATTTTTTGTAATAAAAATAATACAAAAAGAAGAAGAATCTAACCTGGTGATAAATCAGTACCATAAATTCATCAATTGAATCTTTCTCTCCTTCTGAAGAATAAATTGAAAGAGGAATCAACTGAAGATGTCAGATAGATTGGGAATTAGGGTTTTGGAATTCAAAATTTGAAACTTGTGGTGGTGCTTGATAGAATAAATTTCGCTGATGGAAGTGATGGTGGTATGGTTAATCGGATGTTTTAACATGATATTGGTGTTTGAGAGTGTTGTTTCAGAAAAAATAACGAAGGAGAAGGAAGAAGAAGGGAAAAAAAAAAAGGAAAAAAAAAGAAAGAGGTGTCCGGGATTCGATCCAACGACCTTGAGGTCAGTTTACCTCGGATTTTACTAAATTGCCCCTCAACAATTAAAACATTTCCAACCTCCGTGTCCTTTTTTCATCCATAAAATTTACTCGATTACCCTTCATTTTGTGTTGTATTTACGCTGGTTTTAGTGAGAATTGGAAACATGGAGGGGCTCTCTTGATATTTCATTGTTGATTGAAAAAAATTTAAGACACCAAATCCAAATCTTTTTGTGTCAATTGATGACTTACATTTGACAGAAAAGGGAGATAATGTTTGAATCAGATTTGTATGGCTGAGATGAAGAATTGGGTAAGGTGTTGTTGTATTGTGAGCTTGAACTAGAAGGTGAAATTGGTGGATAATTATCTGATTTGCAGATACGGAGTGTAGGCTGAGTGTTGGATCCGGGCTTGTCTTTGCGATATGAGTTAAGCGGATGTTAAATTTAGCAGAAATAGAAGCTGTTTTTCTGACTCGGTTGAAGAAAAGGCTTTGTGAGTTTGAACTAGCGGATTGTAGGTTTGAATTAGTCTTGTGGGTTCAAGGAAGTGGTGCGGTGGTATTATGCGTGATTGACTTTGAGCTAGAATGATGTAGCTAGAGGCTGCGAGAAATGAGATTGTAGGTGTGTATGAGAGCTTGAATGAAGCTACGAGATGTTGAGCTATTGCTTTGAAGGATTAGAAGTTGGTGATTGCGATGGGCTGTGGGGTTTTTGTCGGGAATACTTGCGGTGGTGGTTGAGTGCGGGCGGGTTGCGGTTTGGGTGCGGCTACTGGTTGTGTGGCAAGCGATGCATTGAGCATGGAATAATTGTATTTGGTAGAATCGAAGGCGTGAGCTCGGGCGTTGGCGGAATGGAGCTTAGATGATTAGTTCTTTGTGTATGCTCTTTGGGGTGAATGTGGCATTGAGCGAGATGGTTGGGATGCTTTTGGTGGTTTACGGTGTTTCTTTGGAATTATAAAGCTGGTTGTATTGGTACTAATGAACTACAAGGAATGGAAGAATGAGCTCGGGTCGGATCTTTATTCTGAGGTGAGAGTCGAAAGCAAGGTTGCAAGATAGGAATTGAAGATGGTTACTTGGTGTATCTTGGTAATAATGTGAGGTTGTGGCTGTGCTTGTTTGCCGAGTCGAAGAGGACATGGAATGAGGCAGTGCAATAGGAGCTGGTAGTAGTAATGCAAATGGTTTGACACAGTGATCCTGGTGGCGAGATTCAATTCAGGGTCTTATTTATTCTTTGGGATCTTGTTGCTTTGAGAGGAATACACATTGGCTGGTGGAGGTGGGCGGTGAAGCTTGAGCCGTGATGGAGGAACCGAGGCTATTGGCCTGAGATAGATGGTAATTTGAAGTGGATTTGAATGTGGTAAAGATGCTGGAGAATAGGTTTTATGGAATGAATGCCGGGGTATCAAGAGTACATGGCGATCGCAACCGAAAGCATAGCCATCATGGTGAAATTTGAACTGGTGAAGCTTGAGCCGATGATGGAGGAGGCGAGGCTATTGGCTCGAGATAGATTGCGGTGAAGTGGGTGAATGTGGTAAAGATGCGAGAATAGGTTTTATGGAATGAATGCCGTGGGTATCAAGAGTACATGATCAAGAATTGTGAAAGCATAGCCATCATGGGCATTTGAATCAGTGAAGCACCATCTTAGCAAATGACTAAGGATTCAACTTTGCAACACAACCCATTGACCTTGGCGGTTAGCTTACTCGGCCAAGCCGGATCTTTGAATCGGTTTTACTTAGATGACTCATCACAACTCGGTCTTACTTGAGTTGACTCACCAGGTCGTCTTGACCGAGTTGACCCGAGCCGATCCGACCCGTTGACCGGTGGCCAGGCGGACTTTGCTGATAATCAGGAACCGATTTCCGGCGAGGAGCACGGCCCGATTTCCGGCCACAATACCGATTTTTCGTGACGACTTTTTGGACGTATTTTCTACGGGTTTCTCTCTCGTGGGCTTGGTGGATTTTCATCTAATGGACTTTGAAGACTTGACCTAATTTTGGAAGGAGAAAAAAAGCTATAAAAAGAAGAATTCTACAACTTTTGGAGATATCTTATTTTTGGAACTTTGGAGAGCCACTTTTGTTTACACAACTAGGGTTTGCTTTTGTTCATCTTCTTCTTTATTCAATTCATATTTTTGTGATGAACTCCATAGCTATGAGTAGCTAAATTCTCTATTATTGGTTAAGGATGTAGTCCGATTTCTAAAACTTGTGTTTGCTTTATGTATTAGTTTTCTCTCTTGATTATCGTTCAATTCTCTCTTGTTTTTATGATCACATGATTGAAGTATTGTGATAGGATTATGGTGTTTGATTAGTTAAGTGGCCAATTAATTGAACTTGCATCTTAGTCCATAGCTATTTTAGGGTTTTTCATCAAGCGATAACCTTGAATACAAGTAGCATGATATGTTTACGGTTTGTAGTGATACACTCTCGTAATCATATGTAGAGTTTGACCATTGTCGAATTGTTTTGCGCAACGCATGACAATTGCATTGATTAGCCTATTTCGAAACTTAATGCTCCTAGGAATTGAACTTGATTAGCGCAAGGCGTTAGGTTATTCTTTAGGTAGGATTCACATACTTGACCCTAATGTGTGTGTTGATGAACTTGAGAAATTAATAGATTATCTTGCTTTCTTGATTCTCTAGGCTTTTGGTAATACAAGAGATTAAATCGTAATTCTATTCATATATGCAAGCACATGTCTAAGATTGAAGATGAATTCCTTGACCAATATCTCTCTCCATTGATTACTTTCTACAATTTACTTTGCTCTTAATTTGTTTTTATTGCTTAAATAGAAATAAGAAATCCCCCAATTGGTTACTTTAAGAAATTGATTACGAAATAACTACAATCGCCTCCCTGTGGATACGAACTCTTTCTTATCACATACTTTAGGAAAGTGAAATTATTTTTGACGCATACGACAGCGATCAGAGGAAGTACCCTGATGTGAAATTCCAATTGTTGTACACAAGTTTGCACTCAAGCATACTAAAATTCATATATAAGTGACAGAGCTCTACTCAGATAGTCGCACTATGGACATTATATCCGTAGTCAATCTAATCACATGAAAAGTTCAAGAAGATGGATATAGAGAAAAACGTAGATGCTTTTAAGGTGAACGGTGTTTCCCATATCTGTCCGAAGGCCTCTGCCAAGATGAACATATCCTAATGGAATGAGATACCGGTCTGACTAATATCATTAAAGGTGGACTCCCTCTTAGTTGGAACTAGCAGCTGTGGGAATGGGGCTCTGGGAACAAAGCCGGGCTCAACGGTTCGAGTCCCCTTATAAGTGAGACTCTATCAGTCTCTTCATTTTCTGGCTCAGAAGGGTGAACTGCATCATGTTCACTATCAGGCATGGAAACCTTATTGTCAACTTTGTTTCCACTCCAAACGGTTGTAACAGAATTCACATGATTGTATGATTTCTCTCCTTTGGGGTTAGGATCCCGGATGACTAGGGAATCTTCCATCTTCTCTCTCACTTATAAACTTAGCTATTTGGACGACTTGAAGTTCTAATTTAGCAAGATCCTTGGCATTACTCTGCCTGGTTTCTTGTTGAAATCTAAGGTGGTTATTTGATAACATATCGTGGTTTTTTGCTAACATAGTAAGAGTTTCTTTAAGCTAGAGATCTTTTCTCGAAGGGTTAAACCGGGTTGGACTGAAGAATTCTTAGTATAACCAAAACACTGGGGGAGGCTGAGAATTACTAGCCCGACCTTGATTGGCCCCTTAGACCCGAGAAAAATTAGGATGGTTTCCCCAACCGGGGTTGTAGGTCTCTCGAGTATGGGTCGAATATCGAGCGGTTTTCATACCTAGAGTTGTTATAGACGACATGGGCTTGTTCTTCACTAACTGACCTTCCCAAAATGAGTTATTGGGCTCTATTCCACAACTAGAGACTTGAGAGACTCTATTCCTATCATCAGGTTCAACAAGAGACCTATGTTTGGATTGATTCAATTCCAAAGCTTCTAACCTTCTAGACAAAGCAGCAAACTTAGTATCTGACCCAAAGCTTGTATCTACCACATTGGTGCTACTTCTATTGACCAAGAGTCTTTTAGGGGGTTCAACACAAGACTCTCACTGTTGGGATTTTTCAGCTACATCTTCTAAGAAGGAAAATGTGTCATCAACAGTTTTACTAGTGAACTCACCAGCGCACAAAGACTCGACCATGGCTTTTGTCGAATAGTCTAAACCATCATAAAGAATCTCTACTAGTTTCATTTTCTCAAACCCATGGTGAGGACATTGGGATAGGAGATCATTGAATCTCTCTAAAAACCTATAAAGAGATTCCCCCTCTTGTTGCACACTAACACTAATTTTCTGCCTGACAGCTGTAGTTTTATGCTTAGGGTAGAATTTCAAATAGAATGCAGCAATAAGTTCCTTCCATGTTTCTATGGATTCAGATGGTAGGTTATGCAACCAGGTTTTGTCTTTATCTTTCAAGGAAAAGGGGAACATCCTAAGTTTCAAGACTTCGTCACTAAGGTCTTTAATATTAATTTTTCCACAAATTTCTTCAAAGTCCCTAATGTGAAAGTAAGGGTTTTCATATTCATCTTTTCCTAAGAATATAGGGATCATCCCGAAGAATACCGGTTTCAACTCATAATTAGCCATAGAAGGTTGGCAACTTAATGCACGATGGTCGGTTGGACCTAGTTGGGTACATGTACTCCTTCAAAGTTGTCATTGTTGGTACATTAAAAATACTAGGGTACTTTCCTCACGAAGAGCCATGATTCTCAAAGCCCGAACTTTCCAAAAACAGGGCTCTCTAAAGAAGAGTCTTGAGCTCCCTGTTTACAAAGAAGAACTTCTAGGCTCGTCACTAATCAAACGACCAAAAGTATCTCTTTTCCAAGCACGCTCACTAATGGACTCGAGCGGTTTTGGCATACACTGACAAAAAAAATAAAAAAAATAAAAATCCTAAGGAAAGGAGGTTCTAAGCAAACACACAGCAGGCTGACTCCACCAAAACAAACCTAAAGATTTCTAGCAAACAACAAGCATGATGGATCTACTTAGATTGTTTCTAGACCCGAGTCTTTCGAAGGGCAATTCGTTATAATTTGAGCACACCTCTCTGGAATCAATATGAGTTAAGGTAAGTTGAATAGAGACAAGGGAAGCACAATGGAGCTTGGACACCCGGGCCTCTTTGGAAAACATTCACTTGGGTTACAAGGCGGCACGCTCAACTTACCTTAACCATCATGAACTTCAAAGTATGTATGAGCAACCAATATTTTTGAATGACTTTCCTATTAAGCTCGTTACCCTATAGGTCTCGTTAATCAAAATTTTAAGCTTGGGTTCGCGTTTGGTATCGTTTTCCTAAGGCGTGCAAGAAGAGAACGGTGATGAAATCCGAACCCTTATCTTGTATTGGCCAGACCTTGCCCTTTACTAGAAACTAAATCCGTGTTCAGTTCCTCAATATATATGCAAACTAAGGAAGACAGTAACCCGCTGACAGGGGATTCGTGAGTGTTTCGATAAACTTACCTCCCGTACCAGACGGGCGAAGAACCGTTGTAATCGACTCGGGCCACGACTCCTATGTCATGTACGAACCCGAGGGGCCGAGGCAATATCATAATTGACGTCCTTCTCTGCAAATGTTTAATATTTAATATACTACCATTCCGTGGGGTTTAAAAAATAAAAGAATGTCCAAATGTCCAAGTCCAAAGTCCAAAAGGAAAGTGCAAAAATAAAAAGAAAATTACAAAAGTAGAATACCATAATACAATTTCTAAAAACTAAAGAATCTAAAAGATAAAAACAAAATCTAATAAAATTCTTTTTTTTTTTTTTTTTTTTTTTTTTAATTTTTAATTTTTTTCCTTCGTTATTTTCGCTTTGTCTTTTGACTCCAAATCTTTAAGTGGTCACCAAAAGCTTTGGTAACTCCTATTTCTTTCGCTCAAATTCCAAATACTTGTAATGAAAAGACAAATACCCAAAAACGTAAAATAGAACAAATAAAAATAATAAAAGCTAAAACTCTAAACCTAAAGACAAAGTCCGCGTCGTCATGTACTTGAGAAATTGATGTTTATTTTCAATGTTGTTGTAGTAATAGGTTCGTTGAGACTTGTACAGGTTCGATTTTCAAACTTAATAAAACCAAAAATAAAGAAAATTTAACTCAAATTTTGATTTCAAGATATTAATAATAACCAAGACACTGATTCCACTATTACTCATGAATGAATGATGGTAAACAATTCAAAACTCTAATTATCTTTGAAGTCTTTTATTTCTTAATTCACAAATAATCAGGCATATTCTCAAAAATTAATTGTATTCCCTAAGCATTGATTATCAATTGACTAAATAAAGTATAACCTATCAAATTGAATCACAACTAATTAAGAAAATTACGTAAACAATTAAGAACTCTGCAAAAGCAGTGATTGAGTGAATTATAAATTAGAGAAAATAAAATAGTTACCAATTATTCATGCGTAAATAGCTTCCTCATTGCCTTGGTTATGGGAGAATTAGCTCATCATCATGTTGGAAACACGCTCAAAATGATTTTTCATTGCTCACAAAGTGCTTACAAAGATGATTATATAAGAAAATAGAGGTTTGCAACGGTTTACAGCTGTTACAGAGTTTACTATCACACTTTATTTGCTACAAAGACACCGTCACGAAAAGGAAGAATAGACAACGAGTCAATAAACAGTGGTCTATGAGCGTATTTTGTTTTTCACCTCTTCTCTTCCCTTTGATGATCAATGATTGTCATGAACTCTATTCCTTGCTCTCTATTACTCCCAATCACTCCAGTAACCACTCAATGCTACCCAAGAACCTTATATATACTCGACAAGACCACAATACCTTCTCGAATCTTCTCCAAATCCTCCCCATAACCCGACTGATAAAAGAAAAATATACTCTCAGGAATATCTTTCTATACTCAACTCTATCACGCGTCCGAATGGTGTTGACACATTAGAGCATACCCGATCAACAGCCAACACGAATCCAACTTCCTCCATCCACACGCAGAACTCCAAAAATAACTCGGAAAATCCCGAGAATAACTTAGGTACGTGCATATACCCTGTTTTATTCCAACTCCACGTAACTTCCCTTTTCTTTCGAAAACATAAGACTTACCATCCATGTTTAGTCGTAACAGGGTGGTATCAATCCAAAGCAGGCGACAAATCACGTTGAAATTCAATGCGAGAAATCGTAGAAATCCGTGCAAATCATACTCCCATGTCTTGTTAGAACAGATTATCCATCCAATTTTAGCTGATTCTAAAGCCTATACCATCACTGTATATTTGAATTAGTGATTGACAAAAATCGACCATTGAATCTCGAGAAAACACGTCCAATTCTGAATGAAAATTCTTCCATTCAACTGCACCACTTTCCCTTAAAACCAAGATTCAAATGAAGGGCTGACCTCCCCTAATAGAGATGGGGGTGCGAATAGCGATTTGCTCCCATGGGGTGTAAATAGTAATTGAGGTGCCCCTTAACCAAAGTGAGAGTCCGCATAGCGAAAGTTCTCCAAGGGTGCCCCGGGTAATTTTTCAAGCCGAATTTTCCAAAAATGTTTATTTCCCTACAAATACATAACACACCATAATAAGTACAAAATCGAGTACCAACATAGAGAAAATTGAGGACAACTTAGACACAAAAATGTGTCTATCAGTAACTTTAGTCAAATCATCTGGAAATGGCTAGGGGGTATGTTCCTGTTTTTAAACCCAACCTCTTATGAAGATGTGAAGTCTTATGCTAAGATGAAGAGTTCAATGGTGAAGGAAGCATGGATAATGGCTGCTTCATATAAAATGATGGAGATTTGGTTTCTACGTAACAGAATAGTCTTTGAAGACGAAAATCATAACTTGGAAGCATTTAAGAAGAGAGTAATTCAATTCCTTAAAGACTGCTTAGTGAGAATGTTCGGAGAAATGTGGGATTGTAGTTATTATTATCAAGTTCTCAGGAATTTTGGTTTAGATGTAAGACCAATAAAAACACAGAGGATTTGTGAATTGAGTTTTATTTACCAACAATAAATCAAATAATGGTTTGTGATGGAGCACCAAGAGGAAATCTTGGAAATGCAAGATTCAGATTTGTTTGCAGAGATAGTTCAGGTGAGTCTATTCGTGCAGAGTTGGGAGGTGTAAGTATAGCCAAACTTCATAGCAAAAATGATGGCAATCTTATATGCGACTGAAAATAAGGTCCAGGATTTGTTAATAAAATTTGACTCTGTAGCGGTAATAAAAGCTTCCATATCAGGTCAACTCCCTTGGTTTGTGGTTTCAAGATGGATAAATAAAGAATAAAGGAAGCAAGTAATTGAGTATTGCATGTTTTTTTTCTGTTTCCTTTTTCTTTGTAATAAAATTTTAATTTTTTCATTAAAAAAAAAACGCATGGACATGTATGAATATCTTATAATTTTGGAAACAATATATTTAGTTACCCAAACATATCTTGGCTTTCCTGTGGCAATGATCTATTTTTTTTGTTAAGTCACGCGGTTGAACGAACAACGTTTTCCACTATGGGAACTGCGACCAAAATGAACAGAATTGGTTTTCTAGGATCCCATTATTATTTATTTTTGATATGCTAGTACAACCGTTGACACGGTGGGAGGGCCGACCGAAGAGCTACGAAACGAAACCACACACTGCTAACATGAATGCAATGGGTTTAGTCTCAAATGTAAGTATCTATCATTGATAATAACTATTTGTATCTTATTTTAATATCAACTAATGGTAATTGCTCTTTCTATTGGAGAAGTAGCCAGTACCGTTCAATTTCTTTTCAAATTTGGATGGGTTTTGATTAAATGTTGTTATACTGACAAAAGCCACAGATTGGTGGGACTTTGTTGGAACCACCATTCTTTGTATGAGTCCATCAAGTGGAAATGCCTTTGCTTTGCTCTTATTGGATCGGTTCACACGTTTTGACCTTAGTCTAGGATTTGAAATAGCATCTACATGAGGTTCTTGGAGGATGTTAAGTCGTAAGTATTTTTGCTGCCAATTCGTTCTCCATCCAGGCTACAACACGACTGCAATCCAATTTAATTCCAATAACACTTTTATCTCTTACTGTCTTGGCCACCGATTGCAAACAGCTTCTTTGACTTGAACCTTCTAAATCTCGTCATTCCGGGATGTACAAACTCCGGCAAATCCTCCCAAGATCCGACCATACCATCTTATATCCATCCCTAGCCGCAGAACTGAACTTCATCACCAATGTTCATCCACGTCTAAGTCACCCACCAATTACTACAGACTGAAACACCTTCATTCATGTTAACTGGCCGATTCAAACAAAAACCAATGTTGCCTGTAATCTATTAATTAAAAATCCATCCAGCACATATCACCACTTCTTGTTGGTGTCTCATAAGCATCTCTAGCCACAGATGGACCCAAATGACCACCACCTGAAATCCATCCATGTGACCACCGACATACTACTCTCTAGTGCATGCAATCATTAGTTCATGGAGTTGATTCCAACTATATTCAAGGCTGCAAATGTTAACAGCTTCAACCCAAATCCACTCATTGTTGCATCTCAGCCAGCATCCACAGCCACCTGCGGTGATCCATTCTTCCCTGTTCACCTACAACGAGCTCAATTTCCCCTGACATGTAACAATCAATCCCACCTGATGCCGTTATTAGACAACACCAAAATTGTATTAAGTTGATAATGGTTCTAATACAAAAACCATTTGCAATTGAAAAAGATCACCAGCACCAATTAAGAAAATACAACATCTGCATCAAGAAAACGCATTCACAATCCAGAACTAAATATACAAGAGATGCATCAGTATAATTAATGAACGCACAACGAAAATCTCACATCAGGGTAGAAAGAGAGATCTTTGTAAACGTGACACTCCAATCAAGTGAGTCGCGATTGGATGTTCATTCATAAAATGTGTGATTATTTTTCTATTATCTACTGGGTAAATATTGCCAAAACAGTGTCAAGAATGGGATCCCTATTCTATCTCATCTATGTGACGAAATAAGAATATCTCAATTAAAGTATGATGTTTTAATCGAATATCCCACTAATAAAGATGCATACCTGTTATAACTTGTAAAACCCCTGGTCTCAGTGATGTCATTCCCTCCTCTTTTTCTGTCTGTCCGGCTACGCTAAGGCAACTACTGGAACCAATTGGTTTGACAACTTTATTGGGATGCACAGTAAGTGGGAAATGAGTCTCAATCCTCCAAAGATGCTCTTTCAAGGCGTGAACAGCTTCAGATGCAGACAAACCATGCAGGTCTAGCTTCCATACATCATTTTTGTGATTCCTTATACTTCAAATTTCTTGGGCTGCCTCAAAATTCAGACTTTCAGCAGTCATCCACTCTGGATGTGCCTTTCGCGAGAGTTCTTGGGCACCCCCCTTGGGAGCATTGATGGCTGCTCGAGAATGTTGGGATGCTGACCTGCAGGGAGACGAAATAAGTGGTTAGTTTAACATTTTTCAACCTCTGAATAGTAGACTACGGTGCTCTAAATGAGATTCTTATGCAAATATATGTTTGGTCAGTGAAAGTAAACTTCAGCTACAAATGTATGCCTACTCTCTTTTTCTTTTCTTTTTTTGCAAAAATATATGCCTGCTCATTGTTCAAAACTACAGAACAGAAGGGGTACTGGAAACCGCACACGAAAAATCAAGTGTAACTGGCAATATAGTACAATAGACGGAAGGTCTCGGTCTTCTTTTGTAATGGTTTTAAGAGGTAAAAACAGTCTTTGAGGGAGCCAAGAAGTCTGAGAGGCGACTGCCAAACTTATTTTTAAACCATTGAGAAGGAAAAGAAAGAAACACAAAATCAATATTCAGCTGATGTATCCAAGGGCAGAGCATAGGGCCATTGCTAAAGGGGACTGCAGTATAGGCCTTAAATACCCCGCCATATCTCAAATATGATGTACTGAAAAAAAATTCAATTCATTACACCCCGTACCCAAATATAGCAAAGATGTAATAAAAAATTCTCCAAACAGCTGCAGAGATTGCGAAAATAAGAAACTGGAATTGTGGAATTTTGAGGGAGATAAGGAGGCAAACGAGGTAAAGCTCCCAGAGGTCTAGTGAAAGCTCTATGCACACTTTCTTCATGTCTTAACTTGTTTTTAAGCTTATCAACCTGTAAAAATTAACAGTAATCGGCATTCAATTAGAATGAAAGTAAAATGATCGAAAAACAAGTCAGAATTTAAAATAACAATAGCATCACATATCTTAGATTCTCCATCTTAATCACTGCCATCACCATCTATCATCAAACCCATTCTGAACTTTAACCCAGCTACAGCACAATGCAAGCTTAAACTTAGTCAAACTGAATATTATATCGAAATCAACTATATATGTTGATACCGCCTAAACTAAACAACATGAAAATTTTCAATAACCCGTTGGAGTTTTAGTTCCTTTTAATTGCCTAATACAGTTTTACTCTACGGTTAGACCAAACCACGTCTAAACATGTTACTGTTCTTTCTGGCTCGAGCCTAAGTTTGTGTGCTTCATATCCATTCATAGTTATGATACAATAAAATTCATCAAATAAAACAATAGATGACCAAATTAGAGATGGTTCGGACATATCTCAAATCTAAAAAAATCCAACGAGGGACATTGTATAATATTATATCTATTGTTGTTCATAGAGCTATAATCCTCAAGAAGCCATCCTATCTTAGTTGGATAAAAATGGTTATAATCAGACCCAAGTGTCATTGAATGGCTATTTTACTCAAACTTTCCCTCAAGTCATTTATTGTTTGTTAACCATTCTAGTACCAACTGGAAAGTTGTAGATTCTCAGATCAGTTCATCTCCCACAAAAGGCCATTGACAATTGTTCATTCCAGAACTCGGTAATAAGTGAAATTAAATAAAAATTAATGCCTTAAACAAATATGAACCTTTCAATTAATCCCTAATTAAAAACCCTAAATTGAAGAAAACCAAAGACAAAAAGAGATGAATTTGTACCTTGAATTCTTCTTCGTCTGGATCAATTCGAATTGGGTGAAACTATCACTGTAATATTAATCGAGAGAGAAGAATCCATAACACGGGTGGTGGTGATGGTGGTAGCAGAAGATGGTACGAAGATGATTTCTGAGGAATATTTAGTCTAGGGTTTTGATTCGTATCTATAAATTGTTCAGGGTTTATGTGAATCAATCAATCTATCTTCTCTGTTTTAATGGAGAAGAGATTAGGGTTTAGAGCGTCGATTTGTGTTACTGGGAAGGAATGTCGGTTTGAAGAAGAAGGAGGAAAGAAGAAGGTTTCCGAGATTCGAACCTGCGACGTTTAAGTCACTTTACCCTGGACTTTACTACCCTGCCCCTCAACAATTAGTACATTACCAACCTCCGTGTCCTTTTTTCTACACACGAATTTTACATGATTACCCATCGTGTTTGTTATATTTACACCAATTATAGTGAGAAATACAAGCATATAGGGGCTCTTTAGTCTTTTCATTGTTGATTGAAAATGGTTTGGGACACCAAAATCCAATCTTTTTATGTCAATTGATGACTTACAATTTACAAAAAAGTGACCATATAAAGGTCCTCCCTCGCTTCGCTCGGTCGGCCCAAAAATATTTTGTAGAATAATGATGCTAATGTCAGTTTTGGTAGTTTTCCTTTTCATAAAATATGAGTGACCATTCAAAAAGGTGTTGAAGCTCAACTTGTGACGAGACTCCCATCCAATCTCTTGTAATTTTGTAACTTTCACTTATTGATAAATGTTATTACATGGTAGAAAATTAAAATATAAAATATTATATTTAGGTGAGACAAAATAGGATAAAGTGAGATAAAATATGATAAAATGATTAAAGAAATACTCCCTCCGTACCTATTATATAGGCGAAATTTTCATTTTTCCTTGTACCACTATATAGGTGGAGTCCAAATTTTAAAACGATTTTTTACTTCTACTACCCCTATTTATTTGCTTGGGAATCATCACAAATCAGTGTATGTCTCTAACATTGGAAATATAATTAAGGGTAAGACAGGAAAAAGCATAGAAATTTATAAATTCAAAAAAATTTCTTAATTAAGAGATTTTGTCTATTCCGCCTATATATGTGGTACAGAGGGAGTAGTAAAATAGTTTTTTGGAAACCGAAATTGTACTGGACATAGGAAAAACCGTAGGCGGTTGGAAAAGATCCTCCTGCGGATTTTGTTGGTCCGCGTAGTTCTAAATAAAACACGGATCCCATATTGGTCCGCAGTGAACAAACCATCAAATTTGTTAGTTTGGCCACCCGTTTTTCATATTTGTTGAATTCATAATGGGAGCAAAATTCATTCCATAGAAATTGCTCTAAACAGTGGAGTCTTGACCGGCTTTCAATCACTTGATGTTTTATTTTTTTTTATTTTTACACTTTCATGCATCGGTCTACTGAAATGCCACGACTCGAAATTGAAAGCTTGGTGAACCAGGTGATACAATAACCTATATTTTGTTATGTTGATCAAAATGTTAGCCTTTTTCTTTTGGTCATGTGGTCCACAAGTTAAGACACCTTTAAGATTCTTGATTCCCCATGTGCCAAATTTAAATAGGCTACAACCGCCGCTACACAGCAGCCTCCTTTAAAAATACTAAATTCTCAGTGAGTGTACCTACCTACTTTCCTGCCTAAAAGTAATTTCTTCTCTCGTGCGAAATTAATCCAGGTTTAAAATGTGTTGAAATTAAGTGATAGTGAACTTCCATCCACTCTAGTGACTCCAATAATGGTCCATGTCAAACAAACACCAAATACCATCCCACATTTGACTGACCCCGATTTTTATATACGCGTTTTTGAGCTCCTTTACCACCTTCATTCTCTTTATATAAATCTTCCATTCCTTTCATTCTTTTTCATCATTCTCAACACCAATTCTACCAACCTCACTCACTCATTAGCAGGAACATTAGTGACAATGGGTAGTCTTCCAACTGGTAATCTTGAAAGCCTATCAGTATCTTCACAAAATCCACTTGACCCAGATGAATTCAGAAGGCAAGGTCACATGATTATTGATTTTCTTGCCGATTACTACAAAAACGTCGAGAGCTATCCGGTTAGGAGTCAAGTTGAACCTGGGTACTTGCGTAAACGATTACCAGAATCAGCTCCAAACAATTCTGAATCCATTGAAACCATTCTTCAAGATGTCACGAATGATATCATTCCGGGTCTCACTCACTGGCAGAGTCCAAATTACTTTGCTTACTTTCCGTCCAGTGGTTCCATTGCTGGGTTTCTCGGAGAAATGCTTAGTACTGGATTTAATGTTGTGGGATTCAACTGGATGTCTTCACCAGCTGCAACTGAGTTGGAGAGTATTGTTATGAATTGGCTCGGCCAAATGCTTACACTTCCCAAATCATTTCTCTTCTCATCAGATGGAAGTTCAGGGGGAGGAGGGGTTCTGCAAGGAACTACTTGTGAAGCCATTTTATGTACACTAACTGCTGCAAGAGATAAAATGTTGAACAAAATTGGTAGAGAAAATATTAATAAGCTAGTTGTTTATGCTTCGGATCAAACTCATTGTGCACTACAAAAAGCTGCTCAGATTGCTGGTATAAACCCAAAGAACTTCCGTGCAATCGCCACATCAAAGGCTACAAACTTCGGGCTCTCTCCCAATTCACTTCAGTCCACAATTCTCGCTGATATTGAATCCGGATTAGTTCCATTATTTCTATGTGCTACCGTCGGTACAACTTCATCGACTGCAGTAGATCCTATCGGTCCACTTTGCGAGGTTGCAAAAATGCACGGTATCTGGGTTCATGTGGATGCGGCGTATGCTGGAAGTGCTTGTATCTGCCCGGAGTTCAGGCACTTCATTGATGGTGTGGAGGAGGCAGACTCATTTAGTCTAAATGCTCACAAATGGTTCTTCACTACTTTGGATTGTTGTTGTTTATGGGTCAAGGACTCTAGTTCCCTTGTCAAGGCATTGTCAACAAATCCAGAATATCTAAAGAACAAAGCAACTGAATCAAAACAAGTCATCGATTACAAGGATTGGCAAATAGCTCTAAGTAGAAGGTTTCGATCCATGAAACTTTGGTTAGTACTTCGCAGCTACGGAATTGCTAACTTGAGAACTTTCCTTAGGAGTCATGTTAAAATGGCTAAGCATTTTCAAGGGCTCATCGGTATGGATAACAGGTTTGAAATTGTGGTTCCTAGAACATTTGCCATGGTTTGTTTTCGCCTTAAACCAACTGCAATCTTCAAGCAAGCAATGGTCGAAAATGATTACATTGAAGCTCAAACAAATGAGATCAATGCAAAACTGCTTGAATCAGTCAATGCATCTGGCAAGATATATATGACTCATGCTGTTGTTGGAGGGGTGTACATGATTCGGTTTGCTGTGGGGGCAACACTGACAGAGGAACGACACGTGACCGGGGCATGGAAGGTGGTACAAGAGCATACAGATGCCATACCACTGGATGGAACTACTGTCTATGATATTGTTGATTAATTAGAGAAAATTCTATTATGTTTTAAACCCACATCAATTATTCATTTATTTTTATGATTTTTTTGTATTCAGTCTTGTATTCAATTCAATTCAACACGATTATCGTATGGTTATTTTTTATCTGTGCCTGATAGTTTAGAAGAAATCTTCGTTGAGTGAATATTAGCTAAAACTCTTCAATTAAGCTTACCAAAAATGAGTTTTACAAAGATATCCAACTATATAACTATCCTTTGATATGTATCTGGCCGACTACAATGATACACATAGCTAACTCGATTCTATAATTTTCTGCACCTAAACCTACTGAGAGTGTCTATATCTTGTGAACACTGCAACCCGCAGCTTCAGATGTCAGATTCTCTTTCCAGCTCTCAAATTCAGATCCACCAAATACTAATTGCTTAATTCCAATGTGACTGTTTAGAAGAAGAAAAGCAAGTTATATCAAGTTCAGCGATATTCAGAAAAGCAATCAACTCGGAAAAGCCTGGCATGCTGTAATTGTTGATCTATTTATGATATCAAAAAAACATGAAAAGCAGAATCAGAAGGTAGTTAGGAATCATACTCAGAGCTTATCTGGGATAAGGCATTTATCAAGACATCTAGAAGCAATGGTTCACTGGTACCAATATCCATCCTGTGGAACAAATCAGTACAGTAGTTAGAAAATACTAAATTTCAGGGACACTTGATGATTGTTCAGATGCTGTAAGAATGAACTAGAAAGATGAAAACAAGTTTGTGAACGATATCAAAAAGTAAGAGCCATACCAAATGCGTGCTACATTATCTTGAATCTCAAAGTCCCCAATATTGTAAAATGTGGTTGGTGACACATTTGCTCCTCGAATGGCATCATAAGTGGGTCTTTTATCCATGGGAGATTGTGACAACTGCAAGAATCAAAAAGGAAATTCTTGGTTGTAATGTGCACACTACAAGAACAAGCACATAAGTTGCACACTATAAAAGAACATGCACACAAAATTAATGCAGGAGATAATAACCAAAAAAGTGGTCAACTGAGCTCCAAAAGCTACCTGCATGTTCATGGAATTGCATCCACCAAGACGTCCAACAATGTGCCATGATCTAATTGTCTGTGTACAAATCAAGACTGCATTAGTGCTGAATTTTATTACAAGGTAAGTCAATATCAAGCCTAATGGATTCACTTACATCGCAAATTAAGGAAACATCACTTGGTAGAGGAGCATTGTAGAATTCAAACCAAATGTAAGAGCTTGAAAAATCAAATCTGGCACATAGCAGTCGTGAAAGTATGTTAATGAAATGGAAATGCTAAAGATAGCAGCTGTGAATCTGGCACATAGCAGCCGTGAAAGTATGTTAATGAAATGGCAATACTAAAGATACGTTCAGTAAATTTTTAATAAATGATAAAACAAGCGCCTGAACTTACCCGTTGAATGTAACTTTCATGGGTACTGCGGAACCAGTTTTGGCCTGCAATACTTTGTTTCTTTTCTTCCTAATTCTTTCCTCCACCTAAATACAAACAATTAAACAAGACTATCAAAACAAACAAAAAAGAACTGTGCCATCTGTATACAAGTCTCCTAATCACGCAGAACCAAAAACAAAAAATAAACCAACAAAAAGTAATTTCAAGAGAAGGTTGAAAGTTAATTGAGATAGCTTACACGAGATTGTGCCTTATCTGGGTTATCCAACAAATCACCTAGAATTTCTGCAAACTCAGGGTCTCGATCATAGTCTGTTTCTTGCTTTCCCCCTGATGAACCCTCCATAAATTTAGGGTGGGGCGGGAACTCATTGTTACGCATCTCATTGTCATCATCCACATCAAATGCTTCAATATCTATGGAAACTCATGGTTTTTACTTCTATCATTTCGCTCTGCTTTAGCAACTAAGAGAGATGTCCTTGTTTGAGTAGAACAAGGAAGAGTAACAGAAACAGCTGCAGAAAATTGGACTTGCCGGTTGCCTGAAAAAATAAGCTTTGGACATGTATGCAGTGAAGAACAAGAGTTCAGGATAAGCATTCTTCTCGATTTCGCAACGGTATGGTCAGTAACTTGGTTGTATCACATAAAACCGTACGAAAGCTTCAGTTATCAGTTGTCACTCCTACTCTGCCTCAGTTGAAGTCTATCAAATGCAATGAATATCTAAAACATACAAATTAACATGAGACTTCAGAATAATAGCTAGAATTTTGTTTTGGAAATAATACAAACAGTTGATATGCTATAAACTCCAGTTTTAGAAGTTCTATGAGATCTTAGCAAAATTTCAATAAGACGTGGAGTAAATCAAATGAAGATTAAACAAAAAATGAGATATCAAACAATTGTGCGGGAAAATACAGAGAAATAAATACTTACTGTGATTATGGCAGAAGAATAATGCAATTTGGGTTCGTTTAGAGGTTGGATAGAGAAAGAGTGAGAGTGCTGGATAAAGAGTGAGACTGTGACTGTGAGTGTGTTCTCTTTGGGGCCGAGCCCGGTATGAAGAAAAATACAAAGGTCAAAGCGAGGTTTCTAATGGCGGTATCGATTTTCCTAGGGGGTGTACCAGTCTAATACAAGCCTACTAGGGAATGTTTTGCCTTGCATATATTTTGGCACCCCCGTTAGAAGCGGTGAGGAAAAGAAACAAAGAGAAAAGTTGGGGTTCCATGTCATTTTTTTCCGGGCATTTTTAGGGGCGACCCCAAACGAATTAGGGGCGACACTAAAAGATAAAAAAAGGTCACCCAAAGGTAAATCTAAGCTACCCCTTATCTTCGATTTTTCGAAATGGCCAATATGCCCTTATATAATCGGTAGCCAACACAATAATCGGTAGGTTAAAGGTGAATCGGTAGGTTAAATTGAAACTATACTACCGATTGTTGTGTAGATACTTCGGCTAATAATCCATTTTATAATCGGTAGCTTATCCAACTTGTAAGACTACCGATTATAAGGAGCCCCGTATTGACCTTGGCCAAATTCCATAGGTTTTGAGGGGTGCAGATCCAACCATAACCACTTGGCTTGAGCCGTGGATGTAGCCATAATCGGAAACCTAATAGGTTACACACACTACCGATTATAAGTTGCCCCAAAATGAGTTTTTTCTAAAATCCTTCACGTAATGAATTTTGAAATCTACCATAATCGGTAGGGTATATAATTATATAACCCACCGATTATAACGAGCCCCGGATCCAACCTTTGCCATATTTCATAGGTTTTGAGTGTACAGAGTCGGGCATAACCATGTGGTTTGTTACATTGGATGTAGCCATAATCGGAAGCCAAAAAGGTTCCACAACCTACAGGTTATACTGATTGCCCCAAATTTAGTTTTTTCTAAAATCCTTCTTGTGATGAATTTTGAAATATACCATAATCGGTAGAGTTAACAACTTAACAACCTACCGATTATAAGGAACCCAGAGATCGAACCCTTGCCAAATTCCATAGGTTTGGAGTGTACAGAGCCGGAGCATAACCATGTGGTTCGTGATTTGGATGTAGCCATAATCGTAAGCCAAATAGGTTCCACAACCTACCGATTATAGGTTGCCCCAAATTTAGTTTTTTCTGAAATCCTTCGTGTGATGAATTTTGAAATCTACCGTAATCGGTAGTCTATACAACTTAACAACCTACCGATTGTAAGGAGCCCCAAATCGAACCCTTGCCAAATTCCATAGGTTTTGAGTGTACAAAGCCAGACATAACCATGTGGTTCGTGATTTGGATGTAGCCATAATCGTAAGCCAATTAGGTTCCACAACCCACCGATTATAGTTGCCCCAAATTCAAATTTTGAAAGCTACCATAATCGGTAGATATTCTAACTAAAATACCTACCGATTATTGGTTTCTCCACATTCAACCTTCGTCAAATTAGCCTCGGCATTATAAACCAAATTTGTAAATAAGTTGGAGTTTTTTGGGAAAAAGAAAAAGAGCCGTTGGAACCTAAACCTATATAAAGAAACTCATATCTATCACCCCAATTGCATCAAACTCTTTCCTCTCTTCAGTTCTAATTTTGAAAACCAAAAACATGGATATTGCTTTTGCCGAAGAAGAAGATTGTGCTATTTATAGAGCGTGGGTTGTGGTAACTGCTCATGATCGTGTTCACAAGCTCCACAAACGGGAATCCAAAGAGCAGTTATGGAACCGTATTCTAATGGTATTTGAGGCGTTAGATGGTAATCGAATTCGAAGATCATCCTATGACATTAAGATGAGAAATAAGGCTGTCGAAAAGGAGATTGACAAACTTGAAGATGAAGAACGATTTTTAGGGACGCTTTTTCTTGGTGGACGTATGAAAACGAGTAAGTATCTTTATAACTCCGACTCACATTAACATAAGTTAGTACTAACTTGTTACTCATTCGTAATTTCGGAGAAATCTTGCCGATCATCGGTATATGGACCTCTACGGGAAACAATTTGAACATGAAGGATGTTACAAGATCAAGAGGGACAATTTTGTGGTGTTTGGACGTTATGATCTTTTTTAATACTTTTATGGTCAATTAGGAGTATGGATTTAGGTGCTTTTGACGAAATTGTAAGGTTAAGGTCGTTTGAACTTTATGTAATGAATGTAATCGGAGGATTATTAATATACAAAATTTCCGATTATAAAGAAACGGAAGCGTATTTTGTTACACAAACTACCAATTAAAATATTCGGTTATCTTATGTGTCAACTAACTCTACCGATTATGGTGTTATTTGGTTCCAGGAAACATAAGTTCTTTCACACAGAATAATCGGAAATTAACAAAAACTAAACCTACCGATTAACATTATTGGAAGTAAAGGTGAAAATTTACCTTCCGATTAAGGAGTTGTTTGGTTCGAAACCATAGTTGTTTTTTGGTAGAATAATCGGAAATTAACAAAACCTAAAACCACCCGATCAATAATATTCGGAAGTCAATGTGCACAATTACCTTCCGATTATGGTGTTGTTTGGTTACGAGAAAACAAAGTTTTTTTACATATAAAATCGGAAGGAACATAACAAATAAACCTACCGATTATTATTATTCGGAAGTGAAGGTGCACATTTTCCTTCCGATTGTGGTGTTGTTTGGATACAGAAGACAAGTTTTCTTTACACATGATAATCGAAAGGCAAAGTATATTAGCAATCTTCCGATTCTGACAAAATATGTTGCAAAATCCCCAGAATCGGTAGGTTAATAACGTATAACCCTACCGATTCTGACTAAAAAAATGCAACATCCCCAGAATCGGTAGGTTCATATATAAACTTATCTTCCGATTGTGTTCCAAAATTCAACACTTTCATGTCTCTTCATGTGATTCGCTTGCGAGTCATCGTTAAATGCATAAACATAGTAACATAACCATTCATTATCCATAAACATAACGTAACAACTAATAATCCGACATAAACTTTGAAAACGACATAATCCGACATAATCCAACATAAACAAAGTTATCCATAAAGTTAATGAAAAACATCGAAAGTTTACTTGTTCCTTTTTGCTTGGATTTTGCGACCTTTACCACCTCTACGACTTGGACCAACATCATCATTGGTTTCATCAACTTGAGTGCTCGATGACGCCCGAGTTCTTTTGTTCACCTTGGTTGTAGGTTTCTTTTGCAATTTTCCCCGAACTGAGATGCATACTCCTCATTGTCAACGTTATCAATCAACTGCTGGTTGTTTTTTATCTTCTCAATTGACACAGGCTCTCCGGAATTTATGCAATCAGTGCACCATTTGGACAAACGCTTGAACCTGCTCATCTGTTTTAAAACATATCATACCATCAAACGGTTATTACTCTATTTTGACCCATAATATTAAAATAAATTAATAAAACAATACGTACCAATCTATCAAAACCCGCAGGTTTCTCTTTGAGGATACTCTTGTACGAATCGGGCTTTGCTTTAAGATCACGGATTACACGAAGATGAGAAACATTCCGGTACCAATCCATATATGGGAGCATTTTCAAAACCTTGGTTGGCTGCCCTTCCTTGGTTGATCAAGTAATGCGCCCTTCTATCCCAATGGAATTTACAGGATGGTGAACCCTTGTGAACCACCGTGATAGAATCTTTATCGACTCGCGCATGATGCTCGAGATCCAAAGGGAAATTGCCATGGATTTTCTCCTTTGGTATACCTTGTACAAAACCGTGTTGTCGCATCACCCTTGAGGCATTGTACATCACATATCTGTAGGGTGCCACAACGGTCCAAAATAAAGTGACAAATCGGACCGACCCGCGATATGTCCAGCAGCTCGGTCTTCCTTGTATGGATCAAAGCATACGTCTTGGGCATTAAGTGAGTCCAAAATCTCCCTCAAACGAATTAGCTGCTGCTCCTTCGTTCTAGAATGGTTGTCATCGAAGACGTACTTTGTTCCTATAGGGTCACCTTTCGCCCACGCCGAGTTTTCAATGGCCAATCCCAAGATAGGGAAGTGGTCGTAGATCCATGTCTATATTGTCATTTTTGCAAGTATTAGGAAATTGATTCTTCAATGGTATAAAAATAAATAAAATAACCAAGTATGTAGAGTTAATAAACAATACCTGTAGTAGACTCACATTCCCGGCCACTTGGATAATTCCAAGCCTCAACGCCTTTCTCAACTCTTCCATCAACCACGCATGGCATGCCGTGCCCCAAGAGTACTCATGCACTTTATCGAGAGGATCCAGAAGTTGTAAAAGGTTGGCGTCGACCCGATTGCCACTGGTATTGGGGAAAATGACACATCCCAATACACATAGGAGATATGCGGTGGCCGCGTGGTTGACTTGCTCGTCCGTTAAAGTTCCTTTATCTTCTTTATCCTTGGTGCCCTTGAACATATCCATCAGAGTACCCATGTTGAACTGTCTAGTTCTATACTTCATGCATCTTTTGAACTCAGTTGTTGATGTTTCTTCATCCCAACCCAAACACTTCTTAGTCAGATCATAAAGTTTCCTCCATTCCAACTGCTTAGTGAACTCAGCCCTAACACCCTTGCCATGGACGGGGAGTTTAAGAATCTGCACAACATCATCTGGGGTTATCATCATCTCCCCAAACGGCATATGGAAGGTGTCGGTCTCAGGATAAAGTCTCTCCACAAACGCCAATATATCCACCCGGTCATGTTCCAACATTGAGTTCTCCGCAGCATCAGCCAACCCTGAATTTGCAATAATGGTCTTGAACCTTTCACATTCATCCTCCAAAGGCCAATCTAGCATTTTTGTTGGTGCGGCGGTCGCTTTGAGTAAACGAACCGCATCGGAATGATACTATTAAACACATGACAAGTTAAAAAATAAAATTAGAATAACCTAAAACTATAACCCTTAAAAGTATTACGAAGAAAAACATAATAGGTTAATAAAATGGATACGATCATTACCTCAGTTTCATATATTTCTACGGCCCGGGATTCTTTGTATCCAAATAACAATTCTCCTCCATCCTCAGGGCAGCCCAAGGATTACACCTTACGGAATATCCTTCACCTTCGGTTCATCCGGGACAAGGTGTTTTGCTTTCTTTCGAGGAGGATTTTTCTTTTCGGCTTCTCCTTATTCTTGAGCACCACTAGGTTGTCCTACTTCTGGTTGTGATGGTGGAGCACTTGGTTGAACAACTTCTTGAATTGGTTGTGATTGAGACACACTTGGTTGAACACCTTCTTGGATTGGTTGTGATTGAGAGGCACTTGGTTGAACACCTTCTTGAACCGGTTCTGATTGAGGGGCACTAGGTTGAACAGCTTCTTGGCTTGCTTGTTGAGTTCCATCTTGAGCACTTGAAGCGGCTTTAGAGTCCTAGCTCTCCTTGCACTAGGCCGGGGATCTGACGCCTATCCTTCCTTGCACTAGCCGAGACAATTGCATCTTCGATGTTTTTACCTCGCCTATCCCTAAACAACAAAAGAAAGTACAACAGGTTATTAATCTATATATTCGGTTGGTTGATTTAACCAATTGCCTCCGATTACTCTCAATCGTAAATATCAGTTCACCTAAAGCTACCGAATACGTATAACCGGAAACAAAAGAAAAATTTTGGTGTTCGAATATGTTTATCTACACACAATAATCGTAAGATAAATTTCAACATAACCCTATGAATACCAATAATCGAAAGTCATAAAAAGTCCACCCTTCTGAATGAATCACAATCGGAAGCCTCAAAAAACTAATTTCTACCGAATATGCATCACTTTGAGACCAGAAATTACTCAAGTGGTTCAGCCTAAACAATCGGAAGGATATTACAAAATATAGCACCCGATTATTGGGTCTCTAATACTTGTTCTTCACTAGTATATTCGGAAGGAAAAAACAAAATTATCTTCCGATTATGATCGATTATTGGGTCTCTAATACTTTTTCTTCACTAGTATATTCGGAAGTCAAAAACACAATTAGCTTCCGATTATGATCGATTTAGGCCTCAGTAATGAAAAACGTTCTATAATCGGTAAGCAACCTAAATTTTTAACACCCGAATATGACTAATATTCTCGTGAAATGAAGAATTCGGCCACAATCGGAAGTTTAAAACAATACCTAACCTACCGAATCTGGGTAATAACCGAAACCCTAAAAAAAAAACATGGATTCGTCGAATTGAAGCAATATAAACCTAATTAATGGTAGAATCTTACCTAATCGGCGCCATTTCAAGTTACCTGAGAGTTTGGATATCAGTATCGCCTACATTAGGGACTTCATCTTCTTCGTGTTCTTCGGGTTCGTGAGTTAAAACCTCTTTATTACGGGCATGCAATCCAATATTCGGATCCTCACCGCGCACTACGTTTTTGGTTCGAGCTTTCTTACGTTCCTTTTATTTCATCTTTATAGATAATAATCGACGATGATTCGATTCGACGATGAACGATGTATAGCGAGGAGAGGGGGGGAGTTTTCCTCTGTTGCAATCGGAAGGAGAAGAGGAGTTGAAGTTGAAGTTGAAAAGAAAATGAAATGGAATGAATTTAGGTTGACTTTGGTTTTATTTGTCAAATGGTTATTAATCGGTAGGTAATACCACCTAATTAGCTACCGATTGTTGAGTATCCCAAAATCGGTAGAGGGGGTTACTTATAACCTACCGATTATTGGAAGCCCCAAATTGAACCTTTGCCAAATTCCATAGTTTCGAAGGTACGGGGCCGACCATAACCACTTGGCTTGAGCTGTGGATGTCGCCATAATCGGAAGATTAATAGATTACTTAACCTTCCGATTATAGGTTGCCCCAAAATGAGTTTTTTCTAAAATCCTTCATTGTAGGAAATTTGAAATCTACCATAATCGGTAGGAATTGTTACTTTTACCCTCCCGATTATGGGAAGCCCTAAATCGTTAGCTTAGACATTTTTTTATTCGTCCGATTATATAGAAGCCCCAAATTTCACCATTGTAAAATTCTTAAGATTTCTTATTTCTATACTTTAACAATCGGTAGTCTCGTGAGGTTGTTTTTCCTACCGATTGTAATAGAAGCCAGATGCGCGTTTGTCACAAAATTGATATTAATCGGTAGTATAATATCGTTACTAAGCTTCCGATTGCTTTATAATAATCGGGCACAAAATATCTTCCGATTATGTAAGGGCATTAACGTATTCTCCGCGTTTTTGGACATCCCTTAACGGTGTATATGGGTTGGGAATAAAAAAGTCGCCCCTAAAAATGCCAGGATTTTTTTTCCATGTTACATTTTTCTAATTTCTTTAATAATCATTTAAAATAAGATAACAAACTCATATACAAAAAATAAATAAAATGTTTTAAAATTCCTGGCATTTTTAGGGGCGACCCCAAACGAATTAGGGGCGACACTAAAAGACAAAAAAGGTCACCCAAACGTAAATCTAAGCTACCCATTATCTTTGATTTTTCGAAATGGCCAATATGCCCTTATATAATCGGTAGCCAACACCATAATCGGTAGGTTAAAGGTGAATCGGTAGGTTAAATTGAAACTATACCTACCGATTATTGTGTAGATACTTCGGCTAATAATCCCTTTTATAATCGTTAGCCTATCCAACTTGTAAGACTACCGATTATAAGGAGCCCCATATTCAACCTTGGCCAAATTCCATAGGTTTTGAGGGGTGCAGAGCCAACCATAACCACTTGGCTTGAGCTGTGGATGTAGCCATAATCGAAGCCTAATAGGTTACATACGGTCCGATTATAAGTTGCCCCAAAATGAGTTTTTCTAAAATCCTTCACGTAATGAATTTTGAAATCTACCATAATCGGTAGGGTATATAATTATATAACCCACCGATTATAACGATCCCCAGATCCAACCTTTGCCGTATTTCATAGGTTTTGAGTGTACACAACGTGCCATAACCATTTGGTTCGTGTTTTGGATGCAGCGTTAATCGGGAGTTAAATATATTACCAAACCATCCGATTATGGGTTGCCCCAAAATGAGTTTTTTCAAAAATCCTTCATGTAAGGGAATTTGAAATATACCATAATCGGTAGAGTTAACAACTTGACAACCTACCGATTATAAGGAGCCCCAGATCGAACCCTTGCCAAATTCCATAGGTTTTGAGTGTACAGAGCCAGGCATAGCCATGTGGTTCGTGATTTGGATGTAGCCATAAGCGTAAGCCAAATAGGTTCCACAACCTACCGATTATAGGTTGCCCCAAAATGAGTTTTTTCTAAAATCCTTCATGTGATGAATTTTGAAATCTACCATAATCGGTAGTATATCCAACTTAACAACCTACCGATTGTAAGGAGCCCCATATCAAACCCCTGCCAAATTCCATAGGTTTTGAGGGTACAGAGCCAGGCATAACCATGTGGTTAATGATTTGGATTTAGCCATAATCGTAGGCCAAATAGGTTCCACAACTGCCGATTATAGATTGCCCTAAATTCAAACTTTGAAAGCTACCATAATCGGTAGATATTCTAACTAAAATACCTAGCGAGTATTGGTTTCTCCACATTCAACCTTCGTCAAATTAGCCTGGCATTTTAAACCAAATTTCGAAATAGCCGTTGGAGTTTTTGGGAAAAGAAAAAGAGCCGTTGGAACCTAAACACCGTATAAAGAAACTCATATCTATCACCCCAATTGCACCAAACTCTTTCCTCTCTTGATTCTAATTTTGAAAACCAAAAACATGGATATTGCTTTTGCCGAAGAAGAAGATTGTGCTATTTATAGAGCATGGGTTGTGGTAACTGCTCATGATCGTGTTCACAAGCTCCACAAACGGGAATCCGAAGAGCAGTTATGGAACCGTATTCTAATGGTATTTGAGGCGTTAGATGGTAGTCGAATTCGAAGATCATCCAATGACATTAAGATGAGAAAGAAGGCGGTCGACAAGGAGATTGACAAACTTGAAGATGAAGAACGATTTATTAGGGACGCTTTTTTCTTGGTGGACGTATGAAAAACGAGTAAGTATCTTTATAACTCCGACTCACATTAACATAAGTTAGTACTAACTTGTTACTCATTCGTAATTTCAGAGAAATCTTGCTGATCATCGGTATATGTACCTCTACGAAAAACGATTTGAACATGAAGGATGTTACAAGATCAAGAGGGACAATTTGTGGTGTTTGGACGTTATGATCTTTTTTAATACTTTTATGGTCAATTAGGAGTATGGATTTAGGTGCTTTTGACGAAATTGTAAGGTTAAGGTCGTTTGAACTTTATGTAATGGATGTAATCGGAGTATTATTAATATACAAACTTTCCGATTATAAAGAAACGGAAGCGTATTTTGTTAAACAAACTACGATTAATATATTCGGTTATCTTATGTGTCAACTTTGTTTCCGATTATGGTGTTATTTGGTTCCAGGAAACATAAGTTCTTTCACACAGAATAATCGGATATTAACAAAAACTAAACCTACCGATTCATTTTATTCGGAAGTCAAGGTGAACATTTATCTTCCGATTATGGTGTTGTTTGGTTCCAGAAACCATAGTTGTTTTTTGGTAGAATAATCGGAAATTAACAAAACCTAAAACTACCGATTAATAATATGCGGAAGTCAAGGTGCACAATTACCTTACGATTATGGTGTTGTTTGCTTCCAGAAAACAATTTTTTTTATATATAATAGTCGGAAGGAACATAACAAATAAACCTACCGATTATTATTATTCGAAAGTGAAGGTGCACAATTCCCGTCCGATTGTGGTGTTGTTTGGATACAGAAGACAAGTTTTCTTTACACATGATAATCGGAAGGCAAAGTATATTAGCAATCTTCCGATTCTGACAAAATATTTTGCAAAATCCCCAGAATCGGTAGGTTAATAACGTATAACCCTACCGATTCTGACTTAAAAATGCAACATCCCCAGAATCGGTAGGTTCATATATAAACTTATCTTCCGATTGTGTTCCAAAATTCAACACTTTCATGTCTCTTCATGTGATTCGCTTGCGAGTCATTGTTAAATGCATAAACATAGCAACATAACCATTCATTATACATAAACATAACGTAACAACTAATAATCCGACACAAACTTTGAAAACGACATAATCCGACATAATCCAACATAAACAAAGTTATCTATAAAGTTAACGAAAAACGTCGAGGGTTTACAACATCGAAAGTTTACTTGTTCCTTTTTGCTTGGATTTTGTGACCTTTACCACCTCTACGACTTGGACCAACATCATCATTGATTTCATAAACTTGAGTGCTCGATGACGCCCGAGTTCTTTTGTTCACCTTGGTTGTAGGTTTCATTTGCAATTTTTCCCCGAACTGAGATGCATACTCCTCATTGTCAACGTTCTCAATCAGCTGTTGGTGTTTTTTTATCTTCTCAATTGACACAGGCTCTCCGGACTTTATGCAATCAGTGCACCATTTGGACAAACGCTTGAACTTGCTCATCTGTTTTAAAACATAGCATACCATCAAACGGTTATTACTCTATGTTGACCCATAATATTAAACTAAATTAATAAAACAATACGTACCAATCTATCAAAACCCGCAGGTTTCTCTTTGAGGATACTCTTGTACGAATCGGGCTTTGCTTTAAGATCACGGATTACACGAAGATGAGAAACATTAGGTACCAATCCATATAGTTGGGAGCATTTTCAAAACCTTGGTTGGCTGCCCTTCCTTGGTTGATCAAGTAATGCGCCCTTCTATCCCAATGGAATTTACAGGATGGTGAACCCTTGTGAACCACCGTGATAGAATTTTTATCAGACTTGCAGTGCTCCGGCTCCAAAGTGAAATTGTCATGGATTTGGTCCTTTGGTATACCTTGTACAAAACCGTGTTTTCGCATCACCCTTGAGGCATTGTACATCACATATCTTGTGGGATCCAAGTCTTGACGTGGATGCTATTGGTTGGACGTTGATGATGACATGGCGATATGACTAGGCACATAACCTTTGACGTGGGTAAAAATAATCTAATGAGGGTGAACGAAACCTCTCTCGTGGGTGGATATAGCTTAAAGTGGGTGAAGGAAGTGTCTGACATGGGTGAACAGAGCTTAATGTGGGTGAATTAAACCCTGACGTGGGTGATGGCAACTTAAGGTAGGTGAACGAAACCCTGAAGTGGGTGAACGGATCTGGCCGCCGGCTTTTGCAGCGGGGGTTGTCGCCGGTTTTTTTTTTTTTCAAACTTTTCGTAACACTTTTCTAGGACTATGATCTTTCCTTTCGAACTTGTTGCAACAGTTTTATTTGTGATCTTTTCTTCGAACATTTTGCAATAGTTTTCTGAACTGTTATCTTTTCTCGTCTACAAAAATATTCTCCTTGAACTTTTAGCAACGGTTCATCGGGCTTTGTGGCCGTTTCCCATGGATTTTTCTGCCAATGTTTTGCTTCACTTTTGTGGTATTTTCTGGAACTTTTTGAGATGATTTTCTGGAAGTCTTCTCTAGGATTTTTAAGCGCCTAAAAATGTAGATAATTTTACAACCTTGCGATCACGACAATAGTGATTTTGACATACTACGAACTCGAACATGTAGATGTTACGTTATCTGGACAGCAGCAGATGCGATGCGTCAATTTGGATTTCAGATTGCGATCAAAATTGGATTGCGCGATTCACGATCAAGCTGGACCTGCAAATGATTGTCGAAGGCATCCAAACTGGAAGTTTCTGGATGCTTTTTAAGAGTTATGATTATATGGTTTGCAGTTGTTGCGATCACCGATTTCTGCGAGATTGTTGCGATAAAACATCACAAAGGCCCGGTTACGATCAATTGGATTGCAGCAGTGATTTTTCAAGACATTCAAACTGCTTTTTCACGGACACGATTTTGAAGCATTGTGTACTACTTTTCTCAATGGCAAAACACAATTCCTTTTCTCGTAATCCCCTTAGTCGGCGCCAATGTTTGTACCCATAAATACTTCTAGGCACAGAACACGATTAAACTTGTGTTGATGAGGAAAACAGGGATAAAACATGAAACATGCATAAAGATGAGAGACACGAATTTTACGTGGTTCGGCATGGTTTTCCTACATCCACGGAAGAATCCCCTTGCGCCCCTTGGGGCGTGATATTTTATTGATATTAGAATTACATTAGATTTTTTATCTCTTCCCTCTCCCCCTTCACAGAATTACATTTCCTCCATTTATACAATTGCGAATCAGGGTCTCCCCCTATTTGTCAGGTAGGAATAAAGCGCATTAACTTTTCCATGCGTGCCTCCTGGCCATAAACTCCCATGTTTTAATTCTGCATGTAACTGCATGAAACTGCCTTCCTGCCTTAACTCTACATGAAACTACCCTCCTGCATTAACTCTGCATGAAACTGCCATGCATTCCTCCTTGTATTGATTTTACATGAAACTGCCTTGCATGTCTCCCTTAATTAATCTGCTCTTTTGTGGTGGATTGACCGGGCCGACAGGAAAAATGGGCTGGCAGTATGGATGGGAACTGGCTGACAGCGCATGTCAGCAACATGGATGGAAACAGGTTGTGGCACAACTGGCAACATGGCTAGAAATTTGCTAGAGGTGCGACTTGCAACCTAACTTTGACAGTCGACCGATGGTTGACTTTGACCGTTGACCGGGTGTTGATTTTGACCATTGACCGGTCATTGAATTTATGTAATACTAGGCAGGCTGGTGGGCTGCCTCAGTTGACTGGTTAGCGGGCTTGGATGACAGCTGAACAGTGGCCCAGGTAACATTCTGGCCCAACATGTGGCAATTTTACTCATGGTACAAACAGTTGCAACAAGGTTTTCTTACCAAAGGAAGGTGTAGGTATGGCATTGAAATGTTGAGAATACTGAACAAGGCTCTTCATGCTAAGTAGATATGGAGGTATACAATTGAATAAAATATATTGTAGAGAAAGGTAATTAACCAGAAGTTCGGTGAAAACATCAAAGATTTATATCCTAACTTGACTAAGAATACAGTGGGTAAAGTCTATGGACAAGTATTTGAAAAGCAGTTCTCATGTGGAGCTCAATTCCGTCTTGCAAGTGAACAGTATCAACAAGTGCTTATTTTGGAAAGATAAGTTGGTGAATCGACATTCTTTGAAGAGTTTGTTTCTTACATTGTTCAAGATAAGTAGACTGAAAGATGTTACCATTTAAGAGTTGTATGCAAATCTTTGTAGGTTGAAAATTGAATTTTTTCGCAGAGCTTTGAACGACACTGAGGTGAATGGGGTTGCTCGGTTAATTCCTTTTCTACCAAAATCAGTTTTGACAATGGTGAAGATCAGAGAAACTGGTAATTTGGCAATACATTTTATGTGGCAGGATGATATAAGGCTCTTAACGATGATGGTTTAATCTCATTTCCTCATACGAGTCGACAAAATTCAAAAATCCCATTAAAGGTGATATTTTTTTGTGTGCGCATTATGTTATCTCCCTTGATATATTATGAGAAATTATTTTGTAGCGAACGGGTGTTTTCTCTGTAAAAAAGGCTGCGAGAATCAGATCGCCACATTTTCTTGCATTGCTAAACTGCAAGGTTAGTATGATTATATTTTCTGAAATTTATAACTTTTAATGGGTTTTCAAATTGTCGGACAAACTTTATGGGAATGGAATAGAAAAGGGGTTCTCATTCAACCCATTAGAAAATATATATATATATATATATATATATATATATATCATTCCTTTTACAATATGGTTGTCAGTCTGAATTAAGAAAGATAACAGGTTACTCGAAATCATATACATAAAGTTGGATGAGATTATTGATAATGTATAATTTTTCAATTTCAATTTGTATGTTATAGATTATTGATTATGTATAATTTTTCAATTTCAATTTGTATGTTATGTTGGATCCAAGCTTTTTGAGGAAATTACTGTTAATCTAGTTTAGAGTACTTGAGACGGTTTTGGGGACTTTGTAGCTCTACTATAAGTGAGATGTTGTTATTTACTTCATGTTGATGCAACATCCAACTAGTGGTGTCTTTGATTTCCTTTTTAATACAATTACCATTTTTGTGTCAAAAAAAAAAAAACCATGGCAAAACCCCTCTTGCGATTTACACCCACTGTAGTAATTTATCTATTCGGTGAATTTTAGGGAGGTGACTTGATAAAAAAAATTGTACTTTGTGCATCAATAGACACAAATGTTTAAGTGAGTGATGAGATCTTTCTCGGTATAATTCAAAATCTCGAGAGAAATTTTGATCCTAAATTATTTAAGAAATCCTTATAATTCATTCAATTTTCCCGTCAAAAAGATACAAAGAATCATTTTTTGTTAACCTATGTATTTATATATTGCAGGTGGTACTGTAATACAATGGTAAAATTGTTGGGTGGTGTTATCATTAACTTCCATTCAGAAACGGAGTTTGATTTGACAAGTGGGGAGATCTTGATAACTATGAAGGGACGGTCTCCATTACGTACAAATTCATCAGCAACGATTCCATGACCTTTACAAACAACTAGACCAAACTATCGTAACGCAAAAGGGCCAAAACTAAGGAACTGCTCTTATAAATTCTCCCTTGCGTTAACTCGATGGCCATGCACAAGTTGATATGTCACATTCAAAACGAAATCACGTTTGCAAGTGGGACAATGTTAAGCACTTACCGTGTGGTTCCTGAATGATGACAAGATCTCTTTCACAAAACCTACGACTAGGACCAGGTCATCCACACAGGCACATACCGAGCAAAACCAAATTTAGGTTTTTTTCTCCCTGCCAATCAGCCAAAATTGATCAATAAATTGCAGCTACAAAATTCAACTATTTCCGTCCACATATGCGTCAAGTTACAATCAAATGACATGGTTACTCCAATAACTTCACGTAATTATATTATTTCAGTTTTACCATGAAAACAAACTATATGGCCCAATACCCTATATTCAAGTACTATGATAAGCCACCTCCAATTTCAATTATCTTTGTTTAAAGGATCTGCCGCTGCAAATGAAATCATCCACATTCGAGCCTATAAGCTCCTGCGAAGTCAGTTGATAACAAAGAAAAGCATAGTTTTTCGTAAGTAGGAAATGGTCTTGTGCGGCTGTGCCTACACATAGCTGATGTCCTCCTCATTGACATGAAACTAGTTTACATATTTCCGACAAACCAACCACATTATATAAATTGATTGATTCCTACTAACTTCAATTATAAGTAGATTTCTAAAATGAGCTGACAATTGCTGAAACATGATAACCTTTCTGGTGCCCTATCCAAAAGAACCAGCAGGCCTGGAAAATGATCATGTGCCTTGTCACATGATAACGAGGAATCTACATGTCAATGGCTTAAAAACCCATTTTAAATATCAAATAATTGAAGTCGAATTTCAAATAGTTATGGAACTCAATCATGGAACAAAAATTCTTCAAGGTGCTATGGGATAGTCTTGCGTGATTATCTAATTAAAGAACTCCTGTTAGACGGGAATAAGTTGCAATTATTGGTGGAAAACAAAATTTATTGAATATAAGTTGAAAACGAAATTAAATTTAAAGAACAATTAGTCAATGGTTTTGGGGTTGCCGTACCACTCTTTGTACTGGTACATCTACAAAATGACATAATCGAACTACAACATCCACAAAATAAAAAGAAGTGGAATAAATCTTGCACCACATAAATTAGAAGATTTTGAATAATATTAGAGGAAAAAAAAAATAGTCTGATTTAATTTAAGACAACACATATGAGCTAAATAAGATTCAAAATTTACATGTATGTTTTCCATGTAAAAGTCTCCGAAAAAGTTCCAACACGATAGATTTTTTTTTAAGTCAGTTAAATTAACTAAAAGCTTATTAGCTAGGGTGAATTGACATCCTCAAGGTGAATGTCTAGTTTTAGACATTCACATTGAGGATGTCAACCTACTCAACCCAAAATTAATCCGTATCATCTTTTTCGATCAGAAGAGAAAGACTATATTAGAGAGATAGAATATACAGTGGGACTACCAGAGATAGGAAAAAAGAAGATTACATAAAGATTGCACCGCAGTTATTTTAATTATTGATCTTGAAAAATTCAGACATCCTTTCCTCCCGGCTGCTGAAGCCCAAGCTAGGATTTGAGATTTAGCATCAATACTTAAAACCAGTTCAGTGTTGAAGTAGTAACTCTTGTCAAAGATTCTATTATTTCTTTCCTTCCAGAGAGTAGCTATTATTGTTGCAGGGATTAGACTCCACACAAAGTTGCCAGAATTTGAGAAGTGAGTGTTGTGCCAACCACGAGCTAACATCTCCATCATTTATACATTGATCAAAGAAGTTAGAGTTGGAGAAGGATTTTAGAGAAAATATATGTGCATCATATTTGGACTTAGATATCTATCTTCATACACATTCAATTGGAGAAGCCCTTATTTCGCTAATCCGAAATGATAAACTTATCGAGGGATTATCTATAATACAAAACAGAAGGGGTTTTTAGCCACCGACGGCTAGATAACATTTGAGAGACAAACAGATGATCCAACCATCCCAGTCTCACCCTAGCAATAGAAATCTGACGGTCGTCGCATTTGTAATTAACCTCTTTCATTATGAATCTAATAATTAGTGGATTTGTAACCTTCTACATTATAACTTTAATTTAATAATTAGTGGGTCATCTCATAACTCAAGATATTGATAGGGATATTGAATGCAAAACCAAATTAAAAAAAATGTGTGTCATATCTATTAAAGTTACAAACACGATAATAAGATCTTTTAGGATCATAATAAACCCGGTAGTAAAATATGTGTACTCCGGTTTTGAGTAAGTGCACAAATTTGCATTCTCAATACATGATATATATCTGTAACGACACTACAGTTTTATTAATTATAAAAATCATAATCTACGGACACAACTCAAATTATAAAAATGCCATATAGGTTATATTTGTGTACAAGCGAATGTGATGAGAAGCGAATCATATTAGCCAAGGAATTTGGCAGTTGATTTATTATTGATGTATATGGGTTGATTTTCTATGTTTAAAGATATTTTCTTGATATGAATATCTAAATCGTTTATGAATTTGAGTGATTGGAAAGAAAAAAAAAATCAACAATTCTAAAATCAAATCATGTCAGTGCCGTTACGGAACGAGTTATTTCTAGTTTCAAACAAAAGATCATCCTAAGTGAATAACTTACTTTTTCTATTATAAAAGAGTTACCACACTGTTATTAGATTTTCGCTCGGAATATTTTATAGAAAAATGATTTATACCACGAAAAGAAATCGGCTTTTCTAATCTTATTTGATAGATATATTTTTTTTTAAATAAGACATATATTACTGAAAGCCTCGTTAATCAGCGGATTCAGTCTCATTAGAGACAAATTCATGATGAGTTGCTCGTCAGATGATTGAATCTATTGCGTTAACTTTGGTCAAGAAGAAACTACAAAGTTGTTATTCTTGAATGTACATATATCATAAGCTTTGGCAGGTGTCAAAACCAATTGCGAGGAATTAAAAAATTAGGTATCTGATTACTCCAAGAAACTGCTTCATGAGATTTTCTTCCCTTTTTTGCTAGCAAGTCTGACACCTTATTTGCTTTTCTATCTACATATTGTAAACCTAAAAAAGAAAGTAATTGTGCTTCTAAGATTTTGACTTCCTCGAAAATAGCTATGTATTGCCATTTGATCGACGATTCCTTTCCGTAGATACCAGATTGTGGCTTGATTATCACTATTTATCACCAGATTTTGAATATTATTTGTTTTGGCCCATTTGATAGATCTATTTGCCTTCGTCTTGGAGGAAAAATTATTGGCCTAGGCAATACTTCAAGAGACAATTTATCAAATATGATATTTTCTTTTTTGATCAACTTATCAAATATTTTCAATAAGACCATACTTAATTGCTTAATTTTTTAACAAGATGAACATGACAAATTCCTGCTACTAATATCATTACATGATTACAAACTTACAATTTCACTTATTTCATTTCATTTTAATTAATTATCAAGAAATAACGCAAAGGGTTTGGGTCTTTATTTATTTTTTTGGTCAAACCAAGAATGCTAATATTGATGATTAAGCCAATATGCCCACTAAACAGGACGGAAGGTAGGAATGCTGGAACGCAACATGGCGTCGATCATCAAGATTATTTGAGTCCAAATTTGGTCATAATGCTCTAAGAGCAACGCAGTGGGCGACTAAACCCATTTATTTGGTAAAAGAACCGGGCGTAACGGGACGGACCATCGACCAAATCCCAGACCATCGACTAAATCCCAGACTATATTTGGTCTGGGACCAAGACCAAACCCAAATTTTTAGTCGAGCGAATGTATAGTTAACGCCCCACACCAGGCGAACGTATAGTTAACGCCCCACAACATGCGTGCATAAAGTGAACGCCCCACACCAGGCGTTAACTATACGTTCGCCTGGTTTTTTTTTTTTTTTTTTCTTTATGTTGGGGCGATTGTTCATACCTTCGCCCCATGATTTTAAATTTTTTCTCTTGAATGGGGCGGGCTTTATACCTCCGCCCCATAATTTTTTTTTTTTTTTTCAAGTACATGAACAGGGATCTCGCTCCATCGGGCGAACTTATAATGCACGCTTCACCATCGGGCGAACTTATAATGCACGCTCCACCAAATTTAGTCTTCTGCCCACTTTGTCACAACACGGACTAAACCAAAATTTTGGTCTTTTTTTTCCCTCTTTGGTCTTTGGTTATGCTCGCACCACTGCAGTTGCTCTAAGGAACGCAACTAATGACCCTATTGCCCTAAATTATATCAATGGTAGAAATTAAAATGTTACGCGCACACTTGTTAGGGAGTGTGCAGTGTGCACCAATTCGGGATGAGATTATTTATTTGGAAAAAGAAGAGATCAATATTGTATTTAAACATTTTACTAGTCATTAAGTTAAAATGAAATTTCTTATGCAATTTTCGTTTTCGTTTCTTTGCATTTGGATTTTGCTCTTTCACATATTCATAGAGTTTGTAAGCTTATAATATTAGGATTTGAAAATTTGGTTTAAACAATAAGTAACCGATTCCCTTTCAAACTTATAGTAAGCAAAATGGATATTCAAATGATACATGGACCATATGAAAATAAAGAATCTGCGGTAGTAGGGCCTTGGTGACGAAGAGATGGAAATGTCAACTGTAAAATTGTCTACTTGCTGGAAGACGTTATCAGAGAAGGAGACTCTTGAAGGCCATAAATCTCCACTGATCAACTGCTTACTAACTCGGTAACGACAAGTCAAAATGTCTTAGTCTCTAAGATCGCAATTTACAGGACATGGCACAGTTGGGAATGATTTGTGGGAGGATTTTGACTTTGATTTCTCCAGCAAGGAGAACAAAATGGGAATATGGGACAGTGAAAATCGTAATCGACCGGAACTTTAATAAAAGTAAAACAAACAGGACCAACTATCGCAACCCAAAGGGCCAAAATTTAAGGAACTAGATAGCCAAGCACAATTTCAGATGTCACACTCTAAGAGGGAATTAAGGTTACAAGTTGGAGTTGATTTCACACCCTTAGACGAAACCAATTTTGAGATGTCACATTCTTTGATTTAAGCAGCGTAGTGTACGTGGTCAATTTGCGAGACTAGTGGCAGGATCACTTTCACGGTTTCACCAAACCTAGGACTAGGTTCTAGGTCATCCACATATAGGCCAAAATGAAGAATGTACTTTTGAAGATTCAATGTAGAGCATCTCCAAAAGATGGTGGAAGTTTTATTTTTTCATGTTGCGTAGGTTTTAGGCGCTCATTTACATTAAATTTCATGGCGTGGGTCATAGAAAATAGGAAGGGTGTTAAAATAAATATGAAGGTCTTGGAGAAGGTCTTATTTAGACCTTGGGAATTCCACATCATCATTTAACTATATTTTAATTTTTTAATTTTTAAATAAATTGTTATGAACCAATGAATCAATTTTATCATTATCCAAAACAACAAATTTTAAAAATAAGACCCCATACTATTGGAGATGTATTTCACATTATTTGAAAGCATTATTATTTTTGTCACATACATATGACCCCATAAATAAGGATCTAAATAAAAATTCACAAAGAATTTTTAACAACACCAAATTGGAGATGCTCTAAAGTGTTAATGGAAAAAAATGATAGCAAAAATTTTACATGTTACTGGCTTGTTGTTGGCAATGTGGCGCGTTTTTTTCTTCTTCATATTATGAGTTACCTTGCATTTATTCCCATAGATTATCCATTCAGGGATATCAAAGGTGTCCAAGTAGGTGCGTTCATCCTATTTCACGGAGAAGTATCTAACAGCAATGATAATTATAACAACCGAACCGGAAAGGTTGGTAGTGATGCGGCGCCGGATTGTATCTACACTAGTATTATCACATTATTTGAAACCATTAATTATATTCCTATTAATAAAATTTGAAACCAAATTATAACACTAAACAACTAGGCTAGCTGCAATAATACTTCTTGGTTGTATCTATGTTCTGTGAAGGGCTTCCATCTAAAAAAAAAAAAAAAGGCCTTCCATATAGGTCTACTTATTCTATCCTAACACGAGCGATGGGACCATATTAACAATGGAGAAGAAGAAAATGGAACTAAAATCCACCAGGTATGGCAAATTGGGAACCCAAAATGAGATCCCGAGAATTGAAAAAAATTCCCCAAGGATGAACAAGTAAACTCAACATCAGTACATTCCTAAACTTTCCCGACGATTCTACCGGACACATCATTTTCACACTACGTCCCTAAGACCTGCATTTTCCGGTGTAGAGTGACTAGACTTTTCCATATAATGCGTTACCTAGGGTAATATGGCCCTCCTTGGTCGACCAGTAACTGCGGAAAATTGTTGAGGGGTAATCAGGTGAGCTCGGCTCAGGCTTCCGTGCATTAATGAGTAAACCAAATGCTGAATCTCCGAGCAGATGTCAGTGTTTATTCAATGATACACCTCATCTATCCCTTTTAACATGAATCTGTGGGTAACTAATTAAATCTAGAGTTCAACTTAAAACCATTGGAGGGAGGTGAATTTTAGCTCCCTGCTCCGAGGACACTTCTGCACCTAATTAATACGACTTAATTAATATCAATATAAAACCATTTCAATCAATAACACGTACACCAATACGTGTGTGCCCAAAGTCTTGAGAATTTTTCACTATAAAATGGAGAAAGAGTCGAAGGAGAAACATTAAAAATCGATCAGCTTTTTTCTTCTCAATACAACTAGAATCGTCGAAAAGGAATATACGAGTTAATTCCGATACCATGGGAATGTGTATATCATCTGTTGCATCTTCCAATATTCATGATGAAATTGTCAAGATACAAGATACCTATGAAAATGCAATTTTCATTGATTCAAGTTCATGTAAAACTCCAATTGGTTCTGTTTATTCTCAACAAGGTCAGAAAGGAATAAACCAAGATTCTGCTATACTTCAACAGGTATACACATATTTCTGTTACATGGGTTTCGTTTAAGTTTTGCGATTTATGAACCGTTTATAAATTTTGTATATTTGTTTGTGTATTTGAAGGGTTTTGGTATGGATGATGGGGCTCTCTGTGGAGTATTTGATGGACATGGAATGAATGGTCAAGTTGCGAGCAGATTAGTTAGAAGTTGGTTGCCTGGTTTACTACTAAACCAAAAGAAAGTGATTTCTTCGTTTAATTTGGATTATAATAAAAATGATTCTGTTGAGGAATGGAGTAAATCTTGTGTTGGTGCTTACAAAGTTATGGATAAAGAACTTAAACTTCAAGAAAACTTGGATTGTTCTTGCAGTGGAACTACTTCTGTTACCGTCATCAAACAGGTATTTAATTAATTAATTAATTAATTGCAATTCTTGTGTGAGAATCATCATTTTGTAAACGATTTTCTTGCTTGGACTAACTTATGAATTATGTAACAGGGTGAAGATCTTGTTATTGCTAATCTTGGTGATTCACGGGCCGTATTAGGGACTAGTTCTGATAATGGTGAGCTGATGGCTGTTCAGTTAACAACTGATCTTAAGCCTAGTGTGCCAGAGGAAGCTGAAAGAATAAGGAAGAGTAATGGCCGGGTATTTGCACTTGAAAATGAAGCTCATGTTACACGTGTATGGTTGCCTGACCAGAATTTTCCTGGACTTGCCATGACAAGAGCTTTTGGGGACTTCGATCTTAAGGATTACGGAGTAATAGCCATTCCACAAATCTCACATCATCATCTGAATAACAATGACAAGTTTGTTGTTCTTGCATCTGACGGGGTAAGCCTCCCCATCTTCGTTACACTCTTAATTAATCTCTCAGAGTCTCTTTTAATTTGTATCTAAAACTATGGTGTTTTTAATTTATATTTGAGTTATATTGATCGTTGTTTACGTTTACGATTGAAGGTGTGGGATGTTCTTAGCAACAGCGAAGTTGTATCAATTGTGTCATCGGCAACACGAGAAACGGCCGCTAAAGCAGTAGTAGATGCTGCAGTTACTTCATGGAAACAAAAGTTTCCTATGTCAAAAATGGATGATATTTCAGTTTCTTGCATGTTCTTCCAGAAAAGATGAGTTAGAGATGTCCTCTGTAAGGAAGAAGAAAAGAGGCGCTTAGTTTTCTGAATTCCAGTTCTTTTAAATGTCACTAACTCAGTGATTTAGAGACGGATTTAACTCTTCTTTTTCTTTTTAAATTCTATATGAGAGATGGATTTACTACTAATAACGGATCCAGCAGAGAGATCATGGAGATGTAATGCACCGAGAAGTCTGTGAGTCATTAAGCTGCAAAATTATGTAATGTAATGGTTAAATACTAAGATCATGTTAATCATATTCCGATAATGAGACATTTTTTTCTCCTCTTGTCCTCAATCCTGGCTCCGCCACCTACGGATTGGTGGAGCTAAATCCCCAGTGTAATCAGTTGTTTAGATGCTCCAGAGGAAACAGAAGAGACCACTCACACCTGGCAGTTTAATAAAACACAAAGCCAGCCGTTGTTTAATCCTGGGTTTCTTTTCGAGTTCCATAAAATTAAGAGGGACTAAGCTTTTCGTTTGGGTCTAAACTCCATACTCCCCACCTCCCAATTCAACTCTCTACCGTCTAAACTCCTCCGTATTTGGAAAACGGTGAACCCCACCTGAATCATCCATATTTGAGACTATAGGCACACGCCACCTCATGTTAACAAGGAAAATACGTGTCCATAACTGAAATTCCAGGAGTTCGGTCGCAAGAGCTGTACAATGTCTTACATATGCATCTATACTTCTTTATCTTTTTCATAAGTAGGAAACGGTCTTGTGCCTACACATAGCTGATGTCCTCATTGACATGAAACTAGTTTACATATATCCGACAAACCAACCACATTAAATGAATTATTGGTTAGATTCCTACTAACTTCAGTTATCAGTATATTTCTATAATGAGCTGACAATTGTTAGAACATGATAACCTTTCTGGTGCCCTATCCAAAAGAATCAGCAGGCCTGGAAAATGATCATGTGCCGTGTCACATGATAACGAGGAATCTACTTGCCAATAGATGAAAGCCCCAGTTTATAAATATCGAATATTTGAAGCCGAACTCAATTATCGAACAAAAATTCAATAAGGTGCTATGGTTTTGGAAACCTGGATTGATTGGGGGCCAGACATTTTAATTGGGGGCCATGATATTTTATTTCCACCCCAAATTTTTGAGGGGCGTATTAATCCGATATTGAAAAGACTGTTTTACCCTTTACTAAATACAAATCTTAAAAATCAGTTAACACTAATTTGAAATCATAATTAGGCCCCCAATTCATATACCCTAAACTAAACAAAAAAAAATCAGTTTTTTTTTATCTTCTTCTCTTCTTCTTCTCCTCTTCCTCTCCTCTTCCTCTCCACAACCACCATTAACGACCCCAAACGATTTTTTTTCTTCGACCGATTCATCGTCGATGTTAGAAGATAATCGACGATTACCTTCTTCTTCAAACATGGCTCGTACAAACAGACCGCTCGCAAAGAACGTCAAATCCCCCAATCTCCTCGACGCCGTCAAAGGAAAGGTAATCGTGGGAAGAACCCCAAAACCCAAAAATCGAAACCCAAAGAAGATATGGGTCCAATAGAAGGTATGTGAAGTTAAACCCACCTTCTATGCGTTTTTTGTTGTGTTTTGATTGTGAAATCGAGTGGTAAGCGAAATTTAGCGGTTTCAGGTTAAAGGGTCGTTAGTATCGTAGTGGATACCCCTAACGACTTTTCATTTGCATGTTTATTTTATGAAAAATAGTTAGTCTATTATGTTGAAGATGACGACCCATATTATAACTCTTCATGCGACAATTTTTGCCCTAGAATAGAGTCGTTATTCATTTATGTTGCGAGATGACGACTACTGGTTTTGCCGACCCTTATTTATTTCATAACGACTCTAGATGGAACTCGAGCTTGACCCTCTGTTCCAAAAATTGATAGTGTCGTCATCTCATTTCCCCTTGAGTCGTCACTTAAGTATGTGCCCTAGAGTCGTCAACCCAAATTGTAGGATCGTTATTGTCTTTTTGACGACCCTTTATTTTTGTCAGGGTCGTCATCATATAACTTTGAGTCGTCACATGTTATACAAGGGTCGGTTGTGTTTTAGATTATTCGATTGCCGACTCTAATTGGGTTTTTTTTTGTTTTTTTGTTTCGGAACCAAATGCAGAACCAAAGGAAAGGTTCCAATGACGATAACTCCACCTTCCAAAGCTCCACGTCATGATAAATACTTACTTGCCGGTCCATTACGCGGTAAGAAGCCGAGTGAGGTCTCATTTTCTATCACCGAACCTAGAGACAAAGGTAACGAGTTGTCGGATTCATCAGAATCAGACTCTCCTGTTATTTCCGCTGCAAAGTAGTGGTGAAGAAGAAGAAATCCAAGAAGAGGAGATAGGAGAAGATCCTCCCGTACGAGGTGAAGAGGAAGTAGAGAGTGACAATGATGATGAAGGTAATGTTAGTGGTGATGATTCTGATGATGGTAATGGTGATGATGTAGTAGCAGGATTTCCCACACTACACCCCTTACTCGAATTTGCTTAATTAATACATTTGAAGATGAATAATAATGTACTTTATTAATTGTTTTCTTGAAAGGTTTTCAAAGAAATGTAGAACAGAGCTCAAGTAATTACAACCACTCTTGACTTTCTCTCTCCTAATGACTTGCTCAACAATTCCCCCCAAAGATCCTCTCTTCTGAGACTCACTCAACCCTTTATATAGGGTGATACATAGTGGATGACTGACTAAGCTACCCTTTATTTTCGGGAATGTCATGAAGTGTCGCATGAGATGCACAATCATTCGCTCTCGCGACACTTCTTAACCCTCTTGAGGTCTTACGTCTCTTTTATGTTTTGCCTGTCGTTATTCATTGCGTCGTTTATTTTAACTTCTGCGACTCCCTCGCGACGCCGTCATTCATTAATCCCGTGAACCTTGTACGTTGCGATATTATGATCCTACATCTTGCCTCTTTTTCCTTGAATATTGCTTGAAGAGCGATCTTTAAGGAAAAATCATTGTTGTAGTAATCTTTGGTCTTTGCTAATGATGGAACGAGCAGAAGAATACTGTACTTGAAAAGTACGTACTTGCCTCTATTCTTTTGCGAAGTTCCGAAGCTTCTTTAGGATGTATATGGAGTGTCATCTCCTGTCTCTCCTCATGTTTCTCCTGCGAAGGGAAGAGTATGAGAGTGATTCTTTGATCTGCCGCGACTGCTTATCTTTATTTATTTCAGTTTTGTACTTTTACACGGATTTTGATTATTAATGTCTTTTCTTGACACGTCTCTTTCAATCATTTATTCTTGACCGTTCATGTCTCTTCTCGCATTAAATGACCTCGTTTTTCTCGAGGATCTTTTTCCCTATATATAGTTTTCTCTTCCTCTCCTTTTCATTCTTTAGTTTCTCTCTGCAACTTCTCTTTGATTCTCTCCTTCCGCAATTTGCGCTACGCTCTTGCAAATCTTTTCTTCGTCTCTTCTAAGTTGATCCTAATCTCAATCTTCCATCCATTCCCATACCGATAAATGGCTTTCATCGATCGTGCATACAAAGCTTCTTTTGAAGAAGTTCAACGAAGTTACTCGAGAAGGGTTTTACTCTGTCAACCATTCTCGATCAAGAACCTTCGTCTATTCTTTCGCAAAAGCTGTTTTTACGATCATCAATGTGATGATCAAAAGATTATAGTCTCGCTTGGTCAGCTTCGCGGGACTTCCCATTCCCTTGTACAATCTGAGACGCCTTTATTTTATGAAATCTTGGCCCATGAAAAATTCTCTCCGTTTATCAATTGAGTGGCGATTGCATTCGCTTAATGCTTGAATTCGCGAACCGTGGTGCTGGCAAAGGATCTTTACCCTACTCTTGTTAGACACCCCGATTTCAAAGATTTGGAAATATTTCTTGAAAAGTACACTTTGTAGAGAACTTTTTTGAAAACTATTCGGTGATAAAGATGGTTAATGCGAAATCTCGCAGGGCATTCGCCGAAAAAGAAGGATAATGTCCCGAGGATAAATTGCTCATGTAGGATATTGATTGGCTTTTAGGGTAATAATATTACTCCTCGCCACTCCAAAGATGAGAAATGGTGGGTTGTACCACGATTTTAAATGGTCCTTATATCGCGGGCCCAAGACGTTCTTCCTGCGAATCTCGCAGGGTATCATCCTTGGGAATTCAAATGGCCTGAGAAGGCAAATGAGGTATGTTTCCGTCTTAAATCTTGCCTTTGCAACTTTCTTTTTACATATGTTGAGTCTGTATAATTTCTCAGATCGCCAAATTGAGGAGAAAGTACAAGGATAATCCAGTTGGAGAGTACCACGACCATACTTCGATCGTTTACGAGTGAAGTAAGAAACATTTCCTTTCTTTTTATTTAAAACAATATTGTTGCCTCTGTTTCTTATCTTTACGCGTATGCGAAGGTTGGAGTTGAAGAAGCTTTAGCCGCGAAGACTAAAGGTAAAGGCAAAACTATCATTCGCAAGGTAAATCTTCGCTCCATTAACTAAGAAGCGAAAGGCTCAGTCTTCTTCTCGTCTTAACTCAAGCTCGAATCTTGATGAGGATAACCATGATTCGAATCTCTCTCTTGCTAAGGAGATTCCGTTGTGTTCTTCTATGGATCGGTTATCCAAGATCTTCTCGCATCTGTTTCAAGGAATGGGAGATGCTCCCTAGCTTCTCTTTGCGGGGCTCTGCAAACGTGTGTAATGCTACTTTATTAGAGGGCAATAATTCTTTCAATGGAGCCTCTAGAGTTGTGTCTCCTAACTTCTTGAATGCCCTTGGATCTTTGGTACGTATGCAGTCATATTTCCCTGTCAGTTAAATTTTTTTTTTTTTTTTTTTTTTTTTTTTTTGAATACATATATTAATGACTTTTCTATCTTCTTTTATAGGTTGGAAGAACTTCTTTTGTAGTTGCCTCAGATCTCGAGAGAAGACGCAGCAATCTTGAAAAGAAGAATTATAATTGAACAAGAAAACCCAAGAGCTGGAAGCTGAAGCCGCGTCATCTCGCGATAAGATTCAAAAATTAGAAGCCGACCTAGTCTCCCAAAAGGACAGAGTTTCTACTCTTCAAAACTCAAACCAGCAACTTTATGGTATAGTAATTTTCGATTCTCAAATCTTTTTCATGTTATCCTTTACTTTTCTTTGTCTGACTATTATTCTCGCAGACGTGTATAATCTCTCCGAGGAATCCATTCTTCTTCATTCATTTCCGAACCTATGGATAATGATCTTCTTCTCGCTCACCTCAATCAATCTCTAAGTAGTTCCTCAAATAAAACTAACCTCCTTTCATTAAAAGACCTTCAATCCAAATATCATCTCTTGGAGATCGAACACAGATCTAGCTTAAATTTAACTAATCGTTTTAAACGAATGTACCTCGATTCCGAGGAGAAAATCAAGACTTTAAGGAAGAAAATTAGTGATCATATAGATGACAAAGATCGTATTGCTAATAGAGGTGCACAAGCGTTAGAAGAATTCCACAAATCTCTTCTTGATGTGCAAGTTGAACGAGATGAACTCCTTCACGAGGAGAATACCATGCTTAAGCGTGAGAAGAGCAAGTTCGTTCTCTTCTTGTTATTAATAGTGATGACGAATTCGCACAGGTCTGCGAAAGTTTTAGATAATGCCGGGAATAACCTAGGTGTTGATGTTAGTCTTCATCTTTGAACATACTTCCTTGATTAAGGATATGATATCGATAGAGAAGGTTATTTATTATACCTTCTTTGCTTCTTACTACGTAGTATTGCTCATAAATTATTAACTTGTTGTTTCTTATTTGTAGAATCAGAAGAAACTTCAAGCTAGAATTAGAGAGCTTGAATGCGAAAAAGAACAACTCTTGGGGAATTTTCCGGTGAGAATTGAAGAACTCGAAACCGAAAAAGAACAACTCGCAAGAATCTCTCCCTTCGAGAATAGATATTCCAAGTTGAAGAAACAATTTCTAACGACGGTAGAGAACTTTAATAATGATGATGTTCGTTTCGCAATGGAGGCATGGAGTATGTTTGTAAGGACCACAATATCCCTCTCGCATTCATATCCCTGTCTCCTTGAAAAGGTTCACGAGAATCTGCTGTCTCGGAGGCGTTTTACGATAGCGAATTTGGCGAAGAAGAAAATTCAGCGACGTTTCGATAGCGAGGCTGGCGAAGAAGAAAATTCTCAGCGATGAGAATAATCGAGTGAAGAATCGAGATGAAGAAGAAGAATCACCAAAGAGATAACTCTTTTGTTTTCTTTCTCTGCTTGTAATATCTGTACATTTACGTATTCTTATTATAGTGTATTTCTTGGATTTTTCCCCTTGAATTCAATCTTCACTCCCCCTTTTTGGTAGTTCTTCCATGTAATATAATCGGCTAACTAACATTATCGATGTATAACTCTTTCATCGAGAAGATGAATAACAATATTATATCTTTTCCATTCCCATACTTGCCTCATTATTTATCTTGAGATGGAAGATTTTATTTTGTCATCATGTATATTGTTGAATAATAATTTTATTGTTATCGAAATGTATTGTTGCGACGTGGTCGAGGTATCTTCGTAAATCAAGAATTCTGTTTTCTTTGCCTTATCTTCACGAGATGTTTTAAATCTGTTATCATTGCGACAAGGTCGCGAGCAGCATGGGCCTTACATTTTCAAGCAAGGGCCCATTGACCTGCCTTATCATCTTTGTGTGGTCTTCCGAGTTGGACCTCCCTAATTAGAGGTGTTTGCCACCTTTCTTCGCGACAAAATCGCGGGACGTCTTTACACTTGCATGTAAAGACCCCTTGATCTTGCCTTATCATTTTCCAAGTATTTTTGCCTCTGCGGGATGTTTTAGTTGCGACAATGTGACAGGCCTAGATATTCTTGCGAACATAAAGCCCCATGACATTGCCGTCGTGCGACGAAATCGCGGGGACGTCCGTACACTTGTTGTGTAAAGACCCATTGATCTCGCCTTACCTTCGCGTTAGTATTATTGCCTCTGCGGGATCATTGCACAAATATGACAAGCCTAAGTCTCCTTGCGAAAACAAAGCCTCATGACATTTGCGTCTGTTTGACACCCCCTAATGGAGAGCGTCGCCCTTATCATCTCCCAGGTTGCCCCTTCAAGGAGGCGAAACATCGGCCATACAAGACTAGCTCCTCCCATCCGGTCTTAACAACAACCAGTTGTTTTGTGACCTCTTATCCCTTATACCTATATGGTTTATGGTTACAAGATTGCACCTAAGTGGAGTTTTCTTGGGCGAGTGCAACATATGCCAAGACTTGCCAAGAATGGCCAGGGTAGGTTCATCCATCCAGGGCACTCGGCTCCAACCGTGTACCTCGGCGCCTTGAGCATACAACGACTCTAAGAAGAGACCCTAGGTCGCCCAACCGAGGTATAACCTACATATATAGTTGGGAATCCAAGGTACCTCTTGGGATAGGCTTTCATGGGCCCCAAATTTTCATGACTCGGAGCTTCGGGGAGCGGTGTAACCTTCCCCCTGAGCCATGTCGAGAGATACCCCCTTATATGACGCACTTTAGGTCTTACATTTGCCTCTTACGAAATGTTTATTCGCGAACTAGGGTGTACGCCATAAAGGTTCGTCCCATTCTTTTACTCATTCATATTTGTTAAATCATTCAATCATTCATGTTTCATTATTTTCTTGATATTTGCTTGAAGTATTCGCACAATTCATTTCATTTGTTGTATTTTCATTTTTCTTTCTTAAGCGAATTCCCATATACTCCAGTGCGAGATTCTCGCACATCATTACTTCAATTCTTTGCTTTTTGATTATTCACTTCTTATGCCTTTTGTTCCTCATATCTTTTACTCCTCTATTATCATAATATTCGCCTATCTTTAGGTATTCACTTCGCGAGGTATGTTCAATCCTTACTTCTATAGCATTCACCATCAATCTTTCTTTTCTCTGCTCATCTCTCACATGTTGCTTCCATCCTTTTCTTTTGGTGTTTCTTTCTTCATGACTTTACATCGACCTCATGACATTGTTGCGACTCCTTCCAATCTCCTTGTATGATCCGATACCATTTGGATGTGGAAATTTTATACATTGATGATACGTTGATGCGATTCCCAAGATTTCATGAAGCCATGGCCTCCCAATCGAGCGCATTATAGGGAGATTCCACGTCAACCACACGAGAATAAAATATCGAGTTGATAATCCTTGTAGAGGTATTCTCATGTGAACCTCTCCCTTTGGTTTGTTTGCGGTGCCATTAAAGCCATATATCTTATATGTCGAGGGGATCAAATCCTCGTCTTTTCCTCCCCATCGTCTTGTAAGTATGGTAGAAGAGAATATTCACCGAACTTAGGTGTCAATTAGAATTCGGTTGATCGCTTGACAAACACGCCTCATCATCTTCTCCATCGATTTGGTTTTCGGGTTAATCTCTAGTCTCACAACCAATGGGCTATCGTGTGTTTCTCTTCCTTTTGGCACTTCATATGCGAGAAAAGAAATAGTCTTGTTTGCCACTTTTCTAGCTGCGTCGTTCTCGCATGAGACTCATTATTTCTTTATCATTAGCATCTCTCGAAGACTCTGCGAGCACGTTGTCATGAAAATCTTCGATTGTGCGATAGGAGTGGACAATAGAGTTGCGGTTTAAATTTTTAGCTTTTGTTCCAACTTCTATAACAAATGTTTCTTTTCCTTTTCTTGACCTTTGTTACTGTGCATCTCGGTGGTGGTGGTAATGTTTGGCCTGTTTTTCTTCCCTTTAGAAAGTGATTTAGCTTCCCACGATCAATCATCCGAGGATAATTCTCTTTATGTTTCTCAATCGTTTTGTCGATGTCCATGGAAGCGATGGTAAGAACAAAACTCATGACTTCGTCGCCTTGTGGTGGTTCCATCCGAGCGTTCCCAAGGTCTTGGTACATCTTCCATCACAAGTATAGCCTCCGGATCTTTTTCACACTAGCATTCGGTGGAGGCATCTTAATTGGTTCCCATACTATTCTGCGGCTTCTCTGCCCTCCATGGTTATATTGCCTTCGTCACCATAAGTTTCTTGCACATGATCTAACCTCTGAATCTTATTATTCACATTACGGTTATAGTAGTTCCTTTCTTGTTCAAATTCCTCCTGGTCATGGCTTCCCATAGCTACTATCTTCCGCTGTCTCTCATCATCCTTCCACCTTCTTTGTCCTTGCGAAGTGCTCGCCACTGTATTGATGAGCGCGAGGTAACAAGCTTGCGTTCGCGACATTCGAGTTTGTGTTCGCGATTTGGATAAGAATTCATTTCATTCTGTCTTTCTTCTAAAGGCGATATATTCTTCCTGTAATTCATGATTACGCCATCGTGATTGTATTTTTGACTCTAAAAATTTGAATGTATAACAAGTTAGTCGCGAAGAGAGCATTCACAAATGAGAGGATGAGATATCTTTCCTCAACCCGATCCTGCCATTTCGCTACACATGGTTCTCCATCTTATTGTCAAGCGCCTTAAGCTCTCGCCAACCCTTTGTTTCAACCCGAATACATCTTCAATACTGGTCGTGAAGAGTTGTTACTTATGTATGCTCCTAGGAATGTGGCTTGTAAATGATTAAATGATGTGATTGTGTTCCTTGGTAGACCCTCAAACCATTTTAGTGCTTCTCCAATTAGGCTTGACGCGAAATATTTACACAAAGTATAGCATCATGATTCTCCCATTGCAACATACACCTCATATAGGCCTTGATATCTTGTATCGCACAAAGTTGTTCCATCGAAGATGTTTGTTAATGCGGGGAGATTGCACTTAGGGGGTATTCCTTCCATCAGTACTTCTAGCGTGAAGGGGTTCTTTGCAGCTTTCTGCGATGGCTTCGTCCAATTGTTTCCTTCCTCCTTCCTTCTATTGTTCAGCAATCCTCTCATCTCGGCCCGGTTCTCTTAAGATTTGTTCATTTGCCTCGTAATTTGACTCTCTTTTGGTCTTTTTAGCTCTGCTTCTCTCCTTCGCTCGTGCCTGTTTTGACCTTCTTGCTCGTTATTTTCTTCTCTCCTTTCCACGCCGCTCTTCTTCGTTTCTTTCTTCAATTCGCACGCCATTATATCGGTTGTTCTCTCTTCTTGGGTTTGTCTCTCGGCTCTCACTGCGCCCTCTCATATTCTTCATTAATATTCCTATTAGTACGATTTTGTTCCCTTCTTCTTTCGCGGTTATCATGGTTATTTTGCCGGATTGCCTCCTCCATCTCTTGATTTTCCATTTCTTCTCTTAGCATTTCTCTCTCGCGAGCTAGCCGCGCTTGTTCAATGTAGTGTTTCTCAATGTCATCCTCAATCTCTCGGTTTCTTCTCAGTTCTTCTCTCCCATGCAAGATTATTCTCCCTTCAAAGTTGGGTCATTCGGTTCTTGGAGTTGCATGTTTCCTTGATTTTCCTATTAGCTCATTTTGAAGATTTTGGCCGAGAATATAACGATCTTCTATTTCTCCTCTTCTCTCGCCATGCTCTATATTCGGATTTTGTGTTTCTTCATCGGTGCTTTACTGTTGGTAAAACTCTCCTTCTTTCTTCCCCATTCGATCTTGAACTTGATCTCACGCTACTTCTAGATCTCCTATTTTGCAACCTCATATTTTCCATCCTCAATTCATGATTCTTGTCTTGTCAAGTTTGCTCGTTCTTCCGCCTCTAGTCGTCTCTCTTCGTGTATTGTTTGTCTCAATCTTTCTAATCTTTGCGATTTCTTCGTTTTCTCCGTTCATTCCTTGCTCTCCTTGTCCATTGTTCACCATTTCTTTGCTCCTCTTCTCTTTCGTCTTGAGAATCGGATCTCCAAGTATGTACACTTACTCTATCATAATCCCAGTAGCGCGTTTGCTCTTGGGGAGATTGGTGGTTGGTTTTGATCTTCTCCTTCGTTTCTCATATTCATCCTTGACTTGATTCTCCTGTTTCATTCCTCCTTTCTCCAGCAAGTCTCCCACTTCTTCTTACAATCGTTGGTTGCCCTTGTACATTTCTTCTTCTAGCCATTTTTCTTTTCCAATGAATTCTTGAGTACCTTCTCCAAATCTTTTCTCTATTAATCCAAATTCCTTCCAATTTCTACGTCAATCACTGTTCGTCCCTGTTTCTAGCGCATATGTAGTAGCAGGATTTCCCACACTACACCCCTTACTCGAATTTGCTTAATTAATACATTTGAAGATGAATAATAATGTACTTTATTAATTGTTTTCTTGAAAGGTTTTCAAAGAAATGTAGAACAGAGCTCAAGTAATTACAACCACTCTTGACTTTCTCTCTCCTAATGACTTGCTCAACAATTCCCCCCAAAAAGATTCCCCCCTCACAGACTCACTCAACCCTTTATATAGGGTGATACATAGTGGATGACAGCTAAGCTACCCTTTATTTTCGGGAATGTCCCGCGAAGTGTCGCAGATGCACAATCATTCGCTCTCGCGACACTTCTTAACCCTCGCCAGGTCTTACGTCTCTTTTATGTTTTGCCTGTCGTTATTCATTGCGTCGTTTATTTTAACTTCTCGCGACTCCCCTCGCGACAAAGGAAAGGTTCATTCATTAATCCCGCGAACCTTGTACGTTGCGATATTATGATCCTACAGATGATGATGAGCAGGAAGGGGATGGAGGTAATAATGGTGGTCATGAGGAGGAAGAGGATGAAGGGGATGATGGTGGTGGTAAGGATGATGAAGAGGATGATGGTAAACAAGATGTAGAAGCTGAAGAACAGGATGCAAAGACGAAGCGGCAAAGAGGGTTAAGAAGGATGGGCCCGATATTGCACCAGGCGCGAGACACGTTCCGCGTCTCGTTTGATGTTGGAGCCTCTTGAAGTGGTAAACCAAGAGGAGAACCTAGAGATGGGGCAAAGTTCTATTTGGATATGTTGGATCGTGGGCTCATACCATCTATGAGACAATCGTAAGAATCCCAACTTTGCTTGCTATTTGATTAGTTGGTTGATATTACTTTTCTAATATGTTTTTTAATACTTATTTGTTTATTTTTTGCGGGGATCATAAGAATGCCGCACGTCTCTTGAGGCACCAATCTTCTTTTAAGAAAATGGAGTTGTGGCCGCTAGAAGGTGAATGTGCAAGAGTTAAAGAATATGTTGAAAACTCAGGTTTGTACAATGCCGTTGTGAACTCTGTGATTGCGTATGACAAGGTCGCAGATATCTAGTTTAGTTGAAAGGTATTACGCTGAAGTCGACACATTCCAACTTCCTTTTGGCGAGATGGCATTGACTCGATGATGCGAAACGAGATATTAGGGGTGCAGTCGAAGGTAAATCAACCAGTGAGAATTTCAAGAGAAGGCCTAGTTGGGATGAAATTTATACATGGACCAAGAACTTGTTTGGCTGGGATAAAGAGAAGACTGATGGGCTTTTCGTGCCGGGAGCTAAGTACCCGAAGAAAGAGTTCAAACTCGTGGACATTAGGCAGATGTTTGCTGGTACTGAGAGAAGGAAAAAAAAAAAGGAGGTCTCTCTGATATGGAATGTCGTTATGCGGCGGCAGCTTATTTGTTGTACGTCCTTGCATCGGTTGTATTTCCCGAAAGCAAAGGTAACAGGGTGAGCGCCAACCTTCTTCAGCTTTTGGACCCCTTAGAAGATGTGAACAAGTACTCTTGGGGGACTGCCATAGTTGCACATCTGAATGGTCAGCTTTCCCAGGGATCTCGCGAATGAACTTCTCAAATTAATGGGAATTTGGCTCTAATCCAGGTATTTGGATTGATGAAAGTTGTCTTCTTTTAGTATGTTTTTTTCCTTCGATATATTTTTATGTTTATTTGATTGTTTAAAATAGGTGTGGATTTATGATCATTTCCCCTCACTATTCAAAGACAATGAAGATGTGAAAATCAACTCAAATTGGAGCCCAGGTAGTCCAACAGGAACCCGTTGGTTGTACTCCGGTTCTCAGGATAGGGAACAAACTGATGCCTTGATAGAAATGCGTAAAAAACTTGACAACATCACGGCGGAAGAGGTAATCTTTAGTCCTTACAAGGATGCTAGAGTTGGCGCAGTGGAAGATGTCGTGTATTACCATGGCCCTTTGTTTCACCCCAACGGTTTTTCAATGTACAATCCTTTGAGAATCATGCGTCAACTTGGGTTTGTTCAAGATTCACCCGATAAAGACGATGTACCTCCGTTCAAGCACAATTTGAACAAATGTGAGGCCGGCAAGGCTGAAATAAAAGTGGTTTACGAACACGCAAGCGATGTCAAGCATTGGAATAATAGACATTCTAGCCTCGTAGACATCACATTTTGGGTGCATGTGGATAAAGGTTACGAGGCAACAACGGATTACTATCAATGGTACGAAGGCTTCTCCCATGGTAGGGTAATACGGATCGATCAGGCTACAGGTAGGAGGACCAACAGAGCATCCACATCTTCTTCTCAAGCTGACGGTAGAGATGATACTACCATTCTTAAACTAGTGGTGAGTATTTATTGGTGTAATTGTGTTATTCATTTACATACAAATATACGTCAGTTCATTAGAATTGTTTTTTTAATGTATATATATAGAGGGAACGAATGAAGCTTTTTGTCAAGGCTTTTTGTTGCTCGGTGACAAAGGGGAAGTGATTGATCTGCGAAGCAACGTCTGTCTGCTGATTGTTGCACGCACATTGAAAACCCTAATGCAAAGAAGATGTTTCTTTGAGTTGGCCAAGGAAGGTAAGAGGACCCGGAAAACACGTAGCCGAGCACAACAAGGTGGTGAACAGGGGCAAAGTAGCCAACATCATGATGAACAAGGTACCAGGAGAAGATGGTGGTTCCCCGGGGGCCGGTGAAACTCGGGGTCCTCCTCTAAGAAAAGCGGGAAAGTTTCCGGTCGAGGGGAAGTAAGGAGGAGGTCGAGGTCGAGATGGTGGTCTTGAGTGAGGAGATGTTACCGTCTCCTTGAGATGTTACTTTATAACTTGAACTTATGTGTTTGTTGAAACTACTTATGTGTTTGGTTTGGCTGGTTTGTTGAAACTACTTTGTTTTAAGAAGGATGTTTACTAGTATGTTTGTTAGAATAATGTAGTACTTGTAATGCGAGACAAGATTATACACTTGTGATAGAGTTAGGGTCGTTATCTATGGTGCAGAAGCGATTGTAACGACTCTATTTGTGATACACATAGTCGTTATGTGTTTCAATTAAAAGTCTAACGAGTCGAGAGGGAAATGAAGACGGTCTTGTTTTTTTCTGCACAGAGTCGTTATATAGTATATGGAAACTAATGACGACTCTAGGTGAGAAAACATCGGGGAGATGAACCATATTTTCTATGCCTAGAGTCGTTATTTAGTATATGGAAACTAATGACGACTCTAGGTCAGAAAACATCCAGGAGATGAACCATATTTTCTATGGCTAGAGTCGTTATTTAGTATATGGAAACTAATGACGACTCTAGGTCGAAAACATCCGAGGAGATGAACCATATTTTCTATGCCTAGAGTCGTTATTTAGTATATGGAAACTAATGACGACTCTAGGTATAGAAAACATCCGAGGAGATGAACCATATTTTCTATGGCTAGAGTCATTATTTAGTATATGGAAACTAATGACGACTCTAGGTCAGAAAACATCAAGGAGATGAACCATATTTTCTATGGATAGAGTCGTTAATTATTATATGGAAACCAATGACGACTCTAGGTAAGAAAACATCCAGAAGAGGAACCATATTTTCTATGGCTAGAGTCGTTAGCGGGATCAAATAGCAGGTTAACGACTGTTACATGTGTATTAAATCCGGAAAATACATCTTACGGTATACAGAGTCGTTGCTTTTATATGGGATATATTGACGATTTGTTACAACCAGGAGAAAGTTAATATGGGTATTCTTGAATTTGACACATCAAATGTTCGTCAATGAACCTTCGCGCTCGACGATACAACGTTGTATATTCTTTGTGGTGAATGAACTTAGTATCCCCATTACGTATTGTCCATAACCCATTGAAACGTTCCAGCTGAAATTAAACGAGGAATGTTATATGTTAGTAACTTTGAAGCATGAGGAAAGTATAAATATTAACGAATTACTCACTTTTTCCTTAAGAGGAGCTCGTGGATGATGGTCGTACACCATATTTCTAACTTTTACATACTCTCTCATTGCACTTTTAATGTAGTTGAATCGAAATGCCAAGTCTCTCCATTTTCGGTTATTAGGATTTGACGCCAGTAGAAGAACTCATTAACTCTCTTCCAAAACATTGAATATATTTCATTTGGACGTTCACGAAAGGTACTAGCAAACGATTTAACGAGACACAAATCTTCATACGGTTCCCATTCAGCCATTGCAATTGAAAGATTACGTAGTTTGGTGGAAAAAGAATGGTTTTGGGCTATTTTCTCTAGAGGATGGGGTGGTATTATATAGAAGAAAATCCCAACGGTCGTTTTTTTTGAAAATCACAACGTGAGTCGTTAACTACGTTATCAAAGGTGTTGACGACTCAAGAGCAGGTTGTTGCAAAATAAGTCATATGACGACTTAGGTATAGTCGTCACTGCATTAACAAACCGAGATAACGATTTGTTCGGTAAAATAAATTGAATCTCGATTGAAAGGAAACTTGGAATAGTAGCATATTAAATATTAATTAGAAGGTGGATATTCCTTTGAACACATTACTTGTTGTTCATGTTTAAGTGCGCGATTCAACTAGCATGGCGGCTTCAATGTGATAAAAAGGCTCTCCTCTCCATTTGGTATATGCGGCTCCGAGCAAAGCACACCTATCCCCTTTGTGCCTCGCGAGAAACTCGTTGTACTTGGTGCACCATTTTATAACAAGAATCGTCCTATGACTAATGTGGGACGGCAAGTAAGGATATCGTAGTTTGTTGTTGTTATTAACGAAAGGACCCGAACCAACTTGGCTCCAAAATATACTATCATGTTCATGTTCTTCGTGGAGATCCTTGACAATGTAATAATTTTTAACCCATTTGGTCTCTTCCTCGACTTGCTTGAATCTTTCACGGAGTTGGGATTGTTCTTGGTCTCGTCGTTTGGCCTCGCACAACTCTTCTTCTTCCTTCGTAGGATATGGCGTGAAAGTGGGTGGTTTTTTAGTAGGTCGCATGCTTTTTTTGCGTATCTCTTCTTCCATTGCCAATATTGATTTGGTTGGTCACTTGCATCTTATAAGTATGTTATCAATTGAATTGGGGGTTGATGAAGGATTTGCCATTATTGAGGTGGTTTTCAATTGAATTTGCTCCTGGAAGTGTTCCTCTATATATACAATAATTACCAACGGCTATTTTTTTGGGGAAAAAGCGTATCCAAAAAAAGCGTTGGGGTTTTCTTATAGAGTCGTCAATGTTAACTCTCTAATGATAACGACTCTCAGGGTATAACTAGAGTCGTTACTTTTTATGTATATATGCTTCACGACTCTTAGTATATAAACATCCAGGGAGTCCATCAAATTTTCTGAGTTCTTGTCGTTAATGTTTATGAAAGCGAGATGACGACTCTTAGTTAGAAAACTTCAGAGACTTGTCAAATTTTAAGGTTAGAGTCGTTAACTTGTATGTATATATGTATAACGACTTTTAGGCGTAAAAAACATCCGGAGAGTAGCGAGAATTTCTGATTAGGGTCGTTAAGGTGTATGTATATATGGATGACGACTCTATAACATAATTCAAATTACCTATGTGGGTCGTTGGTGGTTTAATCCAACTAGGATAAAAAGCATTGTATTCATTAAGCATTCTTCAAAATACAAATATCTGGTAGAAGATACAACCATTATCAAAAAGTATGCTTCAAAATGCAATGCATTGTTTAGAATAAACAACTTCTCTCACGATTCATTTCCCAAGTCTAAGTAAACCGGGTTGGGTCCATAGCATTCCAAATGTTCATTCCGTACTCATCTTGGTTTGTCCACTCCTTGGTGTACTCTCCCAATCACCATACACCCGTGGTAGAGGACATTCTTCGGAAATCTTCAAGCCTATGTAATGGTTATCATTGACATGTGCCATTACAATTCTTCTTTTCTTTATCGCCGTCTCGCACCTAGTTACGGAGGGTACGTACATACAAGAGGCTCGGGGAAGCCTTTGCTGAATACAATTACAACACAAGTGAATGTGTCCGCCAAAAGTTGGCCACCAAAAGGCATTTGCATCCAAAACTTATAACCGGCCTTCTTGACCCCTTCCTCCATTTCACGTTTGAAACCAACTCCCTAAACTTCAATTCCCTCTTTTTGATCTCCTTCCATGAGTATTTTCAAATATAGTTGTTTGTCTTGAACTAGTTTTTACGCCATTTTTTTTTCTTGCATATTCGATTTGGGTGAGCTTAAGTTCGTCGGCCTCGTCGAAATGCCCTAATTGTTCCGTTGCAACATGGTAACCACAATTTCCATCGCCGTCGACGTCGTCGGTGGATAGAAGGTGATCCAAGATGACGTGAGGAAGTTGGTCAGAGTATACTCTTTATACAAAGTGTAAGCAACACGATGTGGTCTTCCTTGGGAATCTCTAGGGGTGCGCGGATTACCTTTTATTCCTCGTATCGTAACCATTCCGCTCGTTTGGCTTTCTTTGGTACCGACCACATGGTCTACAACATCCATGTCTTCCTTTGGCGGACTCCTTGCCTTGGGTACGAAAGAGTTCTCATACTCCGTATATTCCGCTTTGGACATATTGATGACGTGTGGTCACTTTTGCAACTCTTAGCCGCTTTCACGGTTTCTGTAAAAGACTTTTTAGTTGTGGGTCTACCCGGTGGTTTTTGTTTGATTGGCTCTTCTTCTACTCCTAAGCTCTTACAGGCGTTCGGCCACAAATTAGAAACCAGATATCTGTCTTCCCCGCACAATTCGTTTTTCGATATTTCTCATTGATATACTTGCCAATCTCAAGGTCTCCAAATTGTTCATCGGCGGCTCTGTGGGATTTGGGATGAACCCAAGTTGCTTCCAAAAAGGATCGATATCTTCAATGGGAATGAGCCCCTTGTACCCACCGAGCTTATGTTTACACGGGAGGCCAAGCCACGTCTCGGTTGTACAATTACATTTAATGACTTTTCCATCGGAAGATTTCGCTCGAAATTTGTTAAGTTCGATCATCATATGCTTTATTGCCCACCATGATACTTGGTGCGAAACCCCACGTAGCAATTCTTTGTCTTCCATGTATTGCTTCAAAACCGGTCCTTACCATACTCCATCCCGAGTCACTATCTTGCTTAGGTCATCCTCGGCGTGCTCGTGAATAGCTTCTGTCCGTAACTACCCCACCGGTGTTCTCTTGAAGAATTTTTTTCAAACATCCATGGGGACTGTTACAGTAATACTCGTGGACTCATTTTTGTAGTGCTTGAACTTATTGGTCCATGCATAAACAAACTTTTCCTTCCAAGGATTCAACCATGTATCTAGGCAATAATCGATAACCTTCTTATGATCCGTACTCAATCATCATTAAACTTTTGAAGATTTGCATAGTACTTTACTTCGGTCTTCGAATGAGCCAAATGGTCCCAATCTTTGAGAAATCCTCCCATAGATCACCATCTTGACATATTTTTCCTTTTCTTTCATTTTCTCTTCGGCTTTCTCTTTTTTGAAAGTTTACTTAGACGCTCGTCTTCCTCCTTGGAACTTTGATTACCCTTTGCGGGCTTGATCTTTTGAATCGATTCTTGCAATTAGAAAAAATATTCATTTGGATGTGCCACGTACAAAGAAAATGTTGAGCATGTGGAAAAACTTGACGAACGGAACTCATGACTGCAAAATCCCTATCCGTAATTATAACCCGCGGTGTGTCTTCGCCTCGGTAAATCAACCGAACTTGTTCCAAAGCCCAAACATAGTCCTCTATTTCTTCCTTTTCCATAAAGCACCATGCCACGGTGAATGATTGCTTATCCAAGTATGACTAACCACGTTCAACAACGGCATGTTATACTTGTTGGTCTTATAGGTGCAATCTATGAACAAGACTGGTAAAAACACTTGAGCCAAATCCACCATCCTAGGATGGGCAAGAAAAATATGTGTCACTTTGTCGCCGGACCCACCCTTGTTTGCATGGCATAGTTAAGTTTTTCGCCAACCACTCGATTGTTGCATAATTAATCTACCATCCCATTCGATTCTCGATCGTTGCTTTGGCGGCGTAGATGGTGGAAATAATAGACAAGTTTGTCTTATCTTCCGCTCTTATTGCATTTAGGATCCGAAGGGGCCTACATCGCTTCATCTGTCGTACCTTTTCCATTTGATGTGGTTTCAATCTGCCATATCTTTGGGTGCCCTAAAAGAGTACTAGGTGGAGGATGGTTGTGACGACCATCAGGAATACTATACAACCTCCATAGATTAGTTTCGGGATGCCTTTTGAAAACAATCCGAAGGGGCATTGTATCTTCTTCGACGAAGTTTTGTAGACCCTCGTCGTCTTCTTCTCATACTTGTAGTTCTTCCCTTTGTGACTTTCTTCCTTATCCCCCGCTCTCTCGCATACCATCTCCATTTGCTTATAATCAACGTGTTTGCTTTGAACAACTACGGGAGATCTTCTCTTTTGCCTTGGAAATAATCCATTCCTTGACATCAGCCTTTGTCTCCCACGTCTACATTAAAACCAATGTCACGTTCATGATGCAACACTAATTAAACAATTTTCATAAAGATATACATCGATTCAAACATTAAAAACGTACCAAATCGGTCATATAGTGTTGGGAGGTATCCGGACCGATAATGGAGACGGGTTCAGGTTGAGAGCTCGCCCGTACAACCAACTACATAGAAAAGAAAAACATATCATAATCCAGTCATTAATTTCTGTGATGTTAAAATGCCGACACTAACAGTCGTCATCTTTATTTACAGGTTGACAACACTAATAGTCGTCAACCTTAATTTTGCAGAAAAACGACCCATTCCTCGACAAATGACGACCCTCTTTATACACAGACGACTCTACATTCCCAAATATATATACAATGCTGCACAGTTTTCACCTTGGGTCGTTACTGTTTATATAACTAGCTTGACGACTCTAGAAAAACTTAGTGGAGAATTTGAAAATCAACGGTAACTTTGACTAGTAGGAGCAGATTTATTGCGAAATGCTTGTTGGTATTTAAAAAAAAACTATCCGTTGGGTACATTTTTGCTATAAATAGAGACCTATCTCTTCCAAACTTATTCACCCATCACTTTCAATCTTCCTAAATCAGTCACCCATCACTTTCAAACACTACAAAATGGCTTCAACTCCATTCAATAATCTAGAAGATGTTGCTATTGTCAGAGCACACACCACTCTCACAAAGCACTCCGTTGAGGAAGCGCAATGGGTGGCCAGTAACGAAGACCCAACAAGAGGGCCTTACCTTGGGCATGATCAAAACACCAATGCTTGGTGGAAACGGGTGTTTAAGGTATTCAAAGCACTAATCGGAAATCGTTATAGGAGGACTCTCCCACAAATAAGGGAAAGGTACGCATATTTATACAATGAATGCGTACTGCTAAGAAACGAATTGAAAGCTCGTAAGGACGGTATGCCGAACGAACCTCGAATGAGTAGAGTAAGTTTGTGAATCAATTGGCCTTTCATCAAAAAATATTTATTTGGTTATCATTATTCAACAACGCTAACTTATTTAAAAAATTGTTTTTCCAGTATACTTTGGGTCGGAGCCAATACGAATTAAAGTACGGCCATGAGTTTTTTGCACGAGGACTACTACACTCTCTTGGAGGAAGTTGAATGGCAATTCGCCCAATATAATTAAACTCGTATAGATTTTCTATGGCAATGTATTGAACAATTTTATGCGTTTTCCTTCTATTTTATTTCAACTACATGTATGTTTTTCGGATTCAATAAAACACATGACTTCAAATATCGGTGCAATAACTATAGTTCATAAAGGGTCGTCATGAATCGTTAAAGCCAAAGTGACGACTCTAAAGATTGATTGAAATTCTTGACATGAGTCGTCATTTATGGAGAAGAACATATTAACGACTCTAAAGGTCACTTGACACAGAGACTATTTGACTGTAGAGTCGTCATTCAGTAAACAAAACACATTAACGACACTTAATATCATCAAGAGTCGTCACTTTTTTAATATACATAATGACGATCCTTATAGCAGTTAATGTGAATTTTGAATTCACCAAATGTGGTTGAGTCGGGCAACGGTTAAAAATTCAAAAAAATGACTGTTGGGTCCCTAATCTCTATAAATAGAGACCCATACCTCACCCATTCTTCACCCAAACCATAATTATAAACCTTCACATTCATTCTCATACATTTATTATCCAAGAGGAAAAAGAAGAGGAAACACCATGACTAGTACTTACACTTCGGAAGAGAATTGTGCTATTGTGAGAGCTTGGAAAACAGTCACAAACCACTTTGAAGATCTAGGAAAAGACATTGATCAAACATCGGATGCTTGGTGGAACCGTGTATTCATCGTTTTTGTGGCGTTAGACGGAAATTGCAACTCAAGGTCTTTGAAACTCGTCAAGGAACGGTTCGAGGAGATATTCTTCGAGTGTGAAGTTTTCAAAAGAGAAATCAAGGCCGTAAGGGAAGCCATGCCCAATATGTTGGGTGCTATGAGAGTAAGTATTTAAACAAGAGGTAAAACTTATCCAAAGCTTTCAACAATACTAACTGAGTATGTTTGCGTTTTCAGTTGAGGAAGGCGTATGGCTATTACGAGGAACTTCGTGGGAAAAAGTTTGAGTTCGACGATTGCTACTTTATCTTGGAAGGCACCATGTACAATTACGCCATTTATGATTAAGTGCACCGTTATTATCTATTGTATTTCATTTCCTTCAATGTATCGCTATGAAAGATGTATGCCTTTTACGATTCAATGAAATGATTCTATGAAATCAAAAGTTATGATAATCCAGCTCAAGGGTCGTTAGTATACTAAATAAAACACCTAACGACTCTACATAAAAGTTGAAATTGCGGGATAGGGTCGTCATCTTCTACGAATACATATATGACGACTCTAAGTGCTTTATTTACTGAGAGTTCTGGGTTTAGAGTCGTTTGTCTCTAAACAATAAACATTAACGACCCTTTTTGACCTAGCATAAAGAGTCGTCAGTGTTTATCACACGCCCCTAACGATTTTTCATAACCTGGAAAAGTTGCAGGTTTGAGTCGTCATCGGTAATTCCAATTCACTGACGACCTTTAACAATCGTTAATGAATCCAAACCCCGACTATAACGACTCTCACCGACGACTTAAACGGTGACCATGAATCGACCCCTTAGAGCACCATTCGGACAATTTCAAGAGTATATGAGGTTTACGATTGTTTTGAGGTGCGGGTTCTTCATTTGGAGTATCGGTTCCTTCATTTTGAGGAGTAGGATCTTCATTTCCACCATTATTCATGGCTTCCTCCATTAACATCTCTTCATCAAACATCCAATCCATAGGATTATTAGAGATAATATCACCATCAATACATTCATGGTTATTGTTTGAACCTTCAACTACCTCATTCCCTCCACTTGAATCACTCATTTCTAAATAACCCTAGTTTTTCCTCCCAAAACCCCTCTTCTTCTTCTCAAAACAAATATACCCAAAACTTAAATTTCCCAAAAATTTAATCCAAAACCTGATTTTAAACTAAACTAAATTAACACACTAATCTACTTCATTAACTCTTAATACTAATCACTCAAGGTTATTTTAGGCATTTAGAAAGAATTTTTATAAGGGGTGACCCAAATTAGGATTGGGTGACCTTTTTTGTCCTCTAGTGCTTGGCCCCCAATTAAAAAGTATGGCCCCCAATCAAATGAGGTTTTGGAAAGTCTAACTGAATAAAAAATTCTCTTCTGGATTAAAAAATGTTAATCGGGAACAATTATTGATGGGAAACAAAATTTTATTCAATAGGAAATTATATTTAATGAATAAATTAGTCAATAACTCAGAGAAATAACTCATTTAATTTGGGACAAAATTTAAAACCAACTAGCTCATTTAATTTGGGACGGAGGGAGTATATGTTTGCTATATGAAAGACACTTGTGAAAGTTTAGTATTATGAGAATAAAATTGTTTAGATTGGTCGCACGTTGGATGGACAACTTAAGATATTGCAGTTATTAATCCTTGTAACTGCAATATCTAGAAGTTCACCAATCTGAAAAAGCGTTTTACACACTCTCTCTCTCTAGTACGACTCAACCCCTTGTCTCTCTCTTCACCCAAGCGTTTTACACTTTCTCAAGCGTTTTACTTTTACCTCTCTCTCTTAAAAGCAACTTGTAAAACCTGCAAAAGGAGCCCTTATTCAACCGTTACCACCGGAATTCTTGACATTCACACCTGAATCTGATCGGAGTCTTTACAACTTCTTCAATTCTTCTTTATTTGTCTATCCTATGTGAACCCCTTGATTTAATTTTAATCTTATCTCTTATATTTATGTTTTAATTTTCTTATGAAAGTGATTATATCTGTCCTTAAGCTTTGAATTAGATTTGGTTATTGCTTTTTAGATTGAGAAGACTTCAAGATTCTCTAACACAATTGCTACCGAGAGACAGATACAATGGTGAATTCAAGTTACTAAGACACTAGAGCTAACATTTCAGATTCGTTGTTTGATTTCAAGTTACTAAGACACTAGAGCTAACTTTTCAGATTCGTTGTTTTGACGTCTAAGACACCTTGTTTAAACTAAGACATTAAGACACCAGTTAACGATCCTAAGACTTCTCCTTTACTAAGATCTCAACCAATTCCAGATTGACTCCTTGTTAATTCCGGAAACTCCAAACGTGTGTTTGCTTTTCTTCAGTTATCTGTAGGATTTCTAATTGAACCTGGTTTTTCTGGAATCCATCTTGAAATAGACTTAATTGATTCAATTAAATAATTTCTTGTTGTTAAGTTTGGAAGTTACCTGCAGTGTGATTCTTTTTGTTGTATTTTCAGGACTTACAACTGGAACAAAGTGGTGGCTAGTGTGTTGTCTGTTGTGATTCAACAACACTCTGAGGATCTCTATAACACCATTGTTGTTATCAGTTCGAAAGTTCCTGCTACTGCGAATTTATTAGATTTTGCTTCATGTATGTTATAGCTTGGAACTGTCAAGGGATTCATAATCCTTTGACAGATCAACGTCAGCGAGAACTCACACATAAACACAAACATGCTATCCTCTTTTTATCTGAAACTATTGCTTCTTGTGCCTTTATGCTAGACTTAGCATCCACACTGCAGTTCTGATGCGTGTCGTAGGTGCAATCAAATTAATTAATGTTTCCACTCAATTAAAAATAATATAATGGAAGTCAAGTTCGTTCCCACGAGGAGCAAGAGATTCTAGTTGTAAAAATTGTCACAAAAAGGGGGGTGTAAAAAGCAAAAGAAAATAAACAAAGCAATTAAAATCGAAAGTTGAAAGCAATAAGAGAGACAAGATCAAGGAATCCTTCTTCGTTACGAAACAATGAATCAAGTTATGTTCTTTTCTACTTGTTATTAGTCACAAATTATCACCAACCGTAGGTAAAGGCGCCTAGATCAGTGCTAAACCCCTAAATCCCTTATATCACCGGACACGGAAGTTCTCGACTACCGGATTCTATTTACCAAACCACCTAGTAGTAGATCACTCTAGATGTAATTTAAATAAACGCATTAAGATTCATGAACTTATTAGGTCAATATTAGTAGTTGGACTCTTAGATCAAGGTCTACTTGCTAACGTTGTTTTCACACACAATTGCTCCACGGAATCCCTCCGCAAGGTCTCGTGTTTGCTACTTATGTAAAAAGTCAAGAAACGATTACTTATCCCCTAAATTTCACTAGCTTTAGATTAAACCGACAAATCAATTTAGTTGGCCACCCAAACAATCTATCAATCAATCATGAATGTCATTAAGATCATTCCTATTAGTAAAAACAAACGATAATCATGTGAAAAACTTCAAGATAGAATTGAAACGAAACTCAAATCATGTATTACGAACTAAGAATTCATCCTCAATCAATAATAAAATTAGCTACTCATGTTAAGGAGTTCACACAAAGAATAAAGAAGAGACAATTGTTGTGTGTGTAGAGATGTCTAAAAGATGTAGAAAACTTCTCTATTTATAGGCTTCAATATTCTCCAAATCTTCCAAGGAATAGAATCCTTTTCCTTTAGCAATTCAATTTCCAAATTCAAGTCTTTCTCATCTTCCATCTTCTCTTTCCAAGTTTGAGTCCAATTCTCCATCCAATTCCTAGTCCAAGTCTTCACACCCATGAGAAGAATCCACACAAAATTATGGAATTTTTGGCTCGCCGGAAAACTGGTATTATGGCCGGAATCCGGCCGGAAAAGTCGCCGGAAAATATCTCAGGTGACCGGCAAAGTCCACCCGGTCACCGGTCAAACGGGTCAAAACGGTCCAACTCGGCGGGTCAACTCGGTCAAGCAGAGTCATTTGTCGAGATGACTCAAGCTCGAGTCGGACTCGAGTCGTGGTTGAGTCGGATGTAGTCAGGTGTAGTCTGGTCTGACTGAGCTTGGCATGAGCCCATTGCACTAGCCTAAGCTTGTGATGCACAATCCCTGTGCTTCCAGCCATGATGGCCCTACATTGCACCATCATCATCCCCTTACCGTAACTTGCACTTAACCTGTAATCAATGCAGTGCCAAACCTGCAATTACTACACCACTCTGCAACCACACCAACATCTCCAATTCCATACTTGTGCACCTGCAACACTAAGTTCAAGCCATCCCTGTAACCTCACAAGCATCTCACCTCAGTCCCATGGTCATCTCCATTGTCCTTCTTGCTGGTTCCCAAGTCTCTTCTCAAACCTAGACATACATTTATTGCTTCTGCAACACAGCCTGCCATTCTCCACTCACTGCAATCCACCAGTGCCAACCACCAAGCTCTTCACTTCTTCATCGTCACTGACTTGCCAACTCGGAGACGACATCAATCATTCACAGGACTACAATTGATTGCCTTGTAACTCTCGGCTCAATCATCTTTGCACTCTTGCTATCACCATGACTGTATAGTTGTTGCACCAATTCATATCCATCCATCGCTTTGTGCCATTGCTGCATAACTTGACTCCAGTACCCTCTAGCTAAGATGCTCTAATAAATGGTCATCACATCCATCGCAACAACACCAATCTTCACTGCCAATTTTTCTCCATTCTGATAACCACACTGCCCAAGCCTAACTCGCTATGCAGCCGCGACTCCACCAGTGCCTCACTGCAGCTTCAACAGCATCCACAAACCACCACCTGCAATTTCAGCTCAACTACACAACAAATCCCTCTCTGCATTCCTTCCCTGAACTCAATCATACAATCAACACACACCCATTCTCATAATCATTCATAATCTCAGGAGCACAATTAGTATGTGATTCATCTCCTAAAACACTGGCAGCACATCACTTCTCTTCCCTGGATTTCTTGGTTTGTCATACTGACCCCTGAACCCATCTGCTTCTTCATCAATTTTTCTCCACAATCTTGATTCATTACCTCATGGCCGGAGGCGAAACCCCAATTCCTTCTATGTTTATCACTAGTGCGAGATCATTCATCACCGGTACCTTATGCGACCACCATTAGCACCATATTTTCTTCATACAGACCCAAAATAGCGACTCAACTCATAATCCAGGACTTCAATCTCTCAAACATCAACCCATGAAAATCAAAACCAATTTGAACCCAGACTCTGTTTCTCAATTCGAATCCCCACCATCATCAACATCTCAGCTCGACCACAGACCCATCTCCCTGAGCTTCAATTCCTTCATCACAAACTCGAATCGAACCCTCTAGCTCACTTTCAACAACACCACTGCCATTTATGGAAGTAGAAGACTCGTCCTCTCTTCATCTCTGAGGCATCAACACCATCTCGATTTCTTACGATTCATCTCAAAATTACCACCAGCTTCAATCTCTCAAATTCATCATCAATAACAGCTCCGATCCACGGCAACACAGTGTACTCAATCTTGAGATAAAACCCATCTCAACTTCTTTAATGAGAACCATATCCGTCTCTGTCTTCATCTCGCTCATCAATCTCTATCGAATTCATCAACTCCACCATCTTCGATTCAACAGCGAGACTCACCACTAACGACTCTCGGATTCCCTTTTCTCTACTCGATTTCAATGACACCAACACCCTTATCTCTATCACTAACGACTCGACTTCAATTGTCACGAAACCCCGGTTCTTTGACTTCCAACCATGATTTGCTTGATTACTCATCTTTTCTGCCACAATTTCCCAATCTCTCATCTCGGTTTCAGCTTCAGGTGAAAGAGTGAAAAGAGGAGAAGATGATATTCTCGACGGATTTAGGGTATAAGTATTTGGGTGGATATTTGCACCCCAGTGATAAGGACCACCCTTCTTATTAGATAAGGCCATCCTACTTGGAAACCCCCTTAACCTTTGCGGCCCTGGCTTTAGTACTCCTCCAAAAGAGAGTTGCCCCTTAACCTTGGCTGGGCTCCAGATAGTGTTCGCCCCTGAAATGACAATTTTGCCCTTTTGGCTCAAATTGGATGCTTTCTTCTTCTTTTCGTCCGTGTGACTCCATAGTAGCTATAAAACTCAAAACAAGCGTAAAATACATAATTTACAAGAAAAATAGCAAAGAAAGCATAAACAATAGATAGTATTCTACACCCTATCAAATTCCCCCACACTTAGACTTTGCTAGTCCTCGAGCAAATCAAACTAAAAACTCACAACTCCAAAGCGTTCAAGCGTCCCAAGCATCCAAAGAGTTATGAGGACATAGAGTTCTGCATGCTAGTAATAAGAAGTTAGAAATACTAAAGAACATATTCTCGTTCTTAAATGTTGAGTGAGAAATAACCACACCATAATGAGAGAACGCGTGTTTGAGAAACGATCAATAAGCATTTCGCCTCGACTTCTGCCTCACCAAATAGGATTTTATGATTATTGCACTCAAAAAGACGGCTTTTTTATGGGTCACACATGTGTGCAGGTAGGAATGAAGAAAGAAATCCTGCAACACGTTGAATGGTGGGAAGGACAACTTCCGAAATATTTTTAAAAACCCACATCTTTTAATATTTTGAAAAACCATTTTTTTTTCTAACGATCTCTACGAAAGGAAATCAACCATTATTATCGAGGATGAGATTACTTACTCACCTTCACATCCGATCGCCAATTATGATAACACCACTCTCACGGCATCCAATAGAAACGTCTTCCGCTCCTCGTCTTGATCTCCTTGGTCTTCGTCTTCGGTTTCAACTATTGATGATAAACTCTCGAATTTCATAAATCCTTGACAATTTTTAACTCTTGTACCTTAAAAATACTTGTCGCTTGAAACTTCCTTATAGTTTTCCCTTCCCCTGACTCATTAAATAAAAATAAGAACAAATATTTCTTTTTTTTTTTTTTTTTTTTTTTTTTTGAAAACAAGAGAAATTAAATACAAAATAAACCATGGCCGTGGAAGAAGTATTTTACCGCTTGATTCTTCACAACTTGTATCGCCTCAAAATCATGAACTTCAATAATTCTCACCTTTTGATTTTCTTCGCTCTTGTGAATAAGTCTTTATACTTGGATATAGAATTACCTCATTGTATTGTAAGTCCTCAACATATATGTAAAAATCTGCTCTTTGTATGTTGCTTTACTTGAATTTGAAATTTGCTCTTTTTCTCATTCCGTTGCTTGTAAACCTTAAACTTTTCCAACTTTCCTTGTAGATTTTGATGTCGCTCCTTGTTGATGATGAGAGTGTTTCTATGGATCCGTTGTTGTCTCTCGAGAGAGAATGGTGCTAACTGCAAATCGAACTACAAGAAGGAAGCTTTCATCTATAGACGTCACCCTTCATGATTGACAAAATTAGCACTCAAGAGATCAAAGAGTAGTGCTTCTATTGGTGGGAGGTTGGGTAGCTCACCATTCTACCCAGGAATTAACGTACGGTGACACACACTCAAAAGAAAGCTCTTTAGTAGATGGAAAAATTTCTGGTCGGTGCCTCATGATATGAATACGGGTAGTCTCCACTAATGATTGATCGGCAACTCTAATAATGCATTTCTCCCTGCACCAAATTCGCATCACCGGCATGATTAAATCCATTATTTAACACTCAAACAAGCAAGAAATCCGAACGTAGTTCTCTAACATTTCCAATTTCAATTATGTCGGTCAAAAAAAAAAATCTCTATGTAAACATACCTAGAAGTATGCTAGTGACTCTAAAATCTTTAAAAGTTAGAGGTTTTATGTAAACTTTTTTTTTACTTAAAATTTTTTAATTTTTTTGTAATTTTTTTTTTAAATACATGCTTAACCACTCCCCCACACTTAAACTTTACATTGTCCTCAATGTAATTGAATCCTCCTAGTAAAGTCAAGGTGGGAAATTTTAACATGATATGAAACAAGAAAAACAAATAACAAAAAGCAAAAGCAAAAGCAAAAGGATAAGAAATACAAAACCTATGGGTTGCCTCCCATTAAGCGCTTGTTTTAAAGTCGACGACCCGACTTAGCTCTTGCAAGATTCATTCCCCATATACTAACAATCTGAAAATTTGAGGATCCGCCCATAATACCTGTTTTGAAAACAATAATTCCATACAAATATTAGCACAAGAAAACAATAGTGATGTTATCGCTCGATAGAAATTTCCCCCACACTTATTCTCGTCCACACTCGGAAGTGTATAAAGAATATAGAATTTTGGAACTTCCATGTATTCTTCTCGGCAAACCTGCATAGTGTTAGCATCAAGTGTTTCCAATGGTGGATATCTAGAAACAAAATCATCCAAAAATACTTTCGAAGCACATACATTCAAACCAATAAGAGGTAAAGGAGAAGAATCAATATGCAAAGGGTTAGACAAACCTTGCACAATTTCTTGTATTATAGAATCCTCTTCATCCTTAAAAAAATTCGAGTGAATTACTTACCTCTTGTATATCGTGGTCCTCTATTAAACCTTGCAACCATTCTTCGTCGTTTTCTACCTTAACCAAAGTTTTGGCATCATTATAATCATTGGCAAGTTCAATTGAGTCTTCCACAAAATCAATGAATTTGGTTTCATCCTCTAGCATCATCTCTTCAACATCCTCATCATCGGAATCGGGCCACTCACTAAAATGATTTTCATCGGTATAGATTTTAAGATCTTCATGTGCGAGTGTTACACCGTTTATAACAATAGGTAAGTCACACCCAATCTCCTCCTTTTGAATAGGTGAAGGATCGTTATTATGACCCGGAGTTGGAATAACTTTATCCTTGTTACAATAATTTTCATAAGGTTCATAATCATCATCATAACCCATATAATAACGTTTTTCACGCTCTATTCTTAAAGCTCTTTTAGCTTCAAAAATTTCTTCATCCGATGCTAGGCCTTCATCGATCAATTGATAGAACCTTCTCTCAAGTTCCCTCAAACTAGGTTGTCTTGCACCAAGGAGATCACACATAGATTTAGAAGCATAACTATCCTCCCCTCCTAGTGATTGTTCACTTACATACCCGTCATAAGGTTGTTGATATGTATGAGAATATCCATAAAGTCTGTATCCTAAGGATGGTTGGAAGTTGCCATAATGTTGAGGTTGAAAACCGTAATTATTGTTGTAATATGCTTGCTCTTGTCCACCATACATGGAAAACCGATACCTGAAATAAGATTCTCAGAAACCTAAGTTAGATACGGTATAGAATCTAACAAAGCAAGAATATAGAAAAAAGAAAAATAAAAACAACTAAAATCGTCCGCTGCTCCCCGGCAACGGCGCCAAAATTTGATGCGTGTCGTAGGTGCAATCAAATTAATTAATGTTTCCACTCAATTAAAAATAATATAATGGAAGTCAAGTTCGTTCCCACGAGGAGCAAGAGATTCTAGTTGTAAAAATTGTCACAAAAGGGGGGTGTAAAAAGCAAAAGAAAATAAACAAAGCAATTAAAAGATAAAGTTGAAAGCAATAAGAGAGACAAGACCAAGGAATCCTTCTTCGTTACGAAACAATGAATCAAGTTATGTTCTTTTCTACTTGTTATTAGTCACAAATTATCACCAACCGTAGGTAAAGCAGACTAGATCGGTGCTAAACCCCTAAATCCCTTATATCACCTGGGACACGGAAGTTCTCGACTACGGATTCTATTTACCAAACCACCTAGTAGTAGATCACTCTAGATGTAATTTAAATAAACGCATTAAGATTCATGAACTTATTAGGTCAATATTAGTAGTTAGACTCTTAGATCAAGGTCTACTTGCTAACGTTGTTTTCACACACAATTGCTCCACGGAATCCCTCGCAAGGTCTCGTGTTTGCTACTTATGTAAAGAGTCAAGAAACGATTACTTATCCCCTAACTTTCACTAGCTTTAGATCAAATTAACAAATCAATTTAGTTGGCCACCCAAACAATCTATCAATCAATCATGAATGTCATTAAGATCATTCCTATTAGTAAAAACAAACGATAATTATGTGAAAAACTTCAAGATAGAATTGAAAACAAAAACTTAAATCATATTAAGAACTAGGAATTCATCCTCAATCAATAAAATTCGCTACTCATGTTAAGGAGTTCACACAAAGAATAAGAAAAGAAAAGTGTTGTGTGTGTAGAAAAGGTGTCTAAAAGATGTAGAAAACTTCTCTATTTATAGGCTTCAATATTCTCCAAATCTTCCAAGGAATAGAATCCTTTTCCTTTAGCAATTCAATTTCCAAATTCAAGTCTTTCTCATCTTCCATCTTCTCTTTCCAAGTTTGAGTCCAATTCTCCATCCAATTCCTAGTCCAAGTCTTCACACCCATGAGAAGAATCCATACAAAATTATGGAATTTTTGGCTCGCCAGAAAACTAGTATTATGGCCGGAATCCGGCCGGAAAAGTCGCCGGAAAATATCTCAGGTGACCGGCAAAGTCCACCCGGTCACCGGTCAAACGGGTCAAAACGGTCCAACTCGGCGGGTCAACTCGGTCAAGCACCGAGTCAGCTGTCAGATGACTCAACTCGGTGAGTCGGACACGAGTCAGTTTGAGTCGGATGTAGTCGGTGTAGTGCGGTGCGGCGAGCTTGGCATGAGCCCATTGCACTAGCCTAAGCTTGTGATGCACAATCCTGTGCTTCGACCATGATATTTTTGCATTGCACCATCTATCCTGCCCTATAACTTGCACACTTAACCTGTAATCATTGCAGTGCCAAACCTGCAATTACTACACCACTCTGCAACCACACCAACATCTCCAATTCCATACTTGTGCACCTGCAACACCGAGTTCAAGCCATCCCTGTAACCTCACAAGCATCTCACCTCAGTCCCATGGTCATCTCCATTGTCCTTCTTCTTTGGTTCCCAAGTCTCTTCTCAAACCTAGACATACATTTATTGCTTCTGCAACACAGCCTGCCATTCTTCACTCACTGCAATCCACCAGTGCCAACCACCAACCTCTTCACTTCTTCATCGTCACTGCACTGCAACTCAGAGACAGCATCAATCATTCACAGACTACAATTCAGTGCCTTGTAACTCTCGGCTCAATCATCTTTGCACTCTGCTATCAACATGACACAATATATTTGTTGCACCAATTCATATCCATCCATCGCACCGCACCTTTGCGCATAACCGACTCGGTACCCTCTAGCTAAGATGCTATAATAAATGGTCATCACATCCATCGCAACAACACCAATCTTCACTTTGCGATTTTTCTCCATTCTGATAACCACACTGCCCAAGCCTAACTCGCTCTGCAGCCGCGACTCCACCAGTGCCTCACTGCAGCTTCAACAGCATCCACAAACCACCACCTGCAATTTCAGCTCAACTACACAACAAATCCCTCTCTGCATTCCTTCCCTGAACTCAATCATACAATCAACACACACCCATTCTCATGATCATTCATAATCTCAGGAGCACAATTAGTATGTGATTCATCTCCTAAAACACTGGCAGCACATCACTTCTCTTCCCTGGATTTCTTGGTTTGTCATACTGACCCCTGAACCCATCTGCTTCTTCATCAATTTCCTCCACAATCTTCAGATTCATTACCTCACAGAAACTGGAAGCGAAACCCCCAATTCCTTCTATGTTTATCACTAGTCTGAGATCATTCATCACCAGTACCTTATGCGACCACCATTAGCACCATATTTTCTTCATACACAGACCCAAAATAGCAGCAGCTCAACTCATAATCCAGACTTCAATCTCTCAAACATCAACCCATGAAAATCAAAACCAATTTGAACCCAGACTCTGTTTCTCAATTCGAATCCCCACCATCATCAACATCTCAGCTCGACCACAGACCCATCTCCACGAGCTTGATTCCTTCATCACAAACTCGAATCGAACCCTCTAGCTCACTTTCAACAACACCACTGCCATTTATGGAAGTAGCAGACTCGTCCTCTCTTCATCTCTGAGGCATCAACACCATCTCCGATTTCTTCCGATTCATCTCAAAATTACCACCAGCTTTAATCTCTCAAATTCATCATCAATAACAGCTCCGATCCACGGCAACACAGTGTACTCAATCTTGAGATAAAACCCATCTCAACTTCTTTAACAGAACCATATCCGTCTCTGTCTTCATCTGCTCATCAATCTCTATCGAATTCATCAACTCCACCATCTTCGATTCAACAACAGACTCACCACTAACGACTCTCGGATTCCCTTTTCTCTACTCGATTTCCACAAACACCAACACCCTTATCTCTATCACTAACGACTCGACTTCAATTGTCACGAAACCCCGGTTCTGACTTCCAACCATGATTTGCTTGATTACTCATCTTTTCGCCACAATTTCCCAATCTCTCATCTCGGTTTCGACCGGGTGAAAGAGAGAAAAGAGGAGAAGATGATATTCTCGACGGATTTAGGGTATAAGTATTTGGGTGGATATTTGCACCCCAGTGATAAGGACCACCCTTCTTATTAGATAAGGCCATCCTACTTGGAAACCCCCTTAACCTTGCGGCCCTGGCTTTTGTACTCCTCCAAAAGAGAGTTGCCCCTTAACCTTGGCTGGGCTCCAGATAGTGTTCGCCCCTGAAATGACAATTTTGCCCTTTTGGTTCAAATTGGATGCTTTCTTCTTCTTTTCGTCCGTGCGACTCCATAGTAGCTATAAAACTCAAAACAAGCGTAAAATACATAATTTACAAGAAAAATAGCAAAGAAAGCATAAACAATAGATAGTAAATAGGATGTATTCTACACCCTATCAAATTCCCCCACACTTAGACTTTGCTAGTCCTCGAGCAAATCAAACTAAAAACTCACAACTCCAAAGCGTTCAAGCGTCCCAAGCATCCAAAGAGTTATGAGGACATAGAGTTCTGCATGCTAGTAATAAGAGGTTAGAAATACTAAAGAACATATTCTCGTTCTTAAATGTTGAGTGAGAAATAACCACACCATAATGAGAGAACGCGTGTTTGAGAAACGATCAATAAGCATTTCGCCTCGACTTCTGCCTCACCAAATAGGATTTTATGATTATTGCACTCAAAAGACGGCTTTTTTATGGGTCACACATGTGTGCAGGTAGGAATGAAGAAAGAAATCTGCAACACGTTGAATGGTGGGAAGGACAACTTCCGAAATATTTTTAAAAACCCACATCTTTTAATATTTTGAAAAACCATTTTTTTTTTCTAACGATCTCTACGAAAGGAATCAACCATTATTATCGAGGATGAGATTACTTACTCACCTTCACATCCGATCGCCAATTATGATAACACCACTCTCACGGCATCAATAGAAACGTCTTAGCTCCTCGTCTTGATCTCCTTGGTCTTCGTCTTCGGTTTCAACTATTGATGATAAACTCTCGAATTTCATAAATCCTTGACAATTTTTAACTCTTGTACCTTAAAAATACTTGTCGCTTGAAACTTCCTTATAGTTTTTCCTTCCCCACGGCTCATTAAATAAAAATAAGAACAAATATTTCTCTTTTTTTTTTTTTTTTTTTTTTTTTTTTTTTTTTGAAAACAAGAGAAATTAAATACAAAATAAACCATGGCCGTGGAAGAAGTATTTTACCGCTTGATTCTTCACAACTTGTATCGCCTCAAAATCATGAACTTCAATAATTCTCACCTTTTGATTTTCTTCGCTCTTGTGAATAAGTATTTATACTTGGATATAGAATTACCTCATTGTATTGTAAGTCCTCAACATATATGTAAAAATCTGCTCTTTGTATGTTGCTTTACTTGAATTTGAAATTTGCTCTTTTTCTCATTCCGTTGCTTTTAAACCTTAAACTTTTCCAACTTTCCTTGTAGATTTTGATGTCGCTCCTTGTTGATGATGAGAGTGTTTCTATGGATCCGTTGTTGTCTCGAGAGAGAATGGTGCTAGCGCAAATCGAACTACAAGAAGGAAGCTTTCATCTATAGACGTCACCCTTCATGATTGACAAAATTAGCACTCAAGAGATCAAAGAGTAGTGCTTCTATTGGTGGGAGGTTGGGTAGCTCACCATTCTACCGGAATTAACGTACGGTGACACACACTCAAAAGCTCTCTTTAGTAGATGGAAAAATTAAGGTCGGTGCCTCACATGATATGAATACGGGTAGTCTCCACTAATGATTGATCAGCAACTCTAATAATGCATTTCTCCCTGCACCAAATTCGCATCACCGGCATGATTAAATCCATTATTTAACACTCAAACAAGCAAGAAATCCGAACGTAGTTCTCTAACATTTCCAATTTCAATTATGTCGGTCAAAAAAAAAAAAAAATCTCTATGTAAACATACCTAGAAGTATGCTAGTGACTCTAAAATCTTTAAAAGTTGGAGGTTTTATGTAAAACTTTTTTTTTACTTAAATTTTTTTAATTTTTTTGTAAATTTTTTTTTAAATACATGCTTAACCACTCCCCCACACTTAAACTTTACATTGTCCTCAATGTAATTGAATCCTCCTAGCAAAGTCAAGGTGGGAAATTTTAACATGATATGAAACAAGAAAAAGAAATAACAAAAAGCAAAAGCAAAAGCAAAAGGATAAGAAATACAAAACCTATGGCTTGCCTCCCATTAAGCGCTTGTTTTAAAGTCGACGGCCCGACTTAGCTCTTGCAAGATTCATTCCCCATATACTAACAATCTGAAAATTTGAGGATCCACCCATAATACCTGTTTTGAAAACAATAATTCCATACAAATATTAGCACAAGAAAACAATAGTGATGTTATCGCTCGATAGAAATTTCCCCCACACTTATTCTCGTCCACACTCGGAAGTGTATAAAGAACATAGAATTTTGGAACTTCCATGTATTCTTCTTGGCAAACCTGCATAGTGTTAGCATCAAGTGTTTCCAATGGTGGATATCTAGAAACAAAATCATCCAAAAATACTTTCGAAGCACATACATTCAAACCAATAAGAGGTAAAGGAGAAGAATCAATATGCAAAGGGTTAGACAAACCTTGCACAATTTCTTGTATTATAGAATCCTCTTCATCCTTAAAAAATTCGAGTGAATTACTTACCTCTTGTATATCGTGGTCCTCTATTAAACCTTGCAACCATTCTTCGTCGTTTTCTACCTTAACCAAAGTTTTGGCATCATTATAATCATTGGCAAGTTCAATTGGGTCTTCCACAAAATCAATGAATTTGGTTTCATCCTCTAGCATCATCTCTTCAACATCCTCATCATCGGAATCGGGCCACTCACTAAAATGATTTTCATCGGTATAGATTTTAAGATCTTCATGTGCGGGTGTTACACCGTTTATAACAATAGGTAAGTCACACCCAATCTCCTCCTTTTGAATAGGTGAAGGATCGTTATTATGATCCGGAGTTGGAATAACTTTATCCTTGTTACAATAATTTTCATAAGGTTCATAATCATCATCATAACCCATATAATAACGTTTTTCACGCTCTATTCTTAAAGCTCTTTTAGCTTCAAAAATTTCTTCATCCGATGCTAGGCCTTCATCGATCAATTGATAGAACCTTCTCTCAAGTTCCCTCAAACTAGGTTGTCTTGCACCAAGGAGATCACACATAGATTTAGAAGCATAACTATCCTCCCCTCCTAGTGATTGTTCACTTACATACCCGTCATAAGGTTGTTGATATGTATGAGAATATCCATAAAGTCTGTATCCTAAGGATGGTTGGAAGTTGCCATAATGTTGAGGTTGAAAACCATATTGATTTTTGTAATATGCTTGCTCTTGTCCACCATACATGGAAAACCGATACCTGAAATAAGATTCTCAGAAACCTAAGTTAGATACGGTATAGAATCTAACAAAGCAAGAATATAGAAAAAAGAAAAATAAAAACAACTAAAATCGTCATTGCTCCTGACAACGCGCCAAAATTTGATGCGTGTCGTAGGTGCAATCAAATTAATTAATGTTTCCACTCGATTAAAAATAATATAATGGAAGTCAAGTTCGTTCCCACGAGGAGCAAGAGATTCTAGTTGTAAAAATTGTCACAAAAGGGGGTGTAAAAAGCAAAAAGAAAATAAACAAAGCAATTAAAAGATAAAGTTGAAAGCAATAAGAGAGACAAGACCAAGGAATCCTTCTTCGTTACGCTTAAACAATGAATCAAGTTATGTTCTTTTCTACTTGTTATTAGTCACAAATTATCACCAACCGTAGGTAAAGAAGCTAGATCGGTGCTAAACCCCTAAATCCCTTATATCACCCAGGACACGGAAGTTCTCGACTCGGATTCTATTTACCAAACCACCTAGTAGTAGATCACTCTAGATGTAATTTAAATAAATGCATTAAGATTCATGAACTTATTAGGTCAATATTAGTAGTTAGACTCTTAGATCAAGGTCTACTTTCTAACGTTGTTTTCACACACAATTGCTCCACGGAATCCCTCCGCAAGGTCTCGTGTTTTCTACTTATGTAAAGAGTCAGAAACGATTACTTATCCCCTAACTTTCACTAGCTTTAGATCAAATTAACAAATCAATTTAGTTGGCCACCCAAACAATCTATCAATCAATCATGAATGTCATTAAGATCATTCCTATTAGTAAAAACAAACGATAATTATGTGAAAAACTTCAAGATAGAATTGAAAACAAAAACTTAAATCATATTAAGAACTAGGAATTCATCCTCAATCAATAAAATTAGCTACTCATGTTAAGGAGTTCACACAAAGAATAAGAAAAGAAAAGTGTTGTGTGTGTAGAAAAGGTGTCTAAAAGATGTAGAAAACTTCTCTATTTATAGGCTTCAATATTCTCCAAATCTTCCAAGGAATAGAATCCTTTTCCTTTAGCAATTCAATTTCCAAATTCAAGTCTTTTCTCATCTTCCATCTTCTCTTTCCAAGTTTGAGTCCAATTCTCCATCAATTCCTAGTCCAAGTCTTCACACCCATGAGAAGAATCCAAACAAAATTATGGAATTTTGGCTCGCTAGGAAAACTGGTATTATGGCGGAATCCAGCCGGAAAAATCGCCGGAAAATATCTCGGGTGACCAAGCAAAGTCCACCCAGGTCATAGGTCAAACGGTCAAAACGGTCCAACTCGGGGTGGTCAACTCGGTCAAGCACCAAGTCATTTGTCGGATGACTCAATCTTCAGTCAGACTGAGTCACGGTTGAGTCGGATGTAGTCGTGTAATGCAGTGCGAATGAGCTTGGCATGAGCCCATTGCACTAGCCTAAGCTTGTGATGCACAATCCCTGTGCTTCCAGCCATGATGGCCCTGCATTGCACCATCTATCCTGCCCTATAACTTGCACACTTAACCTGTAATCATTGCAGTGCCAAACCTGCAATTACTACACCACTCTGCAACCACACCAACATCTCCAATTCCATACTTGTGCATGCTGCAACACGAGTTCAAGCCATCCCGTAACCTCACAAGCATCTCACCTCAGTCCCATGGTCATCTCCATTGTCCTTCTTGCTGGTTCCCAAGTCTCTTCTCAAACCTAGACATACATTTATTGCTTCTGCAACACAGCCTGCCATTCTCCACTCTCTCCCAATCCACCAGTGCCAACCACCAAGCTCTTCACTTCTTCATCGTCACTGCACTGCAACTCAGAGACAGCAGCAATCATTCACAGACTACAATTCAGTGCCTTGTAACTCTCGGCTCAATCATCTTTGCACTCTGCTATCACCATGACCTGTATAGCTGTTGCACCAATTCATATCCATCCATCGCCTGCACTGCGCATAACCAGCTCCAGTACCCTCTAGCTAAGATGCTCTAATAAATGGTCATCACATCCATCGCAACAACACCAATCTTCACTGCCAATTTTTCTCCATTCTGATAACCACACTGCCCAAGCCTAACTCGCTATGCAGTCAACGACTCCCTGATGCCCTCACTGGCGACTTCCACAGCATCCACAAACCACCACCTGCAATTTCAGCTCAACTACACAACAAATCCCTCTCTTGCATTCCTTCCCTGAACTCAATCATACAATCAACACACACCCATTCTCATAATCATTCATAATCTCGGGAGCACAATTAGTATGTGATTCATCTCCTAAACGTTGCAAAGACATCACTTCTCTTCCCTGGATTTCTTGGTTTGTCATACGACCCACAGAACCCATCCGCTTCTTCATCAATTTCCTCCACAATCTTGATTCATTACCTCACGTAAGCCTGAAGCGAAACCCCAATTCCTTCTATGTTTATCACTAGTCCGAGATCATTCATCACCGTACCTTATCGACCACCATTAGCACCATATTTTCTTCATACAGACCCAAAATAGCAGCAGCTCAACTCATAATCCAGGACTTCAATCTCTCAAACATCAACCCATGAAAATCAAAACCAATTTGAACCAGGACTCGTTTCTCAATTCGAATCCCCCCATCATCAACATCTCGGCTCGACCACGGACCCATCTCCACGAGCTTCAATTCCTTCATCACAAACTCGAATCGAACCCTCTAGCTCACTTTCAACAACACCACTGCCATTTATGGAAGTAGAAGACTCGTCCTCTCTTCATCTCTGAGGCATCAACACCATCTCTGATTTCTTCCGATTCATCTCAAAATTACCACAAGCTTCAATCTATCAAATTCATCATCAATAACAGCTCCGATCCACGGCAACACAGTGTACTCAATCTTGAGATAAAACCCATCTCAACTTCTTTAACAGAACCATATCCGTCTCTGTCTTCATCTGCTCATCAATCTCTATCGAATTCATCAACTCCACCATCTTTGATTCAACAACGAGACTCACCACTAACAGCTCTCGGATTCCCTTTTCTCTACTCGATTTCAACAGCACCAACACCCTTATCTCTATCACTACTCGGCTTCAATTGTCACCCAAAACCCAGTTCCACTGACTTCCAACCATGATTTGCTTGATTACTCATCTTTTACGCCACAATTTCCCAATCTCTCATCTCGGTTTCAGCTTCAGGTGAAAGAGAGAAAAGAGGAGAAGATGATAGTCTCGACGGATTTAGGGTATAAGTATTTGGGTGGATATTTGCACCCCAGTGATAAGGACCACCCTTCTTATTAGATAAGGCCATCCTACTTGGAAACCCCTTAACCTTTGCGGCCACGGCTTTAGTACTCCTCAAAGAGAGTTGCCCCTTAACCTTGGCTGGGCTCAGATAGTGTTCGCCCACTGAAATGACAATTTTGCCCTTTTGGCTCAAATTGGATGCTTTCTTCTTCTTTTCGTCCGTGCGACTCCATAGTAGCTATAAAACTCAAAACAAGCGTAAAATACATAATTTACAAGAAAAATAGCCAAGAAAGCATAAACAATAGATAGTAAATAGGATGTATTCTACACCCTATCAAGTTCCCGCATTGTTTTGCTCTACCACTAGTTGGTCACATAGGTGGCTTGTCTCTTTTTTGGACCAACTAAGTCAACATACAAATTAAATTTGCCAACCAATCAATTATACACGCAATTGTGACGTCGGCAAAAATCCCGCCTTGGTTTCTGTCTGCAATATATGGGCCTCCTCATCCGGTTGCAGAGCAGATCCTTCGGGAGTCATTGCGGCAATTATGAACTTAGATGATGATGATCCTCATCTCATGGTTGGGGACTTAATGACATCCTCTGCAAAGTGAAAAACAAGGAGGCAAACATGTCTCGCATACTCAAATTCTGAAATTTCAAAGTTTTTGTATTCTTGTTCTTTGTTGGATCTTGGATTTGTAGGTACTCCATTCACTAGGTCAAATAGATAACATGGGAATAACCTAATCCGGGAGAGACTTGATCGAGCTTGCGCAACACCATCATGGAGAATCGGTTTTCCTCATGCCACTATCTTTAACCGGACGCGATTTGCTTGGATCATGGGCCAATTGTTTTACAACTCGAGCGTCTTGCTTCACACCTCACAAGCCTTATCGATTTGAGCACATGTGGCTATTACACCCAGGTTGCATACCAACTATCAAAGATGCATGGTACAAACCAACGAATGTCTCCACAACATACATTTTGCAACAGAAACTCATTACATCCAAGAAAGCTCTTTGCAGATGGAGTAAAGAAATTTTTGGGAAACTAGAAGAACAAATTAAACTGTCAGAGACAAGTTTGGAACATGCACAAGCACGATATGCTACTGCTCAAGAAATGCCATAGGCTACCCAAGTGGCTGAAACGGCTCTGCAAAATCACATTTTTCTGCTCAACTGTAAAAATGAATACTGGAAATCAATATCAAGAGTTCAATGGCTCACAGATGGAGACCGCAACACTGGGTTCTTCCACATAACTTCCACAATTCATTGAAGCCATAATCTGATGTAGAAAAATCATAATTTATGGATAGACGACAATTTTTCAATAATAAATACTTTTGTATCTTATTTTGACACTCTATACTCTCAACCTCCTACTACCATAAATGATGATTTGTTTTCTAATGTGCAGTTTCTCCTTTCGTTGGGTCGGCGAAACATCTAGAAAACGGGGGTGTCTCAAGAGGAGATAAAGCGGGCATTATTCTCTATCAACAAAGAGGGTGCCCATGGACCGGATGGATATTCGAGAAAGTTCTACATGGCATCACAGGATATTGTTGGTCCAACAATCACCAATTTAGTTCTGAGACTTCTTCGAGAATGGGTCTTTCTCTTCTCAAATTAACCATACCCATCTACCTTGATTCCCAAAACCGAAAACCATGAAAACCCTTCTTAGTACCGTCATATTGGTCTTTGCAATGTAAGCTACAAAGTCATTTCAAAAATCATAGTGGCTAGGATTCGTCCGTATCTCCCTCTTCTCATAAACTCCTACCAAAGTGCTTTCATCCCTAAAAGATCTATTCATGACAATATTGCTCTAGCTATGGAAGTATTCCACCCAATCGAACGTCTTCATGAGTCAACAACCCAAATTTGCACTCAAAGTTGACATTCACAAAGTTTATGATAAACTTGATTGGCGGTTCATAGAGAAAGCTATGGTGACTTTGGGTTTGCAAATTGGTTAATAACTAGAATTATGTTACGCATCAAAAGTGTTACATTAGATATCAAGATTAATGGTGCTCTCATGGTTTCATCCAACCTTCGTGTGGCATTCGTCAAGGAAACCCTTTATCTCCTTACATATTCATTATGTGCGAGAAATTCTCTCAACCAATTTGATTTATATGGAACATCAGGACAGATAAAAGGTACTAAAATCTCCCAAAATTCAACACCCATTACGCATCTCATGTATGTGGATGATTTGCTACTTACTTGCCATGCCAATCCCAAACACTTCTAGAATCTCATACATACCATATACGAATCTGACACCTCGGCGGACACCATGACTTCAAAGTCTTGTATCATCACCACCCCCACCTTAGTTCACATCAGATTAACACATTGAACTCAATTTTCTATTTTACCACTACTTGATACCACCTACCTATCTTGGTGATCCTATCTCCCATGGAAGAAGATCAGAGATAGATATAACCCATTATTGCGAGAGACTTATCGGTAAACTTCAAGGATGGAAAACCAAAATTACGAACCAAGCGGGGCATCTTGCTACTAATAAATACTTCGCTCATGCCCACTACAAACCATGTAATGCAAAGCGCCCTCCTTCCTCAACACATAGACCACAAAATTGATCAATTGAAGAGGAATTTATTTTGGGGTCACTTTGGAAAATACAAAGGAAATTGCATACTATCAACGGGAAAATTCTTGGTAAGAATAAATCTACAAGAGGGTTAGGTATTGGAACAAGTGAAACTATGAACAAGGCTTTACTCCTCGACCCGATTGTGGGTCATAAAGGATCAACCAAATTCTTTACACTCCTCTACTTCCAAACACTACACCAAATTCGGAATTGTGACAATTCGTAACGGCTTATGGCGTTACAAATTTCCCGTTACAAAAATTTCGTAACGAGGCACGGGCGTTACTAATTTTTTTAAAATTAAATAACTGAGGTCTAAGCGTTACGAATTTTTTTATAGGCGTGCAGTCACACGCTTGTTCACACTTGGGTGGCAACACCTTTAGAATGTGTGTGTGCCATTCACATGCGTGGCTATTGTGTTTCATCTACATAGTTTATTCCCTAACCTAATATCTCTACCCTTCATTTTCTTCTCGAGATGCGCCTCGATCATAAAATTTCTATCTAACCCTAAGTTCTATCTTTCGAATGAATTTCATTTTTCTTATCCAAAATCAAAGACTGGGAGATAGGCAAAAATAGAAACCTATTTACCTTCTCGGTTTTCTTCCATCGATCTCTCGATCAAACCTCTTTCTCTTCTCTTCTTTTATGTTTTATCTCCTCATTTTCTTTTATTAATATCTGCTTGTCCTGTACAAAGCGAGATAGAGAAAGTAGAAATTAGGGTTTCAATCTACAAATCTGAATCAATGGCGTGCTAGAAGAATTGACATTTAGGGTTTGTTGATTGGGTTTTGTCTGAATTAGGTTTTGAGATATTGGTGACGAGTTGTCCAGAAGAATTGACATCTAGGGTTTGGTGATTTAGATGCAGTGAGATTGCGGGTTCTTGGTCTTTGGTGTTGGAGAAGGTTTGAACAGAAATTGCGAGATGAATGAGTTTATGCAATGAGAGAAAGAATGGAGTCACAAAGTGCGTGAATTATTGATAATCTTTGGTGGTATTGTTAGATGAGAAACTTGAATAAGACTAGATGAATGTATTAGGTTTACAAGAAAATGGTGAGATAGAGTTGATGGAGTCTGCCAAATGGATTGCTTACATGGGTTTACGTGTTGATTGTATGCAAGGGAATGAGATTGATGGTGATTTGGCTTTGAGAAGAAAGTAGAATGGTGTTTTATAGTGTTGCAATGGGTTGCTTATGGAGAATGCCTCGAGTGTGTTGTTACGATGGTTTTCTTCCTCAATTTCATCTCGCTGCTGATCAGAATGAGGGTTTTCTTTTAATAATAAGTCGCTAACAATGGGGTTTGTTGTTTTGTTTCTATTATGCATATTGGGTATTTTGATTGTACTTTGAAATTTATGTTAGGGTATATAAATCCTCAAAACTAGATAAATTTTTATATCTACTTTGAAATTAATGAATTTTCTCATCCTAATCTTGCATAACTATAATCACTTCCAGCGCCATAATCACCAGACCTATTCAATACTGACCATGAGAGTCATAAGCTTATTTCTGTAGAAGGTATACTCTGTGACGATGGTATGCAAAACTTTGCTCGTGTTTAAGATTGATTGAAGGTGTTATTTTTGTTCGCGGTTTCAATTTGATTATAATCGGTAGTTAGTATTATTTTGTGGTAATCCATCCGACATACATGAGTGAGTATGTAAAGCTAATGTTTTCTTTGGTAAGAATGAATGTGCAACCGGTTTTAGGATCTTAGGTTGAAGAATAAGAATTCCTTCAGAGAATACTAAGAAAAACCATGATGATGTTGCTTTGAGGAGGGAGTCGACCTTTGAATAATATATTGATCCAAAGCAACATGAGATTGAGCTCACGAAAAAGGATATTGAGTCTTTCGAGCAAAAAAGCCATCGACCCTAAATTACTTTGTGCCCTCTTGGAACATCTGATCTATTTTATCTTTTGTTTTCTAATTTAGTAGTATAAGACTTTCAGTGTGATTGCGTTTTTGGCTTTGATGCAGTCTGTTTTTTTACTGGTGGCAGCTTGAACTGGGTACATATATGAAGATTTCTTCCTGAGTTATTCTCTTGATGTGCAAGTTATTCCACCTTGTATAGGTATGCTTTCCCTATTTAGGGAATTTGAATTGTCTCTTTCAGTTCAAGCTTCAATCGCTGCCAACACATGGGTTGTTAGTGGTTCCCCTCAAACAAAGAGTAAGCTCCTCCATTATCATTGTTTATCTTTCTAGCATGAGAATGTATTCTTCTTTATGTTAATGTTTAATGCTTGGCGAGTATTTGTTCATTTTGTGGATCATATACTTCGGACATCAATTTCTACCCTTAATCAAGCGATTACTAGATATACAAGTTATCATGGTGCTTCTCTGTGGTTTAGCAGTACCATGACCATCATTGTTTTGTTTCTCATGTCCATTGTTGTTTGGAAAACTTACTCGGTTATTTTTGTATATTTTAGTGCAAGATCTTTTACCGGAATTATCAACCAATTGTGTAAGTTTGCCTTTGTTCATTTTCCTTGTTTTCTTGTGCATTTCCAAATATTATTGTTGGTACTGGTATTTGGTGTTTAAACAACGATATGCCATGTACTCGGTGTTACTTTTTCAGGACCCGATAACTTGGACAACTTGAGGAAACTTGCAGAACAATTCAAGCGAGATGCCTGGTGGTGCAGCTGCCATTCTAGGAAAAATCCCTGAGGAGGATGACGATGATGTGCCGGATCTTATGGATAGAGAGACATTCGAAGCCGCAGCCGACGAGGAAAAAGTAGCTTCCTAGATATTTTAAGGGAGAGCTAAAATACTATATCCCTACAATTTACATTTTTTATATTATCTATTATCTTGAAATTTTAGTGTTCTCTACACTTTGTTTTTTTCCCTATTAGGCTCTTCTCTCCTTTCTCTTGGTAGCAACCATGTTCATGGGAAAACCACCATTAAATATAGTTTACACCCTCGAGCATTACATGTATCTATCTTGTTTGAAGAATTGATAGTCTTGTCATTGTTGCAAATTTTCTTATGCATGTGCACTTCGTCGTGAACTGCTGTTACTCTTCACTCCTTAGACATTGTTAGTAAGAAAATCTGATGGATCTATAGTCCCCTACAGGATCACATCTCAGTTAATCCCCTAATGGATCATATCACATGTTTCCTGTATGTAAAATATTTTGCTTTGGCTTTCCATTTTTTGACATGTTCTCAGCCATGGTAATATCTTTGATTTAACCTAAGTGCTTCCTTGGGTGAATAAGGTATATGTTATACGCTTCGTGATATCATAATAGTTGTACATACTGAAATTTGATTGGTGGTTTTAGGTGGAAACAACTGAAGAACTTGAGAAGAAGAAGAAGAAGAAGAAGAAAGAAGAGAAGGTATGTCATTGTTTTCCCAGTTCCATCTAAATTAGTGTTTACCAACTCTTGATTGCATTGAGTTGATTATGATGTTTTTTGATAGGGGTGAGATGATTGAAGAGGTTGTCGTAATGTCTTTATTTCTTTCTGCAAAAGGATCAAGATTGTGCTTAATATCGTCGAGATGGGCATCGGGGATGATCAATTTTGGACCAATCGATTCTATGTAGGAAGTTAGTAAGTTTCTATGTATTGCATTAGAAATTTGGAACTTAGTTTCTATCTAGTCCTTAGAATTTGATAATTAACAAAAATATTAGTACTTTGAAGAATTTGTGTAGTTAACAAAAAAAATTGTACTTAGAAGAATTTGTGTTGTTTTCTGACATGAATTGGTTGAATGTAGTGTAAATTGATTGTTGAATATGATATGAATTGATTGTTGAATGTGGATGATATGAAAGGTGGATGCAGGTTAATAGAAATTAAAACTTATTTCCGTGGAAGAACGAGCGCCGGTCAATATTGACTTGGTCCAAATTAGTGATATTGACTAATTTTGACGAGATCAATCTTATTTGTGATAAATTTTCTTTGTTATAAAAAAATTAATGTAATTTGGAAGATGTTACGACCGCGTTATTACAAAAAAGTCGTGTGACCTTGAGTTATTACTGCGTGTCAATTGACTAACGACTCAAATTTATTACTAAGGCGATTACAACCAAAATTATTAACGGCTCCGTTATTAGTTAAAAAAATGTAACACCCACTTTTTGCAACAGGGCAAGAGCCGTTACATACTTCGTTTAGTAACGGCTTAGTTACATTACTAATCCCGAGAATTTGGTGTAGTGAAAAGCAAGTACCTCCACGATTCTTCGTTCTTGCATCTGTGACCATCACTAATTCAAATCTAGCCCCCTTTGGAGAGACATCAACAAGCTTCTACCTCTATTTAACTTGGGGTTATTCCATCAAGTAAATTCTGGATCTCAAACTTCAATTTGGTCCCAACAATGGATGTCAGAATCGAAATCAATACCCAATATCACATCTTCACCACTTCACTTTGTTTCCCAACTAATCAACCCACGGAATACCCAACTTATACAAGCGATTACCGGCCCAATTACTACCTTAAAAATCATTGCCATCCCTCTGCCGGACAACCCTTCCATTGACAATCTGATATGGTACCCAACGAAAGCTAGAACTTACTCTGTAAAATCTGCTTATAGACTTTTCCACCAGTACGCCAAACCAAACCAGACCACATCCCCTCGACACTTTATTTGGTCTCCCCAACAAAAAAAAAAAAAAAAAAAAAAAAAATTCACATCTTTTATGGAAAACCCTAAACAATGGCCTTCCAACTAGAGAGATGCTTCACCATCGACAGATCATCAACACCCCTTGTGCCCTTTGTGAAATGAATCCCCGAAACCATATGTCACATGTTATTCTTATGCCCTCAAGCTCGGTGATCGGAACCAAGTTAAATCTTTTTTACAAACTCAATACCCTCAATGCCTCTTGTTATCTCTCATCTCCTCTTGTTGAGAATCTGCTCCACCCTTTGCCTCCTCGCTCCAAACCACCTGATGAATACATAACACACATACATTACACATTATGGCACATTTGGATTCAAAGAAACAAAACATTTTTCAACAAAAAAATGAGACACCAACTATTACCAGATCTACTTATCATTAAAGAAATAGCTGAGACCGATGGGCACAACTATTTCAACCACCATTAGCTCCGGGTCTCTCAGCAAACAAGGCGCAACAACAACCATCAAACTTATCATTATACTGCTTCTGTAGGATGGACTCCACCACCAACTGGGATACCTAAACTCAACTGTGATGGGGCTTCAAGAAATAATCCGGGCATAGCAAGAGCTGGAGAAGTTCTACGTAATGAAGAAGGAAGGTTCTATCCATAGCAGAACCATTAGGTTTTACATCGGCAATCATGGGTTTGAGGCAGAGAGGAATGTTAGCTTGGTCTTTACAGGACATGCCGAATGAACATTACCAAGCACCTCATTGAAACTGACTCTCTTTCGCTTGGATACTACCTCACTACAAACACCACACCACCATGGCACATTCAACCTTTAAGTTATAACATTAGCTTATCAATAGCATTTAAGTTCTCAAAAATATAAAAGTGCATTTTCCTTATTTATTTTGTTTTTCTGAAGCATAAATAGATTTATAACATTAACAAATAATAAGTGAATTTAGGTGAAATCCTAAATATTATATATATTAAATCTGAAATAATAGGTATAAATCTGAAATAAGTGACACGAGAAGGTGGATCTATAATCTGTTAAATCCAGGTTCGGGTGGGATCCTCCTTTTTGTTTCAATCGGTCTATATCTTGAATCACCCATGTTAAAGTTTAAACCTCTTCCATGAGAAGAAGCCTACTTAGCTACAAGCCTAAAAGGAAAAAAACACCCCTTTCGACAAGCAAGTTTGAGCTCGGGTCGTTGATATCATCTACAACTTTACTGTTGTATCACAATGACATCCGCCGGTATTAAAGAAAAATCCTCCTTCAAATCTTATTTAATAGACCGTTTAAGCTTGTTCTTATGGTTTAAATTATAGGCATACTTATTCTCCTCAAGAAACAATTCACCAAATAGTTTTTAAATTATACACGTTAACATGTTGATGCTCAGTCGCTTCAAGAAAAATCATTTCTAGAATTTCACCTAGGCTAGCGGTTGATCATGTGACGCTTGGGATTAAAAAAATGAACCAAGCGATAGAGTAATGATAGGACTCTTGATCGTGTTTTTCTGTTGTTATTCATCTCGAGCATCACATGTTTATTCGTTTCCCTTTTATTCAGTTTCCCAGTCTGTGACACTTTTTCATATAAAAGGGTGTATGAATGAGTTTGGGTGAAAGTGAATCTATCCACTACCCATAGCAACACCTAATTTAATCAATTTGGATCAACTCTTTCACTTTAAATAAGTATTCTCATTCTATAGTCCTTGCTTTAAGGGCAGAATAAAAATCAGTCATAGTTTCCCCGAACCCTGAATCCAAAATCATAATATGTATGATTAGGCTAGTAAGCCTATTAAACTCGGAAGGGAGTAATCCGATAAGTTACAATGGAATTATATATACATTTTAACTTAACTAGTGATTAAGTTAAAATGAAATTTCTTGTGCAATTTTCGTTTTCGTTTTTTATCATCTGGACTTTGCTCTTTCACATATTCATAGAGTTTCCATGCTTATAATATTAGGATTTGAAAATTTGATTTAAACAATTTGTTACAGGAGATTCTCTTTCGAACATAAGAAATAAATTAATTCAAATGATAATGGACCATACGAAAATGAAGAATCTGCCGTAGTAGGGCCATATGGTGATGCGGAGATGGAAAATGTCAACTCTAAAACTGTCTACTTGCCAGAAGAAGTTCCCTTATACTATTATTTTGGTGTTCAGAGAAGGAGACTCTTAAATAACGGTAATAAATCTCCCCGGATCAAATTTGATAGTCGTTAAGATTGCAAATTAGAGGACATGGCAAACTTGTGAATGCTTCGGAGGAGTTTGACTTTGACTCGGTAGGAGGACAAAATCAAAATTTGTAAAATCGACTCGCTAATCGAGACCTACGGCTAATGAATTAACCAGGAGGGTTGTCAATGCCTGTATTTTTTTCACCCAGACTTTTTTCCATAAAAGAAAACACATTTTCAAGACCAAACTATCACAACCCAGAAGGGCCAAAACTTAAGAACTGCTCTCTGTTCCGTATACTCAATGGCCAAGTCCAATTTTAGATGTCACTCTCAAGAGGAAATCAAGGTTACAAGTGTGAGTTGATTTCACACCCTTTGACGAAATCGGTTTTCAGATGTCACGTTCTTTAATTTAAGCAGTGAGCTTGGTCTATTGTGAGAATGGTGGCAGGATCACTTTCACCAAATCTAGGACTAGGTTCTAGGTCATTTACATAGCCTGTTGAAAATGAAAAAATGATTTCCACCGAGAGTTTTCCATATACGTCTTAGACCTTTTATTCCAACGTGTGTGTGAATTGTAAATGCTGCCGCAGCTTCTCTCCACAGTTTCCTCCAGTCACGCTTATATATGTGTTCCTCCGCTCTCCTTCTCTTCAGGATTACCAATCTGATACTGAGTTGGTCCATACTGTACTGGACGTCCGCAAGAATTTTCCTTGGAATATGCATCCAGAATCTGTTGTAACAGTGTACATCCGACCACAACAGTTAGCAAACAACATGGTGGAATGAAGGATATATATGCTTACCACATTACAGTGCAAGCTGAGTAGCAAGTTGGTGTTCCGGAGATTTTGTAGATTTTCTGACCAAAAGTGGCTTAGTCTTGGTGCAGCTAATCAAAAGTACTACTGATACAGTAAGCTGACCAAGTGCATAAAGACTAAACCATTTTGGTTAGAAGTGTCATCTCCACTGAGGGTCCTCCGGAGTAGAGTTGCGTGTCCCAGTGGAATTCAAACTCAATGTGGATTATCTGATAACAGTTTCGAAAGATGAAAGTCTTTGGCCTAAAGCAGCAACAGTTTGCACAATGTCTTTATTTGCCGATGCTCATTACAAAATTGTTGTACCCTACAATCAGCCAAAACAGCAACAAATACGCATCTAGTCTTCCAAGTTTCCATGCCTACTCAAGCAGATCATAGAGAGTAGTTTCTCCTCCCACCTGACTCGAAAACCCTGAAAAGTGAAAACCCACACAATGGAAAATATATATGGGAACCAGTAAAAATAAATAAAAGACACATGGGAATTGAAATCGTACTTTCACATTAAAATTACACTGATAATTTACACACACCTATACAAATTTTGATATTTCAAACCACACCAATACCGTCAATAACTAATGAATTTTGGTAAGTCTAGAAAGCTTCTCTAATAGTTTGCCATGGTTTATTGCAATGAAGGAAGTTTAGAAAGCGGTGACAATGAGAAGTATACATACATGGGGTAAATAGGATACCCAAACTTTGAACGAAAAAATTCAAACCAAGAACTGACTGCATTTATGCGGTATAAAAACTCGGGAAACAAAGGTTGAACAGATATGTGAGCATTACCTGTTACTGGGATGTGAGGCTTCTGCACACAAAGATTTGGATGATCAAATTTCTTCTGATCTACGATGCATGAAGTTAAATAAGTGGTTAAATGGAAACAAAACTATTTGTCACACTCAGAATTTATCCATTGAGATCGGAGAATAATTCGAAACTGGAATTTCACAACGAACAAAATAACAGGAAGCTGAGTAAGGTAATCATGAGATATTACAGGAGCCTCAAAGCTTATTAGAGTTTTATAATAGTCACATTAGTATCTTGTACAAATACCGTAAATAGCTTCTTCTAAAACGCCCATAGTCAGTTTCTATTTAAGATAGTGGGAAACATACAAAAGGTGCTCATAGTAAATCCGAAAATGCCTGAGTTGATAACAATGATTTTAAAATTAGAATTCGTCCTCAGGAAGATATACATTTTCTTCTTGTATTAGGAGTGAAAGTTAACATGTTATTAGTTATTACTGATATATAAAGGAAAAGTTTTGATACAGATACATTTGCAGACTTAATACAAAGGAAAATAGGTTGAGTGGTACAAACTTTCTTGGTGCAACTCAAAAATTCTTTTAGGTTGCCCTCCGACTCTTCTTTAAGCACATCAAATAAATGAAAATTGAATTCGAAAATCACGACTTCCTCAAGTTAGTATATCCAAAAATTTCGGTTAGTTTGCAAATCATCTGACAAGCTACACAAGACAATTAATGTCGGGTGTAGGTAGTGGGATTTGAGACATTCCCTGAATATAATCAAGAAACACTATAGCCGCGTGAGACGGTAACACATCTCATAAAGAGAAGTGCACAATGTAACACAAGCTAGTAAGAAAATGAAACAAAAACGCCTGGATTGAAAAAATAAATTAAGAGTTTTCTTTAAACTGCATCAACATCAAAGAAACTCCAAATATTTCAATAGTTGAGACTCAAAAACTGAAGAAAAAAAAAGAGAACACCAACAACATAACCGAGAGAAGTAGAGGAGAATGTAAAGACATTTCAAGCTAGTAACACGAGCAGTTTCAGTGTTGTAAAGGATTATGCAGTGGTAGTACACTTCCAAACAAAGATTAGCATGATTAATCAAGGGCGATTGTACAATTAAAGATCAACGAAACACAGCCATGTAGACTCAGAGCCGAGTCAGCAAACAGATAATTTCATGAATAGCTTTGCTATTTCATCTAAACTTAATGTATTACGACTGGAAGAAAAAAAGTGCAAAGGAAAATCAAAAGAAAAAGTACTTTTAACCTGTAGAAGAGGATAAACTACTTACTAGACTACTAAAAAGGAGGCTCCCGCCAGTTGAGATCCCGAGGAGTGAACTTGGACCAATTAGGTTCAATCCAAGTGCAGTTTGTACGCCACCCCTCTGTCTCATATAAATTCTTAGAAGAATGCCGACCCCCAAAAGAGTCATACCTACCGGTTTCAAGTGAATAGAACAGGATCCCTTCTCCATTCAAACATAGTCTAGGGAAATATATTTTGTTCTCCATTTGACTGTTCGGAGCAATGGCTGAAAAACAAGAGGTGTGGCTTATGAACAACATATGCTTTCCCAAACTTTCAACTTCAACCCAATCCATAACGGGGAAATTCAATTTAAAGATTCTGACCAGCTTTTCTTGACATCCTAATTTCACTAATAAAAGATCTTCTCCACTCTTCACCAGGAAACTTGGATACGGATACGTATCATCATATCTGCAACAGGGTGTCCCATGAACTTTCCAGGTATTATACTCTAAGTTGAATGTTCCTATGAGTCCGTCGTAATCTACGCAATATAAAGCTCCTTGGTGCAAAATTGGAGGAATACACAATGGCTTATACTGAATAGTATTGTCAAAGTTGAAAATATCCCAAACCTGTTTCCCTCTGGTAATGGAGTAGACAGTGATTGTTCCTTGTTCACTTTGATCAACGGCAAAAACTTTACAGTCCGCGGAAGTTGGCAACGAACAGAAACAAATGTTAGAAGAGAAATAATGCCCCGGCAAGTGCGGAAGATTGATGGTTTCCCTTGTGAATGGATTGTAGAAAAATATTATTTCCTCTCTTGACATCAATAGCCAACCGCCCTTTTGAAAACAGATAGTAGCACCAAGTAGCAACTCTGAAAACTTAATGAGATAGTACTCGTTACTACGCACGGGGACTACGAAGTTGTAGACGGTTGCGTTGTTATCTCTACAAAACACCAGCAATGGAAATAAATTTGAGGTTTTTGTGATACTAGTTGTTGCAAAAGTCGGCTTCGATACAGGCATCATTGCTCGAATTGTTTTACAGACTGAACGAAAATGCACATAATCCAGTGGATGAAGATAACTTGCTACCATCTGTTTAGAATCAGCATCAAGAATATCCCAAGGACTAGTATCTTCAGATCCTCCGTCCTTCTCATTCTTTTCAAAGGCAATTATACTTAATTGGCTTTCCACTGCCTTTCCCATGCAGTCTTCTTCTTCTTCCTCTTGTTGCTGTCCATCAAGAATCATGATCCAATCTGACGGCATACACGGCAAACATCGCAAAATAACTGCTTTAAGAAAATCCAAAGGACTTGTTTCTTCAAATCTTCCCTCCTTCTCTTTCTCATTCTTTTCATAGGAAACTATACTTGAATCACTTTCCACTGCCTTTCCGTGCAATCTTCTTCTTCTTCCTCTTGTTGCCGCCCATCAATAATCATGATCCAATCTGATGGGAACCATGTCTTTGGCAGCATTAAACAGGGTAAAATAACAGAGTTACCACTACTTTGTACTTCAAATTTGTATAAACCCTGATCTTTCGGAAGTGTGTAATACAGACAACCACTTGTGAGTCCCAATTTGGACGCCGAGCAACAAGCTCTGGTGTGTTTGCTAATAAAGAGAACATGATCTCCCAAACAAGTCACCTCCTTCCACTCCTTTGTAGAGAAATCCAACCTCAACACAACTACTGTGTTGAATACCTTCATGTTTTGTCTTGTATTCAAGTTTATATGAACCTTGAAGAGTTCAACAGAAGTCTCTACATAAAAATCTCTGCATTCAGTATGGTCCCCTTTCCTTCTCCAAGGATCATCATTGTCGTCATCCATCTCGTATGGACATAAAATGAGGGAATACTCATCGTTATCCCAAAGCTTTCCCTTATCAATCTCTAGGTAATTGCCAAATCCACCCATAAGATATAACTTATCTTTAAAACAACAGAGAGAATCACCATCAACCCATTTTGTTCTCCATTCTTTATCCCCAGGGTGACAAAATACCAAAAACATTTCATAATCGTCGATATCATCAGTACCGCAAAAAAGAAAAAGCAATAAAACCACCGGCTCATTATCAGGATACCCAATTGTACTATTACTAGTTCTAGGAGGGGATGACAAAACACAGTCTAACAGTTCATACTCATACGGTTCATGACACCAAGGTAGTAAACTAGGCAACTTAATGATCTCTAATGATGCAGGATTCCACAGAAAACAATCACCATAATCCCAGTTCGGTGCATAGTTATAGTTTATATCATGACAAATAACAACTAACCAGCCTTGATGAGAATGCTTTTGATAATAAATTTTTCCACTCAATTCAGGTATGTGTTTTCTATAACTTCTGATATTGGGTTCACAGATATTGAAAAAAGATTGATTTTGTTTGCTACCTTTTATTTGGTATGGAAAGACAAGCCATGGTGCTGCCTTTGGTAATGGTGGAGACTTGTGTTGAACTCTCTTCACAATTGATGATGATACTACATTGGCAGCTTCTTCACCCATAATCACAAAAAAAATAAGTTACAGATTAATAAATAAAGTGTTGCAGACTATAAATTTCATCCACAGTTTGTAGCTGTATGAGGAATTGTAGAAGAAAAAGGAGCTGCCTTTTTCAGAGTTTAAGAGGAGAAGAAAGTTGGAGAAATCTGTGGATTTGAAATTGAGAGTGGAATACAACCTAAAAACCATGAATTGCAAAATCTGGGTTTGTGTATTTATTTACAGGTAATTTTTGATCCGAAAAGGGGAAGAAAAAAAACTGCCTTTTTTAGGGTTTGAGATGAACAGGAAGGGAGAAGGAAAAGGGAAACTTCAACTTATAGGTAAATAAACATACGAATGAATTTTGAATCAAAGGGTTGTAAATTTTTATGTAATTGTTGATGAATTCAACTTCTGAATGGAAAAAAGCAAACCGTAAGTGAAAAAGTTTGTGGTTTTGGAGAGGAAGCAGTGCTACTTCTGAATGGAAAAAAGCAAACCGTAGTGCTACGTTGACCGCCAAAATAATCATGAGAAATCCCGCGGGATCATCCAATGGCTGAGAGAGGGGGAGCCTGGGGAGATTTGCAGGGGGGTGGGACTAAGGTGGGGGCCACCTTTTTTTCTCTCACACGGTGGTGGTTGCGGGATTCACTACCGCAGACACCAAGCATTGTTGAGAGGAACAGTAGTGCTACGTTGACCGCCAAAATAACCGTGAGAAATCCCGCAGGATCATCCAATAGCTGAGAGAGGGGGAGCCCTGGGGGAGATTTGCAGGGGGTAGGGCTAATATGGGGGCTACCTTTTTTTTTTCTCTCACACGGTGGTGGCTGCGGGGTTCACTCTCAGTACACCAAGCATTGTTGAGAGGACAATAGTGCTACGTTGACCGCCAAAATAACCGTGAGAAATCTCGCAGGATCATCCAATGGCTGAGAGAGGGAGAGCCCTGGGGGAGATTTGCAGGGGGTGGGGCTAAGGTAGGGGCCACCTTTTTTTTTTATATTACATATGGATGGTCTAGATTTTATCTGTATGTTATGGACGATTTAGATTTACATTTGATTTGTACTTTATTGATTTTGTTCAAGAAAATCCAAAGGTACGTGGGACCCACTTTCTAACAAGTATCGGGTCGGGCGAAGATAATATCTCGTAAACTTCTTCTCTCCAAAGATGCGACAAATTTTTTATACCGGATGCCTGCAGGCCTAGAGTCGACTTACCCATTGGTAAGGGTAACCCTTAACACATTCTGTGTCGTGTTTGTGATGGACATGGAGTAGGCACACTACTCTAGTTGGGTTTACGCATTCGCGACCATTAAAGCAGCATATCCACTTTATCCATGTCTAGGAGCATAGCAAGGGACACTTGCCGACCTGCCGGAGGATGGTTTTACATGTTCACATGTTGAAGGTATAGCCCCGAAAGAGTGTGACCCTAGACGAAGGCGAGCATACACCTCGACCGAAATCCAGACATACCTTAAGCCACCCCGGAGGACAAGACGTCGAGATGCATCGATAACGCCGGCCTTAACGTTCAAATGTGTTGGGTAATGTTACCTTTGACAATCCTACGTTCGCGGTTTAGACAATCCTACTAAAAAAACGAGAGACTCAAAAGAAATAGGGACAACTCACTTACCTCGTGTACATACCTATTTCACATGTATCGCTATTTTCCACGCGATTGTCAGCGTCAACTCTCTCTCCAAGCCTCGGTCGAGTCAAATCCCGTATAATCAGTTCATCTCAGTCGGTTTGGTCATCCTCTACGCTTCATTTTACCTTCCACCCTTGTGATGCGTCCTAAGCGGCTGGTGCATCAGGTGGGTAACTGTATACCCACACACCACAAAACAACTCTAAAACAATATGGTCATAATGTCATGTTTCGGAGTGATTCGTAACCAACTCTAAAGTTGTTGATGAGGAGCCGAAGCCGCCGAATGGATAATGTCTTGTTTGAGTGATTCGTAACCAACTCTAAAGTTGCTAATGAGGAGTTATGCACAGGCCCGAGAAGATAAATATAATGTTAGCGAAAATTTTGGGATCTCAATAAACAATCTTATTAATTTTTTTTTTACCATAAAACTCTTATTGTTTTTCTTGTTTTGACTTCAAGGGTTAATATTAGAAATGCAAGCGAACTTATCGACATTCCGTAATCGTATAATCTTTGTTGAAAGTAGTTGGTCAGGGGATAAACTCATAGCAATTTTAAACAATCTTTATATGAGAAATTGTATCAAGCTTGTAACTACGAATGTCTCTCAGTTAAGAGAGAACTAATTCAATAAAAGTTTCTGAGAGGTTCGGTCCTCGTTTCCGGGAAAAAAAAAAAAAAAAACTCCAATGTGACGATGAACCCGTTGGGAACTATTGATATCTTTCCGAATGTCGTGATGCAGCAAACAAGAAATCATGTGACGATGTGAGTGGTTATTTTAACATTTTCTAAACACACAATTTATTTAGAATTTTTTATTTCAAAAAGTCTAAACATACCGACCCAAAAACACCTTAAAAACCGTCTCCTCTCGCATTCTGAATATAGTGGGTCCCAAAAGCGGGACCCTTGCTAAATCTCAGTGGTTCGGGGCCCGCCCTCGTGTGAGAGGGAGGTTTTTACGTTTTCCCTTTAGTAGGTTTTACCTAGTCCCAGTGGTGCGGGGCATGCCCTCATCTATAAGTAATTCAAGGTTGTTGTAGTGGAAAATCACAGAGAGTGCTTCAGATCGCTATTTATCTCGATCAATATCTCAAAAGAGAATCCAATATTGGTTTGAAAACCTTTTATTATGGGAATAAGTGATAAGCTAAGCGATTGCAAAGGTTTCTTTCGTTTGGGATTTTTCTCGAGAAAAATCCTTGGTCAATCTAAGGCTGGTTCGTATGGGTATGGAAAAGCCCCAGTTTTGTCATTCTTGCACTTATTTGGGCATGGCAAAGTGGCAAATTTAACACTTATCCAGGCGAAGTCAAGTTTCTACCGAGAGGTCGAGTCTCGACGCTCGGTATAGTTACACCGACCTGCTTTATATAGATCTCCAGCGGTTTACTTTAGGCCAGCCGGTCTAGTCTTTATCGCCCGGTAGAATATGATCCAACGACCATAAATCTCTCCCTATAAATACCAAATTTTACTTCCATTTTAACTAGCACCTTCTCTACTCTTCTCACTTATCACATTTGTTAAAATCTAAAACAAATTTCACCCTCAAACTCTTTCATTCACTCGTATTATGTAGGTTTTTTAATATGTATCATTCTAATTCTCAATTGAATAAAAGTAAGAAGATTAGAGGTCTAAAATTTGCCTTAGCCAAAGATGAAAGCATTTGTAGAAACCATGTGTTCTTTACACAAGATATTATCGATGGTACCCAACAACAATCTACTAAGTTGCGGGATAAATAGTTGTTATATTTCGTGATGAAACTATGAACATCAACGCTCGCGATGCAAATGGATTGTCCTGCGTGTCGCTTCATTGTAATTAACGCCCAAGTTGCCTTGTGTGTTCTTTGTTATAATGCAAGTTTCTCGAGCTCGAGCGAGTGGTCTCGTCGATGTTGATGTCGAATGAAAGTGTCGAAATAATTAGCACCACAAACATGGGAAAATTTTTGGTTATGAATGTTGTTATCATATTTTGAAAGTGTTTTCCTAAATATAATCGAGAAGTGTTAGCAAATATGCGAGAATGTACCCGCAAGTTCACCATACACTTCTTCTCCTTCAACACCAAACTTCCAACCATCTTAATCGTCTCATCCCCCTCTGGAGAATCCATTTTATTCACTGGAAACCACAACAAACAACATTTCTAACTTGAATCTCAATGTTGCGATTAAGAAAAAACTATTATGAAAGAATGTTACAAGAGAAGCGAGAAAAGCTTCCCAAGAAGGAAAAGCAAGTAAAGGTTTTTTTGATACTTTTATAGATCATCATAAGACCGCCGAAAAACAAAGAGCAGTAGACCGTCAATTCATGACCAGGGAGATGAAAAAACATCGACAAAACCAAGAGAAATTTGTTTCAGACTATGACAAGAATAAGATTCAGACTGCAAACACCTCAACAATGACCCCCAGACAATTGATGGTATGGGAGATGGAGATGGACATGTTAGCAGAGGATAATCGTTGGTTTTGCGTAGTGACCCTTATAATTATTAACCGACCCAATAGGTAGGGAATTCGGTCCATACCCAATGCATGCGGTCAAGACTACCAAGCATTCCCTGAAATCACCTTTCCTAATTTTGCTTTAATATTTCTCTAACATCCGCGTCAGTTGGTTTTCGTTAATAGGTTGGACCAAAATGATTAATCATTTCTTCGCAAAACAACAAAAGATACTTGTGAATACTTCTCTTTGCTATGGATCTCTAGGTATATGTACGATGAATATAGCTTCAACAAATTAGTGGTTAGTTCTCAATCTTTGTTAGAGCATAGCTCGGTTGAACCCACCGAGCGTTGGTATGTCAAGTTTGGTTGTCATATTTTAGTGAATCAAAACTCATTTAAAGAGTCACTTGATTATGTACTAGAGTCAACTTCATATAGGTTATCTTGAAAGTATTAGGATATGAGACATTACAAGTATTGCGAAGACTTGAAGAAGTGAAGAAGTAAGAAGCTACAACGACAACATCATCCTTCCACTTGAGGTTAGTGATATTTGACTTGAACTGTTTCATTCCCTAACGTATCTTTCAAGTCGTGCAAATTGAAAAAAAACTGTGAAGCATGAACACTCTAGATAGTCATAGTATTAAGGAATACAATACGAGGTTTATTGCTTAACCATTAAACTTTGTAGATAAGACATCAACGTTTAAATGCTATTGTTATTATATATGGGTATGGGATGAGGATTTCATCCTACGAAACAATGTTTTACATGTGTTTTAAGGAAGTTAATTCATGAACTTATTTTGTGAATCGAAAAGAAAATCGCCAGGCATTATTGGTATTGTTATTCATTGCATACCTTGTGAACAACCAATATGTGTGATTAGTATAACCGCTCATGACTTGTTTGTGTTCTTGGTAAAACTATTCACAAAGGCCTGACTTTTGTATTGGTATGAATTTTATTAGTGAAACCGATCTTAAGTAATCACCTGAGATGGTATGATCGAGTTTGTGATTTTGTGTATAACCGACTATGGGTAAATGGGAACCGATCCTAGTAAGAGGTGCAACACATCACAAAGGGGAATTGGTCCTTGTATGAGGTGCATCATGTTTTAGCAGAAAGGGGAACCGATCCTATGGACATGTGCAACACATTCAAGTTAGATACCATAAATATGTGGGGAACCGATCCTAGTACCTAGTCAACCGAATTTTTGGAAAGCTAGTGTGACTATGCACAATACTCACATGGAGGTAGAACAGAAACTTGTTTTGGTAGAACTGTTAAACCCATGAATGGTGATTGAGTGTTCTTGATCAATCACATAGTTCTTTAAAGTCAGATGAACCAACTCTAAACTTGTTTGGCAGTGTGGAAAATCGGTTTCAAGATTGTAAGTATGAAAGAGGACTTACAAATTAAGGATGTCGACATACTTTGAACATGTGCAGTAACGCTTATCTTTAATTGTTCAAAGTTATTCCTTAATAGCTAAAGGAAGAGAATCCCATGATCGAAACATAAATAAGTTAAGAATCTTTTATTTAAGGTTTTTAATTTTATTTTAGGAAAATGAGAATTAGTAATGTGCATTTACTAGTTGGAGATTTTCCAAAGAGATTTTCTGGTCATTATTTTGGACAGAGCATTTCCGGGGAATTATGGAAACCGAATTTGGAATATATTGCATATCTTGAGAATATTTTAGGTTTTGGAAATTCCTTGGTGTCCAAACTTCCTTGTCTATAAATACTTGAATTTTGCATTTCTAGCAAACTAATCCTTCGTGACAGCAAACTTCATCGGTTGTGTTGTTACTGGTGAAGCCGTCTATTCAGAGAGGAGAGTAACCTAATTAGTCGAAATATCTTACGGCCACTCAGTTTAAAGTCTTCTTTGGGATTGATAAGCTCTATTAGTACCATTGGTGGGAAACTAGATAATTGCGGTTTATCTTTTTTTTTTCGATTGATTTGATTGACTAACGGTGGTTGAACTTTGATTGCACCTAGTTTGTTTATGCTTGAGAATCTTCTCTTCGATATAAGATTCACTCAACTAGATCAAGTTTCGATAGGGATCTTTAGAATGTTTGTAGATCTAAACACGTCTTGTGATAATCCATTGTTATGAGACTCGTTCCATGCGTGATTGATCACAAGAGATTCAAGTTGTTGTGTGCGAGCGTTTATTGAAGATCTAAGAAGATTTGAACACAAAGAAGATATTGAAGATTTCGATTTGGGGTCATAATCTTTGGTGTGCACAATACTTGTTTTCGGTATAGAGGATCCAACTATAATCGGTTTATCCTTGTGGTAGATTAGATTGATTAGTTGTGTAGATCGGCATCAATACAATTCTTGGTGATTAAAAGTATTGATTGCAAAATCTTAACAATTACCTTTGGTAGTTGATCATAAAATAGATCTAAGAACCTGACGAAGGAGTTTATTGAGATAAACAGGAAGAGCCTTTCTCGAACTCACATCACTTGGTTGAAAAAGTTACTACCAAATAGATTTGTTGTTCCTTTCTTGCTTGGAATACAAACCAAAGGAATTGTTCCAAGTACGTGACTTATTCATAAGTTGGAGGCGTGGTAATACAGACAGAACTAGGTGAAATATAGGTTTAGTATCTTGGTCTCAACTATACGAAGTTGGTTTGATTTTTTATAGCGGCTTAATTCCTGAGAGTATTCAATTCTGGACAAGGTCCCGGGTTTTTTCTGCATTTGCGGTTTCCTCGTTAAAAAATCTTGATGTGTCTTTTACTTTTCTATTTCCGCAATTATAATTGTTTTTATTATAATTAGAAGTGTAATACACATACGTTAATTCATATTTACTTGATAGTAATCCTATTGTGTTTGGTTAAGTCCGAACCTCTTATGAAGTAAACATACTTCGTTGTTGTATTGTCTCGATCTCGTATCCATAGACGATCACACGAAGTGTGAACCGATTAGTTGTATTGTCTCGACTCAGTCCATAGACAATGAAAAGTTTTAGATTGAGGTATATTTGGGTACCCTCGTTTTTTCAATTGGTATCAGAGCAGACAAACACGAAAAGATCTAACAATCTGTGTTTGGTGCGATCCAACCTATAAGAAATTGAATCTATGTCTGATTCAGTTAACGTTATGCAAGAGTATGAATACTCAAAAGTTGAAGATGTTACTACTTCGTTTGACTTATGATCCAGGAGTTGCGAAAACATCTCGTGTCCATCTACGATGGAAAGGAAGATCTTCGATAAAGAGTTGGTAAAACTCCTAAAGCCTGTAAAATCTCTGTCTTCTAAAGTAGTGTTATTAAAGACAGAGACAACTCTTCTTAAACATGAGATCAGAGATAATGACATTCAAGTGAATATTCTAGCTATATAGAATATGGATCTTACTGTCAAATTAGAAGCTCTTGGTAAAACTATTTCTCAGGAAAAAGAGACACGTCCTATGAATCTGACTAATGATGTTGTTGTGATTTCTTCTGATGTTGAGGAAACTAAAAGTCCTTGCTCGACTTTTACAGATTGTGATAAAACCGGTTTAGTCACATCTGAAACAGATCAAGATGATGGTAGTTTGCCTAACTACATCAAGTCAGAAGAGGATAAGAAACCATCTTCTATATCTACTGATGATCTAACGAAATCTTGTCCGAAGGAAACTTTGAACTGATTCCATGAAAGTGATCTTAAGGAATACAATTTTCAGTCACTTAATAGGAAACTTATACTTCTTCAACATATGGTGGTAAAAATATTGAAAGAATTTTCTTGTCTTAAAAAACTAAAAGACCATTCGTTAGTAGAAAGACATATTATACCACAACCCTATAAGATAAACTCAAAATAATCAGAAGAAAGAGTTGATAATCGCTTTTGGAAAAAGGTTCCTCCCTATCAGAAATAATCGAAGTAGGTAAACCAAAATGCTTCCACACATGCTCAAAGAAGAGCTTTGATGCATCGGCCCCCGTTACCGTCTTTGTACATGGAATCAGTGCAATCATCTTGGTGAATCGGTCGACTACAACGAACAAATAATCATGACCAGACTTGGTCTTCGGTAACCCACCAAGAAAATCCATAGAAATACTCTCCCAAGGCCTTGATGGTACTGGTAATGGTGTATATAATTCACGTTTACTGTTTGAAGGTTTAGATGTACTAAACAACTTACACCCTCTAACTAACTTAGCAACATCATCTTGCATCTTTGGCCCAAAGACATAACGACGAAGGTTAATAAGAGTCTTATTCATCCCAAAGTGTCCAAAGAACTCGGGATTTGTGTGCCTCTCTCAACCATTGTAAACCATCTTCATCTTCTGGAATGCAAAGTAACTGACCCTTGTATAACAATCCATTCCGGATTTCAAACTCGCCTTTCAAACCACTCTTTATTTCTTCGAACACCTTATTGAAGTCTTTGCTAGATGTGTATGACTCTGCATACTCTTGCGGGACAATTAGTTGTAATCTCATGGCCACCATTAATGCTCGAATTGGTGGACGAGACAACATATCTGCCAACTTTTTTGTTACTCCCTTCTTGTATTTAATGAGAATGTTGAAACTCATCAAGTAAGACATCCACTTCATGTGCCGGGCTTGTTGTAGTTTCGTCTGTGCGTGTAAATACTCCAATGGTTTATGATCTGAATGTACCACTACTTCTTTACCTAAGAGATACACTCGCCAATGCTTGATACATTGATATAAAGCATAAAATTCTTTGTCATAAGGTGCGTAGTTCTTAATAGTACTTGAGAATAATTTTGAATGGTACTCCACTGGTTTACCATCCTGTAACAACACTCCTCCCAATGTATAGTTACAAGCGTCGGTCTCAACTTCAAAAGTACGTTGTAAGTTAGGCAATGCCAACACTGGTGCTTCTGAAATCTTTCTTTTTAGCTACTGAAAAGCGTCTTTATAAGTTTGCTTCCATTCAAATTTTTCCTTAGCTCCCGTCAAACCATGTAATGTTCCTATAATATTCGAAAAATGTCGGATAAACTTACTCAAGTATGTGCAATCCCCTAAGAAACTCCTGATTTTAGTTACAATACTAGGTCTAGGATACTTAGTGATCACTTCAACCTTCCTTGGATCAATATTCCGTTGTCCACCACCAACAATAAATCCAAGGTACACTAACTCCTCCTTTCCAAACTCACACTTCATTATGTTCAACTTCAGTGGCCTTCATGTAACACTTTAAACACCTTCTCAACGTGAACGAGATTCTCTTCCCAAGTTCTTTTGTATATAAGGATATCATCCAAATAAACAATCACAAATTTTTCTATAAAATGTCGTAACAAATCATTCATCAAACGCATAAACGTCGTTGGAGCATTACACAAACCAAAAGGCATCACCAACCATTCAAACAAGCCTTGTTTGGTTTTGAAAGCAGTCTTCCATGTATCATCTTCTCAAACTCTCATCTGGTGGTATCCGAATTTGAAATCTAACTTTATAAAGACTTGAGCTTTTCCAACTGATCCATCATTCATCTATCCTTGGTAGAGGGTAACGATTCTTGATAGTGATCTTGTTCAATACTCTATAATCAATACACATACGCCAGCCTCTATCTTTCTTTGGTACCAACAATACCGCTGATCCACAAGGTGAAGCACTTGGCACTATCATTCCTATTTCTAGGAGTTCTGGACTTATTTCTTGATCTCACCAGATTCCTCGACGCAGAGAACTCTCCCCGGTCCAACATGATTTCATGCTCCACACTCCTTTTGGCGGTAACCCCGTGACATCGGAAAATAAATCCTTGTATTTTAACTTCAACCTTTTAGGTCTTTCTTCTTGTTGCACAACCAAGGCTGCCAAACAAACTTTATTCTGGCGTCTCCTCAAGAAAACGGATCACAAGGAGAATGAACTTTGTGCTAGCATTCACCAACCGCTTATCCCGAGTGATTGTGATCAAGCTTGCACCCGCAAGAGGAGAATCTATAGCCCTAATCATAACACTTTCCCCATCTTTGGTAAAGGTATATATACTTTTGTTCCCTCCTGTGTAGAGTTGCATCTCTATCCCATAGGTAAGGACTACCTAGTACTACGTGACAGACATCCAAAGGAACTACGTCGCATGTAACTTCACAATATATGACTCATCTAGAGCAAATTTGAACGTGCACTCGCTGTGAAACTTGTAAGCCTCCTTACTTTTGAAGCCATCCTAAAGGGTATGGTCTTGGATGTTTGATAGTATTCAATCCTAACTTCCGCGCCAAAGAATTTGAAAGTAAATTCTTCTGACTTCCCGGGTCAATAACAACATCAACTAGTGATATTTTGACTTGCATCTTCACTGTGAAGAGTCTCTCCCTAAGATCATCCTTCGAAGGTCTTTCTTTTGCCCCTGTCATAATAGAAAGCTTTGAATTGGGTTCCGTTAGTCCGTGGACTTCTTTTGGAGTTTGAACGACTAGTGCTGCCTTCTTGGCTTCTTTCCTCTGCAACCCTTTAGGCTTTAGATGAGGGTTCTTAACCCAACACTTGTTGATAACATGACATGTTTGCTTGCAATGGGTACAAGACAAACCTTCCATATCACTAGTCTCCGCTCTTATTCTTTGCTCCTTTCACCTCATTTCACAGTGGTACCTCCTGCATTTCACCTTAGTGTTATTTCCTTTGAATCAGATTTCTTAAGCCTGCCTTCAATGGCATTAGCTTTTATACTTGTGTTTGAGGGTGAAAATGGTTTCTGATGATTTCAGTAATTTCGGGTGTACGGGTGAGAAACAATTTAAACCCTAAACAATGTAATGCAAGGGAGTACTTTAGATTCGAGAGATCAATCAGCACAAATCCAGCCTAAACCAAGAAATGGCCATTAGGACTTTCTTCTGGTCACAAAGTGGAGGAGAATGGGTTGGTTTTGGGGAGGGAAACAAGGAAAGTGATGAGACTGGAATAGTTGATTCTCGGGAAGAGTAGTTATGTTACTACGACTTGTATCAGAAAAGTGGGAAGGCTCACAAATGGTAAGCTAGAAAGTATTTTCTGAGTGTTATATATTCCCGAATGAACTTGTTGTTCTGTGGAAATAGGTAAGACCAATTTATACAAGTCGAAGTGAAACGTACTCTGGTCTCATTAAGGAATGGAAACATGGGTAAGTAAATGGGAGGAGGTGATAACCGTATGCATAGAAATTTATGTTCCATAAAATAGTTAACGCATGGAATTGATGTTCCATAAAAACATTAACGTATGGAATTGATATCCCATGAACGTTTCATTTTTAACTCCTTGTATTTACTAACCGCCTCACCCTTATGACACTTCCTTATGACGGGCGTAGTGTACGCCGCACGCGGTAAACCACCAAACCAATACCCAAAGAGGATCCCCCAGTTTGTGATATGTGTTGATGTCTCGAATATTTTTGTGGAAAACATGTAGCATAGGGTTGTTGCCTGACAAGTCGAGCTCCTGGATACTTGGTAGCTTGGTGACCTTCGACGGCCGATATTTTATATCTTAAGAGGAAAGGTAACCGTTGATCTTTGCACGCTTTGTTCGTTGATGGCCGCATAAGGAAGGCCATCATGGTGGCGTCGCTAAGTTAGCATGCCATTGGCATGGCATGGTTTGGCGTGTCCAAACTTAGGTTTTTCGGGTTAAAGGTTACCATGCGTCGTCTAGTAACCTTGGAGGGCTAGGATTTGCTTCGGGATTGAAGGGGGACGATGATTGTCGCACGCCTTGTTTTGGCAGCCGCGTAGGGAAGGCCAGCATGGTGGCGTGGCTAGGTGCGTTTGGCATGTGGGGCCAAGGGTTTGGCATGCACATGGGCCATAGCTAGGTGCGGTTTGGCTTAAAAGTCGTTGGCACATGGTGCGGATAGCATAGCTAGGGCCAAGGCAAGGTTTGGTTTGGCATGTGGGGCCTAGGGTTTGGCAAGCCGTTGGCACATGGTGCGGCTAGCATGGCTAGGTGTGGTTTGGCTTGGAATATGGGGCCAAGGTTTTGGCAAGCCGTTGACACATGGTGCGGCTAGCATGGCTAGGGCCAAGACAAGGTGTGGCTTGGCTTGGCATGTGGGGCCAAGGGTTTGTCAAGCCGTTGGCACATGGTGCGGCTAGCATGGCTAGGTGAGGTTTGTCTTGGCATGTGCGGCCAAGGGTTTGGTAAGCCGTTGGCATATGGGGCGGCTAGTATGGCTAGGTGCGTTTTGGCTTGGCATGTGGGGCCAAGGGTTTGCCATGGGCGCATGGCGTGGCTATCATGGCTAGGTGCATTTTGGATTGGCATGTGGGGCCAAGGGATTGCCATGGGCGCATGGCGTGGCTAGCTTGGCTAGGTGCGGTTTGGCTTGCCATGTGGGGCCAAGGGTTTGCCATGGGCGCATGGCGTGGCTAGCTTAGCTAGGTGCGGTTTGGCTTGGCTTGTGGGGCCAAGGGTTTGCCATGGGAGCATGGCGTGGCTAGCTTGTCTAGGTGCGGTTTGCTTGGCATGTGGGGCCAAGGGTTTGCCATGGGCGCATGGCGTGGCTAGCTTGGCTAGGTGCGGTTTGGCTTGGCATGTGGGGCCAAGGGTTTGCCATAGGCGTATGGCGTGGCTAGCTTGGCTAGGTGTGGTTTGGCTTGGTATGTGGGGACAAGGGTTTTCCATGGGCGCATGGCGTGGCTAGCTTAGCTAGGTGCGGTTTGGCTTGGCATGTGGGGCCAAGGTTTGGCGTGACCAAGCTAGGTTCGTGAACAAGCTAGGGATTTGGGCCAAAGGTCGTTTGGTAACCTCAGACGGCTAGGATTTGCTCTTGGGATTGAAGGGCGACCGTTGATTATTGCATGCCTTCGTTTTGGTAGCCGCGTATGGAAGGCCAACAAGGTGGCGAAGCTAGGTTGGCATGGGGCCATGGCAAGGTGTGTTTGGCATGGCACGGTAGGTGTGTCCGGCATGGTTTTCCATTGGCGCAGGGGTGCGGATAGCATGGTTGGCATTCCTTGGCGCGGTAGGTGTGGCTGGCATGGTTTGCCATTGGCACAGGGGTGCAGCTAGCATGGTTGGCATGCCTAGGCGCGGTAGGTGTGGCTGGCATGGTTTTCCATTGGCACATGCGGTGTGAGAATTAGGGTTTTGTGATAGGTGTCGTAAAACACCTAATTTTATATCTAGTATTTATGCTTTCTTTGCGAGTTTTCTTGTAAATTATGTATCTTATATTGGTTTTGAGTTATCATGTGTTTTGGAGTCATTTGGAGCAAAAAGAAGTGGAAATGGCTACAAAAGTGAAGTCACAAGTGAAGAAGGGCCAAAGACCCAGTGGAACTCGTTCAAATGGAGGATTTCTAGTCATCATTTTGTAGAGGACGAGAAGACGAAGGCAATGGCGAAAGAACGAAGTCTTTCCGAGTTCGTATGAAGAAGTTATGAGCAAAACAAGAACTTGAAGCATAAAAGGGCAAGTGTTATTGACACCCCAAGTGTAGGTTAAGGGGTAGTCTTTCTGTTAAGGGGCAATCAAGCTTCAAAGGAATTGCTCAAGGGAGTCACGTCATTTGATCGGGGGAAATCAGAACCAAAATATGTTAAGGGCAACTGGCCTAACTACTCAAGGCTGCCAGCTTCTTCTTCCCTTCCATATCACGACCAGTTCAGGGAAGAGTGCTGCCGGTAATGCTCGTGTCGAAAAGATGGAGATGGTGACTATGACCATTGACGCTGTTTAAAATGGCTTGAGTGGAACAAAGAGAATGAGTTTACTGTGGTTAATGGTGTTGTTGACAGGCTCGAATAAACAAGAGCTAGTGGTGACGGGAAGATGGAGTTGCTGTTTTGAAAATGGTATTTGCTTTGGTTATCGAACAGATGGAGGTTGTGTCGTCTCTACCATGGGAGATGATACGGAATGGAAGAAGGTCAGCTCAGCTCGAGTGATAGCAGCGAATGGTTACGGTGTTGATAATGAACTGTGAAGAGATGCTCGAGATGAGAACAGGAGATGATGAAGTTGGCAGTGATGATGCTGCCGATATCGATGGCTGCTCGAGGCTGCCATTACCGAGAGATGAGTTGGGTACTGCCATAAACGGTGGTGATCGAAGCTACTAATGATGATGATGGAGAAGGTCTGTCGGTGATTGGTGGGAAGATTGCAGCTGCCAGAGACGATTTGAGTTTGGTGATTTTGGTGGAGATAAAGAGAAGAGGGAAGCTCGAACCGTTGGCTGCTATTTCAAGAGAGAGAAGTTAGGGAAGTAGATGATTTGAAATGGAGCCGATGTCCGTGATCGGTTCATGATGGTCGGGCCTTGTCAGTGATCGAGAAGAAAACGAGCAGGCACAAATGGAAGGAGCTCGGGCAGTAAAGATGGTAATCCCACTCGGTGTTTGATAGTGAATAATGGTTGAGCTGGGTTAAGTTTTTAGAGATCGAGAAGAAAAAGGAAGAAAGATGGACTTGCCTGTGGTGATGCAGGAATGTCAAAGCTCGAGTCTGCGATGGTGGTATGAAAGTGATGGAGTCTTGCCGGAACCGATGCTTTGCTGTGACTGAGAGATAATGCAGAAGGCTCGAGATTTGTTGTAGAAGGAAAATGAAGAGATATGGGCCTCGAGATGGACAAGGACATGCGGTATGAGTGATGAAGTTTAGCTCGCTGTGGTTGTTGCTGGCAAAAATCATGATGGTGATAATGAAACAGAGTTGGAGATTTTGGTTGGAGGAGCTACGGACTGGATGAAGATTAATGATGGCAGATTTAGAGGGGAATATAATGGGTGTCAAAAATGTGGAAAGGAATGAAGTCACATCGAGGATTGAGGGAGTTTCTAGATCGATGATCGGTGGTAATCGGTGATTAAAGTTTGATGTAATGATAGTGTGATGAATAGAGCTCGAGCTTTGATGTTGATATTAAAGATTTGTGGACTGAATGGAGATGGCTACAATTCACGAGCACAGCAGAGATCGATATAACGTGTTGCTGCCATGGTAACGTGAGTGATGGCAGTATTGATCTGTGATCGGGTTCGAGATGCTGTGCGGGGAGTTAATGAAGTCGAGAGAAAGAAGGAGCTGAGAACTGATCGAGTTCTACGTAACCCGTGAAAAATACTTCTCAAGGAGACCATATCCGCGAGTTCCGAGAAAAATTGGAAGCGTAAGAAAAATGCCTTGTCGGGTTCCAATGGACCGACAAAGCTAATGTTATAACGGGCTGGTTTTCTCTAGGTTTGACGTAAGCCCATTTGGTTCTCTTAATTTTTTCCGCCAATCCTTGGGCGTGTGAATTTGGCCGTGGCTTATTTTGGAAATTCTGATTTTGCACGGGGTATGATGCACGGACACAATTCCTAAGGAGGTGCTCTTTCCTATTTTTACTAGGTTTCCTAGTTTCTTCAAGAAGAGGTTACAAAACTCTATATATAGAGAAGCCTAGGCACAATTGAGATATCTCTTATCTTATTATCTTTTTCTATTCTTTTTGCCTCTACTTTTGTTCTAGGGTTTACACCATGAAGTCTTTTCTCTTTCTTCTTGTTATGAACTCCATGAATATGAGCTAGAGTTTTATTATTGGTTATGGAATAAGTTGGATTTCCAAACATGGGTTTTAATTCAATAAATTAGTTTTTCTCATATTATCGTTTATGATTCATCATCAATATTGTTACATGAGTTGAATGCTATTTAGTCGAGTCGCGAATCGATTGAGTTTCTTTTTCATCTCTTGCTAGATTAGGATTTATTATACGCAAAAGTGATAGATTTCGATTACAAGTAGCATAATTGTGATTATTGCTTGTAGTGATACATCCTAGTAGTCACATGTGAACCATAGCCTTTGTTAAATCGGATTAGTGCTTTTACACGTTCTATTGCTTTGATTGGCCCGATTTCATAGAACCTAATGCATCTAGGGAATTAAACTTGATTAGTGCTTTTACACGTTAGGTTGTTCCTTTAGGTAGAATTCATATTCGCATCTTTTAATGTGTTTGTTGATGACATGAGGAGATTTGGGATATACTTGCGATCAAGGTATTCTAGGGCCTTTGATAAAAGTTGAGATTAAAATATAAATTCTAGTTATTGTGTTGAAAACATGTTTGTGAATGAAAACGAAATCCTTAACCAATACTTTCTTATCCTTGATTTGATTTGTTTGCTTATTTCTTTATTTGCTTTTATTTAGTTTATTATAAAAATATCACAAAACTACCGGTGTTATTTATAGGGAATGAAACAATTTGACAACCTAGACCTCTCTGTGGGATCGATCCTTTCTTGCCCTTGCTTCATTATATATTTTGAGTAGTAAGAAAGTGTAATTTATATTTGTGTCGGATGACAACCGGTCATTTTGGCCTGTTGAAACCCTAATTAATATTAAAAAAAGGTACCCTGATAATTTTCTTGCAGACAAATTAAAGGGTTCAATAAATGTGCTTGGTTTGGACATTATTACTCAAGTTCTGTGACGTCACTGTCTGACTAGGGTTTTACGATTTTACCCATAAGCTAAAAACCACCATCAACATTAAGTCCCCTGATTAGTTCGGAACAGGTGCCTTGTTGCGAGGTAAGCATATGATGGTGACAGACAAGGATGGAATCAAGACGTAAATCATTGCAAAGATGGTCAGGAAAATCCGACTAACCTTTTTGAGAGGTGAAGAGAGTTTTTGCTTCCCGTGTTGGCAGCCCTGCATAAGTTGTACTGGGGATGCATACCGTGGAGGGGTGAGACGAAAGTTGCTGGCTTGGTCTGGCCGTACATCACCGAGGCAAAGCGGGCGCAGTCTTGGAAGGCAAAGCGTAGCGGATGGCTTGGAACGTGGGTCCAAGAGGTGGCGTGGTCTTAGGAAGGAAAATATGGTGGATGGCTTGACACGGTTGCTATTTGTGGCAAGGAGAGTTCATGATCCCACGTTTGGAAGCCTTGCATAGATCTTATTCATGTAGACCGTGAAGCGGTGAGGTGAGAGGCGTGACTTAATCTGACTTATCATCATCTTGGCTGGGTTAAGGAACATCATAATGTTGGATCGACGAGTTGTTGGTGTCGGCGTGGCAAGCCATGGCACGGAAAACCTGGAATGATAGGGCATGCGATAGTGGAGTGGACGGCTTGGCATGGTGCGGCCATGCAAGGCGTGGTCCCGGTGAGGCGAGGTGTGCACATCTTGGGAGGCAAAGCATAGCGGACGGCTTGGTGTGTGGGGCCAAGAATCGCGTGAGCGGTCTTGGGCGTGGAAATTGGTCTTTGCGGGACCGATTTCCTCTTTTCCTTTCTTGGCTCAAAATAGGAAATCCTTTCCTTGTTCAAACTCCCACGTACCATGTATATATAAAAGGAGGGTCGGCTTCTCTTTCGTTTCACACCTATTTTTTTTATCCCAAAGATTGTGGTAGCAAGTAAAAGCAAAGCGGACAAGAAAATCCTAGGTATGCCTTCCAATACTTCTTCTTTAACTTGTTTAATCTTTTCTTTTTGTGTTGGTGTAAACCTTAGTTGTAGGCGTACCTTTTCATGACCTTGTAGAAAATGTTGGTGTGAATCCTAGCCGTAGGTATGTTTTGCACGAGCTCGTAGTAGTATTTTAGGCATGAATACCATAGTAATGTTGACCGCCTCAACTCACCGTGCAAAGTAAGCACGCGATAGTAATTGCCATCCCTTCCCCACGAAAACCTAGTTTTTAGGGTTTAGTCCTTGTTTTGGTGTGGCCGTGTGCATGGTTCCCATGGTGGGGCGCACCTCCTCGGTCGAACAAGAATTTTATGTTTAGTGGTACGGCTTTGAAACAAACTCGGCTTGCGTCTTGGGTGGAAAAATAATTTCCGTGCACTTTCCGTAATAATTTCTCTTCGTATTGTTCCATTGTAGTTGTTTGGAAGGTGAAGGTAGCGTGGGAGAGTCTTCATTATGATGTCACTTGAGAAAAGTACTGCCGTACCGAAAGATGTTGGCAATTCCAAGCCAAACGTAGATGATGAGTTCTTCACGACATCGTCCACGGTTAAGAGAAATCACCCAAAGTATGTGTCGATTCTTCTGACTGATTCGGAAAGTGAGGGAGAAGACCGATCGGTTCGGCCAGGAGGCGTAATAAGGTTTTGCCTTCAGAGGAAAGAATATCATGCCTCTCATATTCACTTTAAAATCTTTGTGAGTCCGTTGCGTCCCTTCGAGAAATGGATGCGGTTTATGATTAGCCATGAGCATGTAAAAACAAATTTGACCAAGGCGCAGATCGTTGGTGTCTTGTATCGGCTTCGCAGTTGCTCCAGTTAGGAAAGATATTCCGTGCCTAGTTGCTTTTGTTTCCAGATGGTGTCCGGACACCCACACGGTCGTATGCGGGTGGGGTGAAATGACTATCTCCTTGGAGAGCGTGGGCGTGTTGCTAAATCTTCCGTAATTGGAAACATCGACGTTAGGTTGTGCAGATGAAGAAGAAATGCCCGCCGCCCTGGTTGCGAAGTCAAATGGATTCGTTCGGAAAGAAAACGAGACGAAGTGCTTCTATGACTGGTGGGTGTCTCAGTGGTTTCCTGACGAGTTGGAGTTGAACCAGAAGAATATCAAACTTCATGTCGCGGCGTTCTTGACTCTTTGGTTATCCAGAGATATTTTTGATGACGGCTCCGGTAAGAAGGAGATAAGGTAGGAACTTATCAAGTTTGCTATAAAACTGGCAAAAGGCGTGATTCTCCCTATTGGCGGTTTGTTTCTTGGTTCTCTGTACGCACACTTGGATCAGCTGGTCTCGGATATGTGTGCTTCAAACGGCTATATGAAAGTGGATTCGTACATTCATGCCTCCTTTCTTCAGGCGTGGCTGTGGGAGCACTTTGAGAAGTTCCCCCCAAAACCGTTGGTTGTACTTCCCGAGTCTTGGGGTGGCTCCAGGATACTGCGCTGGTCGAATAGGCGTCCAAAGATCGGCTCGAACCTGGTTGGATTTCTTTGCTCCTGTTCCGAACATGTCTTTGTCTTCTGATAAAGAGGATCTGAGTGTTGGAGAGATGGTGTTCATGCGAAGCTGCACGCCCGGTCATGTACCGTATTTCTTTCGAGGATATTGCAAAGCGATCTCTTACAATATTGATAGGGCGGCTCGGCATATGGGTTTTGACCAAGGGGTTCCACTCGTTCGTTCCAGAAATCCCATTGTCCACTGTTCTCGATGCTAGTGCTCTTGCGTCAGGTCAAAGTCTCCCTTTTCTTCATGCGGAACGAAATCCATCAACAACCTCCAAATATAACATATTTTGGCAGGATGAGTTTCTTGCTATCCATGGATTCGTGAATAATGTGGTGGAAAATTGTCGCAGTAAGCCTTCTCCTGCGATTTTAGCGGAACATCCATTGCTGAGGCATCCCAAGCGAAAATCCGTTAGCCCGAATGTAGATAGTCCCCAAGTGAAGGAGCGAAGATCTAAGAGCCGTGCTGGTGGTTTTCAGTCGGATCCGATGGCTCTCCCGACTTTTAGCTCTTCCAATATGCGAGTACGAATAATTTTCCTCCTGATTCAGTCGGATTGCGTATATCTTTGTCTCATTTCTGAGTATCTGTTCTTGTGCCTTGCCTAGGGTTTTAGCATCGTGAACGCCTTCACTAAACTTGCACGTAGTCAGAAAATTACACCTATTTAGACGGAAGGCGGCGATGCTGAGCCTACCCATGGAGAAGGGGAATCCGAGAAGGATGAAAGCTCAGAGTCCGAAGATGGCGAGAGTAGTTCTTCCGATAGCAGTGTTAAATCTTCCTCTAGTCGGTCTGAAAGCGAATCAATGAGTCTTCTCCATGCTCTTCTTCTTCCTCTCCTTTTTTTTTTTTAAAAAAAAAGAGTGTCTGAGCCATGATATCACTGAGCGAAGCCGGTTCTGAAGACGAACTTGAGATGAAAACTGGTGAAGACACGGCTTTGTCTCTAGCCGTGTTAGCCAAGCCTGGTGGCTTTGAAACAAAGGCCAATCAAAATGGAAGCGTTGTTGTAACTCAGACAGCGGAGATTGCTCACATTAATATTGGCGCAATTGTTGTTAGGAATCCTTCGCGCCATCGATGCAGTCGCAGGCGCCACCTTTGTTCCTCCATACCCGGGTTCCTTATCCGGATAACGTGTTGATAGGGGGATTTAGCGTGCCAGCTAAACATGAGGCGTTATATACCAAGATATGGGAAAGCTACGGTCATATTTCCACGACCAAGAAAATTACTAGCCGATACGCGCTGGTCAAGCGTGTGGAGGAAGCCTTGTCTTCGATTGACGACATGCGCAACTTGACTGGTCATACAGTTTCTGAGGACGTAATCTCGAGCTGGAGGTTCCACCGTGACATGTGCATAAAGTTCGAGTTCAATGCTCCTTGGTTCATCAACGGTTTCTCCGAGGTTGAAAAGTTGATGGCCCAAACAGTCGAAGGTCCTTCCGCAGACATGGTGAAGAAGCAGGAAGCGGAATTCAAAAGATTGTGCAGGCAGCTGAAGTCAAAAAGGGCGGCTCTCCAGAGCACGAGGGAGGCCTTCTCTAAGAGGAGCAAGCCGCTGTTGGAAAACTTTCCTTGAATACATTTTTGTCTTCTGAACTTCTTTATTTATTTTTTTGAAAGGCAAATGGAAGCGCCTGATATATGGTTTTAATTTTCTGGATTTTTTTTTTTGGGGTTGATAGATAAATGTTACCTTGACGGTTTTGGATTATTCTTTTGGAATGAATCATTTAGGATTGAATTGTTTTTTTTTTTTTTTGGAAATGATGTTGTCTTGGTTGAAAGTGTTGCTTCAAGCATCCAGGAAAACCATGGAACCGTGTGTTTGGTAGATGACATGGGGTGGAACATAACATGGCTATTGTGTTTTTTTTTATTCCCGTGAAAACTTGAAAAGGTAAACCACGCATTTTTTCTGGGTAGGACTTACTTGGTTTTTTAGGCCTTCTAATGAAAAAGGAAACTTTCCGGGTGTAAGACCAGGTTTTACGGGAAGCACTGTCGTGATTTTGGAAAGTCCCCAGTCGTTACTGAGTTTCCTGATAACCGAGTCGTCAATTCTCAGGCGGATCGTTTGCTTCTATCCTCTAGGAAGTCCCCATTCATCCCTTTCCGTGTCATGACTGATAGTCGGGTCATATGGTAACTGAGTCGTCGATCCCTGAACGGGTCGCCTGCTTCTATCATCTTGATGTCTGGGTCGAAGCATGAGATCGATGGTCAAAAATTGACATTGTAACCAAAAGATATCAACCTCCCACTGTGGTCGCCAATTGTTTGAGGGTGAAAATGGTTTCTGATGATTTCGGTAATTTCGGGTGTACGAGTGAGAAATAATTTAAACCCTAAAAAATATACTGCAAGGGAGTACTTTAGATTCGAGAGATCAATCTGTACAAATCCAGCCTAAACCAAGAAATGGCCGTTCCGGACTTGCTTCGGTCATAAAGTGGAGGAGAATGGGTTGGTTTTGGGGAGGGAAGCAAGGAAAGTGATGAGACCAGAATAGTTGATTCTGGAAGAGTAGTTATGTTACTACGACTTGTATCAGAAAATTGGGAAGGCTCACAAATGGTAAGCTAGCAAGTATATTTTGAGTGTTGTATATTCCCGAATGAAATTGTTGTTCTGTGTAAATAGGTAAGACCTATTTATACAAGTCGAAGTGAAACCTACCCTGGTTTCATTAAGGAATGAAAAAATGGGTAAGTAAATGGGAGGAGGTGGTAACCGTATGCATGGAATTTGATGTTCCATAAAATCGTTAACGCATGGAATTGATGTTCCAAAAAACATTAACGTATGGAATTGATGTCCCATGAATGTTTCACTTTTAACTCCCCTCGTATTTACTAACCGCATCACCCTTATGACACTTCCTTATGACGGGCGTAGTGTACGCCGCACGTAAACCGCCAAACTAATACCCAAAGAGGATCCCCGTTTGTGATATGTGTTGATGTCTCGAATGTTTTTGTGGAAAACATGTAGCATAGGGTTGTTGCCTGGCAAGTCGAGCTCGGGAGACTTGGTAGCTTGGTGACCTTTGACGGTCGAGATTTTGTATCTTAAGAGGAAAGGTAGTCGATGATCTTTGCACGCTTTCGTTCGTTGGTGGCCGCATAGAGAAGGCCAGCATGGTGCGGCTAGGGTTAGCATGCCATTGGCATGGCATGGTTTGGCGTGGCCAAACTTAGGTTTTCGGGCCAAAGGTTACCATGCGTCGTCTGGTAACCTTGGAGGGCTACGATTTGCTCCTGGGGACCGTTGATTGTAGCACGCCTTCGTTTTGGTAGCCGCATAGGGAAGGCCAGCATGGTGGCGCGGCTAGGTGCGTTTGGCATGTGGGGACAAGGGTTTGGTAAGCCGTTGGCACATGGGGCGGCTAGAATAGCTAGGTGCGGTTTGGCTTGGCATGTGGGGCCAAGGGTTTGGCAAGCCGTTGGCACATGGTTCGGCTAGCATGGCTAGGACCAAGGCAAGGTGTGGCTTGGCTTGTCATGTGGGGCAAGGGTTTGGAAAGCCGTTAGCACATGGTGCGGCTAGCATGGCCAGGTTTGGTTTGGATTGGCATGTGGGGCCAAGGGTTTGGCAAGCCGTTGGCACATGGTGCGGCTAGCATGGCTAGGTGTTGTTTGTCTTGGCATGTGTGTCCAAGGGTTTGGTAAGCCGTTTGCATATGGGATGGCTAGCATGGCTAGGTGCGGTTTGGCTTGGCATGTGGGGCCAAGGGTTTGCCATGGGCGCATGGCGTGGCTAGCTTGGCTAGGTGCGGTTTGGCTTGGCATGTGGGGCCTAGGGTTTGGTAAGCCGTTGGCATATGGGGCGGCTAGCATGGCTAGGTGCGGTTTGGCTTGGCATGTGGGGCCAAGGGTTTTCTATGGGCGCATGGCGTGGATAGCTTGGCTAGGTGCGGTTTGGCTTGGCATGTGGGGCCAAGGGTTTGCCATGGGCGCATGGCGTGGCTAGCTTGGCTAGGTGCGGTTTGGCTTGGTATGTGGGGCCAAGGGTTTACCATGGGCGCATGGCGTGGCTAGCTTGGCTAGGTGTGGTTTGGCTTGGCATGTGGGGCCAAGGGTTTGCCATGGGCGCATTGCGTGGCTAGCTTGGCTAGGTGCTGTTTGGCTTGGCATGTGGGGCCAAGATTTGGCGTTACCAAGCTGGGCTTTGGGCCAAAGGTCGTTTGGTAACCTCAGACGGCTAGGATTTGCTCCTGGGATTGAAGGGCGACCGTTGATTGTCGCACACCTTCGTTTCTGTATCCGCGTAGGGAAGGCCAGAAAGGTGGCGCGGATAGGTTGGCATGGGGCCATGGCAAGGTGCGTTTGGCATGGCGAGGTAGGTGTGGCTGGCATGGTTTTCCATTGGCACAGGGGTGCGGCTAGCATGGTTGGCATGCCTTGGCGCGGTAGGTGTGGCTGGCATGGTTTGCCATTGGCACAGGGGTGCATCTAGCATGGTTGGCATGCCTAGGCGCGGTAGGTGTGGCTAGCATGGTTTTCCATTGGCACATGCGGTGTGAGAATTAGGTTTTGGCCTGTCGAAACCCTAATTAGCATTAAAAAAAAGGTACCGGCAATTTTCTTGCATAAATTAAAGGGTTCAATAAATGTGCTTGGTTTGGACATTATTACTCAAGTTCTGTGACGTCACCGTCTGACTAGGGTTTTACGATTTTACCCCTAAGCTAAAAACCACCATCAACAACTTGCTTCGGAGATAGTATCCACCGAAAACATCTTCAACTCCTTCCGTATATACTCATGGGACCCGGAAATATATTTCATATAGATGACATAATCTCCCAAGTCTAAATCCAAAAGCATAGCTTGATTATGAAATTGCGAAGTATATTCTTGCATGATTTGGTTGTAAGTCTGCTTCAAGTTGTACCACTTGAACCATCTCTCCTCAAGGTAGTCAACCGGATAAAAATGTTTCCTTACAACTGCCTTGAATCTTTTCCACAAGAATACTCCCTTACATACGTTTTGTATTTGATAAGCTTTCCACCAGGTTAGAGCATGCTTTTGTATATTCAATTCCGCTAAAGCAATCTTTTCCTTTGAACCATATTCAAAGAAATAAAAATACGTCTCTAGACGTTCAGTCCAATCATCCAATTTTTCTACATCGATATTCCCAGCGTAAAGTGGAATATCAACACGAAAATCAATTTCAGATTCTTACCATGAGATTTAGTTGATGTAGGACTTTTAAGAAACTCACTTTTCTTTTCTTTTTTTCACCCTCATCTTCTTCTTCGTCTTCTTCTTCTAAATCTTCTTCTTCCGAATCATTTTTTTCCGAAGCTTCAGGTGAAAGTGTAATTTTTTTCTTCGTCTTCGACTTGGGTGTATGAGAACGAATACATTCACTTAGTTCCTTAAGGGTAACTTGAATTGACTTGTGTCTATTTGCAAACCGTAGCAACCTTTTCTTCCATAGTTTGTGGTTCGCTTTCCTTATGTTCGTCATCTGACTTCGTCATCCTTGATCCCTTGTTTTCTTAACGTCTTCTAGATTCTCGAGTACCTCACCAAGCTTTATGTAGAGATTTCTAGTGAAAACCATAAACCACGGGATTTACCCTAAACACTAACCTTGCTCGTGATGCTAGCTTGATACGTATTGATTTCTATACCTTGGTAGCTATTACTATAAAGGAGGAATTCGAAATAATAATAGATGAGAAACTTAGAAAACAGAACACAATTAGTAATTCGAAAAAAATATCTTCTCTAGATTATGAACAATAAAATGATTACAATTCTCTCTTTGTTACACTCACAATCTTCTCTAAATAGTGGATTAACCTTAAACAGTTTGCTAAGCTTGCACAAGTATTGTTCCAAGTTTTCTAGGTTTTCTATGCCTAGTGTCTGTCCTTAGCTATTAGCCAAATACCTCTATTTATAGCCTTCATCGTACTCAGCCGACCAAGGACTTCTATTAGGAATTTATTTTCTAAACTAAGAGTATTGCCTGAAACAAAACTCTTTCCTAACTAGGAATTCTGCCTAAACAAAGATTCGTGCCTAGAATAAGATTCTTCCATCAACTTAGCTTGAGGTTAACTAAGTTCCCTAAAGGAGTACGGATACACCTGTATCAGAAATTGAATGAATATGGAACTGACATAATTAGTTTATCATTGTATGAATCCTTCTGGAAAAATTTGAGGAAGCTAGATGTTGCTCAAAGAATTAAATTATTTTTCTGGAAATGTTTGCAAAATGCTCTACCTACAAGTGCTAAATTGTGTGGAAAAGTAAAAGATGTAGTTCCTCATTGTATTATGTGTGGGGTAGAAATCGAAACAACTGAATATATTCTAGTGTGGAATTCAGCACCTAATCCCATCTCTTTGAATCTAGATGACTCCAGTAAGATAGTAAACCTTTGCAAAAACTGGTTCAATAATCCTAGAAAAGAATTATCTATTGAATTAATCCTACTAAGATATGGTTTATATGGAAAGAAAGATGTAATATGTTTTTTTGAAGACAAAGCTAAAATGACAACTAGCCTGGACTTAGAAATTTAGGGACATATCTCTTTTTGGTCCACAAGAAGCTGAAAAAAAAAAAAAAAAAAAAAAAAAAAGGCTCAAAGGAAGAAAATTTCCTCTATCTGGAAAGCACCACAAAAAGATTCTTTAAAAATAAATGTAGATGCAGCTTGGATCTCTGAAACATTACGATCCAGTTATGCCTTAATTAATAGAACAACGCTACCACGGTGGAGAGGGCCGACCGAAGAAAAAAAGAAACATCACGCAATTTGACTGCAAAAGAAAATTTGTGCCTAAAGTGAAAGTATCACTTTTCCTAAAACGGAGGGAGTACATCGTTTTATTAGTTGCAATGGAAAATTAGTTGATGCATAAACCAAAATATGGCCACATAATGTGTTATGGATCCTTTGTGGTGGTTTGCATAATGGCTATGAAATCAATTTTTGAAAATTGTGTCTATATTGATAAACACCTAATTTTTCCAGAAAAAACTTTAAATTTGATATTGTTATTTGTACTCATTATGTAGCTCTCTTTAAAATCTTTCCAATGAGATAAAATTTATAAAATTCCAAGGCACAAATTTTTAGATATGTTATATTATACTTTGCTTGCCAATTATACCCCTTAAAAATACAATATGTCTCTTATACTTATTTACCCTTACTCTTTGGTTTAATTACAAAGATGTCTGATACCTATTTGCCCTTTCTCTTTAGCTTATTTACGAAAATGTTTAATACCTATTTGCCCTTCTTCTTCGGTTTATTTATTTAAAAATGTCTAAAGGGAAAAAAGAAAAATTGATTCGAGTAGGGGCATTTTTGGTTTTTCGACCCGAGCCATTTCATTTTTTTGTGTCAATTGATCACTTACATTTTACAAAAAAAGTGACCATATAGAAGATCCTCCCTCCCTTGCTTCGCTCACGGCCCAATTAGAAATGATGCATGAACTTTCGAAGGAAGAAGAGCATGATGAGCCAAATGGTTCAAATCCTTAAGAAGCAGTAAGCTATAGGGGTACTCCAAGCAGCAGTTTGGGCCAAGGAGAAAGAGATTAGGAATTTCAGCAGTGAAGGAGATTGTGAAAGCATTTTCAACTACTTTCATGGAAAGAACTCGGGTATTTCTTGGTGTGCAAATGCTTGTATGGATGAGGCAAACTGGATAACAAATCTCTGTACTAATTTTTTTGGATTTCCATTTTGTTCCTAGGCTATGAAATAGAACTACGGATATTTTATAGCAAAGTTTGTAAGGCCTTTAAACACTGTTTTAGGTTGGGAAATTACACCTCCATCCTGCATTATGCATTAACTATCAGTATAAAAATCTAATATTGAGAGACATCCACAAAATCCCAAATTAGATAGCAAGGAAGGATCCGTTCACACTTTTATTATCACACTATCTCACATGTTGGCGTTATTTTTGCGAATAAAAATCAAACCGTGACGAATTTCAAGTTAATATTTTGGGATATGTTCCTCTTACCAAGTTCTACATGCCTACCAAAAATGAGCACATTCCGAAATATAAAACCTCACAATCTACCAGTCTTAATTGACGACCCGTAAACAGTTTGATTTTCAACGGCTCATTTTCAAAGTAGTAGATGGTGGTGTTATATGTTTCGGAATACGCTCATTTTTGGTGGACATGTAATACTTGGTAAGAGGAACATACCCCCAAAATATTAGCTTCAAATCCGTTAAGGTTTGGTTTTTATTAGCAAAAATGACACCCAACGTGTGAGATAGTGTGATAATAAAAGTGTGAGAGGATCCCTCCTCTAGTTCTATTTAATAGCAACCCAATTTGAGCCTTAGTTCTTCTTTTCAACGAAATACGAGTATCCAAAGTCCAAACTTCTATTTGTTGGGCTTATCATTGCCCAACAAATACATACGGATCCGTTGTATGGTTATGCAGTTTCGGATCTTGGGTGAAACCATGTTAGATTATCCCAAGACACTAAGACAGAACATGGTGGTGGTGGGATCAATGAGAAACCATCATTCCATGTATTTTCCAACCTGTTTTATTGGTGGTTTGTATATGGTTTATGCCATGTGGGGTTCTAACCCACTTGCCACGTTGTGCCAGTTGTATACCCACAGATATGGATAATAATACAGACCCAATCCATGTATTATATTACAATAATACTGGATCCGTTTGATTATTATAATGTCATAATCAACTAGGAATATTATTTTTCTTTGTCCAAATATTTTGTGTGTGGATCGACAAAAGGAAAACAAAACAAAACTTTGTTTTCACAATTTGCCAAGAACAACGGATTTTGATAACTTACCAACATTTAGAGGTTGCGTTTGAAACCCCCTATACAGCTTAATAATCCGTCCAAGTGTAAAAGTATTTCTTTGACGGAACTCTCAGTAATTTTGTAAAAAAGTTGAACATGTAATATTCAACGGTAGAAACAGGATTGAAAGACTAGGTGGGCTAAAACAACAAGATGGACTAAGCATAAATTCTTAGCTTGCTTTTTTTCTTTTCTTTTTTTCTCAAACTTACTTCGAGAAAATATAATAACTGAATTGGTTTTAATTTTTTATAGTCACCTATAACCACTGCTTAGTTCCGTCACTACAGGTAATTTGATGTACGGTGGAGCTGGAACCTTTGTACTGCATTACTTGATGAGAAGTGCTTTTGGCCTTGGTTACCATGGACAAAACTAGGTGACTAGATCCCTTTATTAAAAAGGGTTTAGTCGGACAAGTCAATTAAATTAGAGTATCGGTTTATAACAAGAGTACAATTAACTGCAAAACTGATATATAAAATATTAACAAACTTCCAACATTACATTCAGTAAATAGATTTTAGCATTTGGGATAAAGTACAAAATAGCACTAATTGTTGGGTACAATTACATTAAAATAGATTATGAGATCTATAAATTATTTCATAAGCTCATAATCTGTTACGAAAGTGTTTGATAAAAATATATAAAATCATTTAGTTATTGTAATTAGATGATTAATTTTAGAAAGAAAAAAAAGTTGTTTATAAAGTTACAACCGGCCAATATTTGTTGAACCAAAGTTATCCCCGACTGTGAATAGATGTCGCTTTGAATTGTGTAGGGTTTGCAATTCACGAGCGACTAGCAGGTAAAGCCTGCTGCCTGCTTGTTCGTTCACGCAAACTACTAGTCTATAGATGTTGTTATAATTATGTAGGGTTTGTAAATTCACAAGCGACTAGCAGATATAGTTTGTTGCTGCATGTTCATCAACAGGAGGAAGGATCCGCTCACACTTCTTTTCTCGCATTATCTAGTATTTTGGACGTTATCTTTTTGACATCCCGGAATACGACATAAACATATAAATTTTAAAAAGAAATATTTTGGAGTAGTATTTGCTTTAACAGAAGGTCTTTTGAGTTTCTTGATCAATCTATTTTACCAAACAAATCTACTAATTTTCCTTGCCACCGACTTCATTTCCCGTCCCCTAAAAAGTAGAAAAACTAACTGGAATTCTTGTATGGACCTCATGAGCCTCATAGCATGTTTGGGTACCAAAAGCAGAATTGTTTATATTTTTTGTCAATTCCAAAAGTTAAACTTCTTATTTTAAAAGAAATTAAACTTTCTGCTTTTGAAAACCATTTTTTTAAGCCATTTTGTATATATCCAAACTAATTTATTACTTTTCGGTGTAATTTAATGAAATCGATAAATAGCTTCTCATTGTGCATCCAAACACCGTAATAAACGAATATTCCCAACCAAACCAAATATCTTAAAAAGAAACAAAGAGGCCCAATTATAGTGAAATCTTGATCAAGTATGGTTTGCCTTTCCTGATTCAAAAGTTACCAGTACAAGTTTGCTACTTATACAAACCAAAGAAAAATAAATTTGTAGAGCATTATTGTTAATTTTAATAGATGTAGGGTGTAGATTGAATTTCTATAGCCAGCTAATTTCCAACATGTTATATTCCTACACCCACCACTCTCGGCATTCAATAAAACCCCACTTCATCCCTCTCCACAAAATATAAACACTCACTACTTCCACCATTTCTAGTTAGTTTCTCTCCACCACCATTTTTCCATGGCTTCTCATTCTCTTCTAGTTCTTGCCTTGGTTTCATCATGTCTTTTACTTTCTGTTCATGCTCAAAAAGACGCTGCCCCAGCGCCCAAAGCAGCCGGTCCGATCAATCTCACTGGAATCCTTGACAAAGCTGGTCAATACACAACGTTTATGCGTCTGTTGACATCGACACAGGTAAGTAACCAAATTTATAATCAACTCAATTCATCAGATCAGGGAATGACCGTGTTTGCTCCAACTGATAACGCTTTCAATAACTTAAAACCTGGTACACTTAACAGTTTATCAACACAAGATCAAGTTGAGCTTGTTTTATACCATGTCTTGCCTAAATATTACAGCTTAGTGATGTTTGAAACTGCTAGTAACCCTGTTAGAACTCAATCAAGTGATGGATTAAATTTTACTACCTCGGCAAACCAAGTTAATGTTTCAACTGGTATGGTCGATGTTATTCTTAACAATGCACTTCGACAAGAGTTTCCCTTGTCCGTTTATCAAGTTGATAAGGTTTTGTTACCATTGAGTTTATTCGGAGCTAAACCACCAGTATCACCACCACCACCACCTTCTCCAACTGATGCCAAGAAACCAAAATCATCTACCAGTGGACCAGCTGCTGCTGATGGCGACAAACCATCTTCAGCTGTGAAGAATATGGGAATGGGTTTGGTTGCTGGAATTGCGGCAATGTTCATCGGCTTTCTTTGATTACAAAATGATTAATGTATGATGATGCAATTTAAGGCATTATGTAGCATTTGGCAGTGTACTGCATTTCATTGTATTAAAGTCGTAATAATGTTGTTTTTCTGAGAATTAAATTATTTTCGCATCGTTTAAATAATTTCATTCTTTTGGTCTTTTTATGTGGATGATGATTATAGTTTCATGAATGGTTTTTCCATATAATTATCTTATATTCTGACATCAGTTCTAAGTAAAAATGAAATGGAGATTTATCAAGCTTGAAAGTGGGATCATATCACATGAAAGGGAAATAAATATATAACATGAATCAGAATTCAGATCTGATAATGCATCAGCATCACAATAAAAAATGTGCTCTCCAGATGGATGGTTCTGACAAATAACTAATACATTAGCTAGTTAGACTCTGAATTTGAAACCAAGGATTCAAAAGTAAACGCATTTCAATAAGTTTGATCAATAAAATGTTCTTGACCGTGAGAAATTGCTAAATTTTTCCATGAAACTTACAATTTCAATATTAAAGATTCGGCAAAACAAAGAATAACACTCTAGTCACTAGTCCTTTTTCTTGGTTGCTTTAACGCATCCTTTTCCCTTTGTCCTATTAGGTAATTTACAGGTTGTTTGTTTTTTTCAGACCAAATCTGACTCGCCAGGATTTGATTCATCTTGATCTGACTCACTGTGTCTGACTCAAAAGTTATTAACTAGTAGAGCTATAGAAAGTTTTTGAATCTAGTGAGATATGTGCTTCGTCCGGTACAAAATGATATCTAACTCAGATAGTCCCAAGGCAGACGTATAAGTCGAATCCAACATTAAAAAAGCAAGTAAAAGATCTGACATCTGACTCAAACCGAGTCAGACCCAACAACCATGGTGTTAGGTTATGCATTTGATTCCTAAAAAGCTAATAACTTTGTATCCTATCCATGACAATGTGATTGTGTAGAAGGAAAAACAAAAAATTAGAATCAAGATGATGAAGACAATTAAACAATCATCAAAGGGGTATAGACAATTAATGAACTTAATTAAGAAACGGGTGCATGGTGTTACCTCACAGTCAGATCGTTGTTTGCAGGCTGTTTTGGGCAAGTTATATTGGTGTGAGGGATAACTGCCAACTTATTGCAGGATCTATTCAGTTTCAGGGTCCATGGTGGTGGAGCCAGTCCCTCGTGATATATGAACATGTACACTCAATATTACGTGTATCTGGTGGAAAAACTGTCAATTGAGATTAAATCTCATTACAAAATTTCATTTTAGATCTGCAAATTCCACATGCTTAAGTATCGGTTTAAGATGATAAAATAGATTTGTAGTCTATGCGATAAACCTATGCTCGTGTATGCACTTCTAGTCCTTCTCCATTATCACAATTTTGCTCCATTGACAACCTATGATATCTCGCTATACGAACCGCAGTTCGGCAGTTGAATGCGTACTGTAGCAAACAA